>CAJQUW010001116.1:0-95887 GCA_907163375.1 Prostheceraeus crozeri | reverse complement strand
CCCCTCCATGCGTGCTCACGACATCGAAATAATCCTCTATATATAATTTAGGCAGCCTACTTATGCTGTAATGATGATGAGCTTGGCAACAGGTGCACTATTCACTTGTATAGAAAGGAAACCAAAAAAAACAGTTGATGTTCACTACAAGACGATACTTTATTGCGAGGCCTTTCAGCCAGCACAGACGGCTATCGTCCGGTGAATGAAATAAAAAGTTCAACACAGTTAAAGACAGGCCTTCGTAGTCCAGCGCCTTCAACGATCATCGACATCGATCAAAGTTATCGAAATGTTCACCTCTGATCTTATCGCGTGAAACAGTGTTTTTCTCGGAATAAAGATCTCATTATTACTCTTAGCTTTGTCCCTATAATACCAGAAAATAAGGTAACCGTTTCAGATTAAAATCGTCTCAGGACTCCAAAATCCTTCTCATGCAGAGCTGTGTTGTAATTGCAATAATAATTGCTGCAATTAGTAATTTAAATCAATTGCACCTTTAGCCATCTAATTGAAAACTAATTGCAATTACTTAACACTCATTGCTGTTAAATGTCCATATAACGCACAGTTTAAATTGCCTCGTCGATAATGCATTGCCATACTTAGATGCGTACCCGATGTACAGCTACCGGCATTTTTTTAGAAAAAGGTTACAACGAAACACATTGTCGAAATCAAAATCAAGTACTGCTGTCATGACATTCTTCCCACCCCATCTCCAAATCCATATTCCTGATCGGAACACTTGAATCAGAAAACTAGCACAATTTCCCCTCCGAAAAGAAAGGCGCATAAATACTCCTGGAATCTCCGGTTTAAATCTTTAGAGCCATTTAAATCCTACAATAGGTAGATGTAAGTGCAAACAATAAAGTCTCCTCCTGCCTCGATATCTCAGTGTGGTGTAGCCTATTTAGTTTGAATCTTGGCAGATATTTAATGCGAAGACATTTGAGGAAAGAAAGGCGAGAAACAAATTGTGGGAAAACGTGTTTGCAGCACCGGCAATCACCTATAATAGTTGTAGGGAAACAGAGTGATTATCAATTGCAATCAATTGCATTTCATGAGCAATTTACACAAGTCTACAATAATCCTATCAAAAAACATAACTGTATTCGCAAATTATATATAATATGAATATAAAATCTCAAAAGGGCCAACAAATGACAGTGATGCTCAGAACAAAAATAACTGCTACTTTGAGTGGGAGCTCCTTAATATTCCATCGGTTGTGGAAATGAAAATTCCGGGCGTCCTATTCGATCAAAGACTTACTTGGAAATCACATTTTGACGCTGTCTCCAGAAAGGCTTCATCACGAATATGCGTACTCCGACAGTTGAAGCATTTTCTTGATAAAGATCAACTTTTTGCAATATATTGCGGCTGCATCAGGAGCGTTATGAAATATTGTGCTCCTCTGTTCATTGGCCTCCGTTCGAATCAACCAAGTTTAGTCGACAGAGTGCAGCAACGTTGTCATCGTGTAGTATGTGGGGCCAAGTAGTCCGGCAGCCAGAACGAGTTTATGCAGAGAACGAGGCCAAAAGTGAGACTTTCACAGAATGATGTACACCCTATGCCTGCTACGAATCGGCACGTCTGCTGAATTCTAATGAGTTCCTCTTCTTGTCAGACAAGATCAAAGAAAAACACACGTAAATCCAATGGGACGCAGATTGCAGTTTTTGGCTAAAATGGAATTTTGTATGTTTTCTCTGATTAAACAAAAAGTACTAAGCCCAGAGTCATAATGTTTGACATGGAATGTCTTAAGGTCATTTCCCATGATGTGTATGTGGTTTTAATAGAAATAGAAATAGAAAATCTTTATTGGTCAATACGAAAGCGGTATATGACAGGGAGGGAACGGAAGCATGTACATCAGGCATCAAGAAAAATGAGAAAATTTAACAAAAGAATTCCGGTAGAAAGCCCGATTCCTCCTCTGAGGCAGAAGAACACGTTGGTGTCGCATGTCACACGAAACATTGTTGCGTACAATAAAAAATTGGGAGAGAGGATGAGTATATTTACATTTGGAAATTTTTACAATGAGGCGTCTACAAATATTCTCAAGCATACAGCCGAGAGGTTGCTTGTCCGAGACACCAGCCCATCGACGGGCAACACGATCTAGCCTCTCTAACCTACGTAAATTAGCAACTTTCATATCGCACAACAATGGCCAGCAGTAAGCAACGTGACTGAAAACAAAGGCCATATAGGCCTGCCAGATGGTTTGCGGGTCGCTACAGTTACTCCTTATCCTTTTTACAAGAGAAAGTCCACGGCAGCATTTTCTAAATAAAAAGGGAAATTGATAATTCCATGAAAGATTATTCTCGAAAAACACTCCCAAAATCTTCAAAACATTGTCACGTTCAACAGCACAACCATGGATGAAAACGGGGACAGGTGTGGGACTGTGAGAAAGACGGCAAGCAGTTAAGCATTTAGTTTTCTTTACATTAATAGACAGCTTCTTGGCTTCTGACCAGGAAACAAAGGAATCAACCACAGACTGAAAGCTATTAACAGAGTCAGGATCGCATAGATGAAGTAAAGTAATATCGTCAGCGTATGCAACTAAACGAGTGTCGGGGAGTTGGGGAAGGTCATCAATCATGAGGATGAAAAGCAAGGGGCCTAGGATGGATCCCTGAGGAACGCCGCTGGTCACGTCTTTCCAGGGAGTCAGAATGTCGTTAGTAGAAACTCTCTGCATGCGGTTTGAAAGAAAGTTACGAACAAAGCGAATGACAAAAGGACTACAGTCAAATTTGTGAAGAAGAGTCTCTAGCAGAGCCTGATGGCTAATCGTGTCGAAGGCTTTCTGGAAGTCAACAGCAAGCAGGTTGACCATGTTCGACGACTTGAGGCTCATATGTTCAAGCATAGTTAGACGGATTGATAGAAGCGCGTTTGTACAGCCACCGAAGCCGTTGGAAATGAACCCGAATTGACGGGAGTCAAGCTCGTGATTAAGGGATGGAAGGAGGACAAGTTTCTTAATCAGTTTCTCCAGGATTTTACTGGGAAATGGTAATATAGAAATAGGGCGATGATCCTGGCTGTCCTTCTTGGGTATAGGAACGATGTGGGCTAATTTCCAGGGTTTAGGGAAAATTGCATTCTTCAAACACAAATTGAAGATAAGGGTGAGGGGGATGGAGAGAATGTCGGCAAACATCCGAAAGAAATACCCAGGAATGCCATCGGGTCCACAGGAGTTTGACTTGGAGTTCTTTATTAATCTGAAAACATCTTCATCACAGACAGAGGGGAACTTGGTAGGCGGAGATTGTTGACGATTATCCACAAAGTGATCCATGTCGGGCTGCTGAAAAACTTCAGAAAACTGGCTGTTGAGCCGAAGAGCATAGGGTTCATCTAAGCAGATGCGAGGAGGAGTCCGATTAAGCTGGGAATTAATGGATTTCCACTTGTCAGTGAGGCCTACAGAAGTGGAAGACAAGTTCGAATGATATCTCAATCTAGCTTTATTGGACTCACTAATGAACTTTTCCCGGAGCTGAATGAATTTGGGGGTATTCCCACGGGAATAAGGCCTTTTTCTCGATATCAGAGAGAGCCTTGTGGGAGGGGGGTCAGCCTATGGCGGATCGTTGACAGCATGCGAACAGTTTTTTCCGGGAAAAAAATGTTTCGTAGCAGGTGAGGAGAAGAAACAATGAAATTTTTCTACAAGAAGGGTCAATGTCATAGTATCAGAGTGGAGCGCTCCCAAGCAATAGATCTAAGATGGACCGACATGAGAAAAGGAGGATGAAGGGAGTACAACTGAGGACATTAATTTAGTCGTGAGAACCGTTTTCGGACAATACTCACTGAACAAAAACACCCTGATGATCAGAACCTCCCAAGAGGGGCAATACAAATTGGGGGAGGCAAAGAGATGTTTCTGATTAGTATAACGATGTCAAGAACATTGTTTTTACGGGTTGGTTAGATAACTAGCGGACACGAGATTCATTAAGCACACAAAAATCAATTGTAATGCACCTCAAATCATTTTACATCACCAACAATAAGAAAATGATTAGATTGAGAGCTATCTATAATTTCTGCAGTTGTTCGGCCATAAAAAACATCATGGGCAGGGACCCTTACCCAGTAGGGGGTGTAAATAACTACAAACCGTTGCGTTTCGAATTGTTCAAACCTAACAACAAAATAACATTTGAATTTGATGTCAGAAAGTCTCCACACGATGATAACGGCGCGAGGAAAGCGGCTTTTATGAACTGATCACTCCACCACCAGTTGGAATCACGAATCTGCTGATCACACGGTACCCAGGCAGAGAAATGGGAAAGATCTTCTGTTGGAGGCGTCAAGCCAGGATCTCAGTGACGCAGACAAAGTCAGGAGTCAAATTTTGTTACTCTCACCTTGAGATCGGTGAATCTTTTGGAACATTTATCGGGCTGAAATAGAAGATTGAGGGTGCACGAGGTTTGAGACGTTTGGCTTCACGCAATTTGTTCTCGCAGCGGCGGGGGCATTTGAAGTTTGCATCACAGGGCTTTGGAAGAGATGTTTGGATAAGGGATAGGATGGAAGGGACGTAGGAGGCAGCAGAGGATGAATCGCGATTGCGCAACAAGTTGTGGAACCACAAGCGACGCCTTTGTGTGCGAGGTAGAGTGTAGGGCTGTCGGAGATTGAGGATGTCGGCTCGCGTGTATTGCAGTCTTACAGGCGATGACATAATACCAGATCGACAAGTAGGGAAAATAGCGGTCGAGAAAGCAACATGGAGGCGAAGTTGCAAAGCACACAGCAATTGAATAAAAAACAGCAAAAAGTCGAATGACGATCTTAAAACGATCATCAAAGTTACACCAGAAGACAGAGAATTTCTTGATGATTCGAATGATGTTAATTTCAGTTAGTGAAAAAGACGTAAAACGAAGGAAAGGACGAGATGCCGTGATGTACAGTTGACTAAACGAGGAGGACGAGAAAACGACCAGCACGCTGCGCCGTTAGGGAAGTTGTGTGAAGTTGTGTGTTTATCATGCATCTAATTGGCAATGTGCGTAATGTGGTTGAATGTGGATAAAGTTGCTCAAAATGTTTGTGTTTGCCGACATTAAGAGGCTCGCCAAATATGAATGTGTTTAGCTTCATAGACAGAAGTGCATGAAGATGAAAGGAAATGACATGAAGACATTCCATGCCAAAAATTATGACTCTAGGCTTAGTACTTTTCGTTTAATCAGAGAAAACATACAAAATTCCATTTTAACCAAAAACTGCAATCTGCGTCCCATTGGATTTACATGTGTTTTTCTTTGATCCTGTCTGACAGGAAGAGGAACTCACTAGAACTCGGCAGACGTGCAGATTCGTAGTAGGCATAGGATGTACATCATTCTGTGAAAGTCTCATTTTCGGCCTCGTTCCATGCAGAAACTCGTTCTGACTGCCGGACTAAAATGTCAGTCATCTTTTTGTTCCGATTTTCGAACAATTGTTTTCAGATCCGAAGCATCCTCTTCATTCACTGTCTCTTCCTCGACTTCCGTGCTCTGGAAAATTTCTCATCCCCAAGATAACTAATTCGTTGCTTCAAAATTCTTTCATAATTTCCATGGCAAAATTGAGTAATAGCAACTTTAGTATGCAACTTGTTGTTATTGCCAATCCGTGAAGGTTTTTTTTGCTCTTATGTTACTCATTCATTTGATGTTGTCTTAAGTGATGGCAGCAAACGGGAGGATCATGATTATAGGCTGTACTCGTAATCGAGAAACGCACTCCCTTGAATTTCTGCAAATCCGTTAGTTAAAATAGTAAAGAAAAAACTAGCTTTTACTCGACGTTTCGGGCGCATATGACATGCTACTTGGACATATATATGTAAAAGCTGAATAAAAATCTATATGGCGCGACCTGTGTTCTCCTACAAGCCAACAAGCTCATGACGACGATTCATAGATGGACATCTGTCCTGAATCATACGAGCTTCTATCAAAGCAGTGTCAACCGTACTTCGCGCTCTCTGAAGGATATTCACATCGAAATCATCAAGGTCAACAGCAGTACAATCACGAAGATGCACACTCAATGCACTCTTACTGTCCTTATTCATAATACTCCGCTTATGTTCTTGATACCTAATTTTGAAATATCTTGAAGTTTTACCTATGTAACTAGCATTACAAATCCGACATTTAAACTCATAGACAACATTGTAACTGTTACAATTTATTTTTTCAGGCAAACGATCACAAAGGTTGCAGTTGTTATGTTTTTTATTTTTATGCTTATTGCGACTATTTAGACAACGGGACAATGTAGGACTGGTAGTATTAACAAGACGAACATTGAGATTATATTTGCGAATCAGAGAATTAATTTTTCTGTTTAAGCTATCGCTAACGAAAGGCATAGATAAATTAATATCTTTACTTGCATTGGAATGACGCTTCCTATTCTTCGATTTCCGTTTAAAATCTTTTTCTTTGAAACCGTTTTTCTTAAGTTTTTGTTTAGCATTATGAATTGCTTCAGTTTTATCTGCTATCGTACTGCATCTTTCATCGGCTGTGTTCAGAGTATTTTCTATGAAGTTACTTTTAACATGATGTGGTATCCAACTGTCTTTGCGTAGAGAAGAGACTTCGGAAGAGACACGTAGCTGGATTACAGGTGTTAGCCACACACCGGTCGGCTGTAAGGATATAGATGATATTAGAATATAGTTATTAAGGTTCTAATCCACTTTAATGACCTCCAAGTAGCTGGATTACAGGTGCTTGCCAAACACCCGGTCGAAAGCATTATTAATAAGGTTGACTGCGCAAGGAGTCGAAACTGGGCCATCCAGACCACAGGCAGACACTTAAACCACTGTGCCACTCGCTCGCCTTACTATTATCATTATTATTCTTTCATTTATTCATGTTTTGTCATTTATTTTCGGAAGATTTTTGATATCTATTTCCATGCGCATACGTGTACCGGTATATGTCGAACATCAAACATGCGGTTAGGAAATTCCTCACTTTTAATTTGCTTGTTGTTCGTTTTACTCTTTATGGTTATTGTAATGAGTGCTATGCGGCATTATTTTATTGATGCCGTCTCAGAGCCGGCAACAATTGTCCTTGCTGCCGGTTTCTGAACTAAAGATGCATGTAGCTAGAAACCTCCACAGACTTCACAGAATCATAGCACACATTCACTACAATAATAATCATGCCCAGCTTTTTCAATAATCCTGACAGCCTCAGACGCCTTGTGGCTGCACGACTCATTGATGCTTTCAAAAGCTAGGCGCGATTGATATATTGTGATTTAATGCCGACCAGCATTCGATCAGTCCAGGTTGAAAGCGAAAAGTTAGGCTACTTAATTACAGTAATAATGGGTGTAGGTATACAGGATCGTGAATGTGAATTACTTGTTTTTCAAAATTATGGTTCGATCTCCGGCACTTTTAGTTCCTTCTGACATGAATTAGTAAAAGGACCCTAAAAAGGAGAGAGGATGCCCGGCAGTCCCATGTTTCCTCCCTATACCGTATTTCTTCAAATAATAGACGTCTCTTATTTTTTTCAGATCCCTGATTGATGCATCTCTTATTCAAGGGCGTCTCTTATTCAAAGGCGTCTCTTATTCAAGGGCGTCTCTTATTCAAGGGCGTCTCTTATTCAATGGCGTCTCTTATTCAAGGGCGTCTCCTATTCAAGGGCGTCTCTTATTCAGGGGCGTCTCTTATTTAGGGGCGTCTCTTATTCAAGGGCGTCTCTTATTCAAGGGCGTCTCTTATTCAAGGGCGTCTCTTATTCAAGGGCGTCTCTTATTCAAGGGCGTCTCTTATTCAAGTGCGTCTCTTATTCAAGGGCGTCTCTTATTCAAGGGCGTCTCTTATTCAAGTGCGTCTCTTATTCAAGGGCGTCTCTTATTCAATGGCGTCTCTTATTCAGGGGCGTCTCTTATTCAAAGGCGTCTCTTATTCAGGGGCGTCTCTTATTCAAGGGCGTCTCTTATTCAATGGCGTCTCTTATTCAAAGGCGTCTCTTATTCAAGGGCGTCTCTTATTCAAGTGCGTCTCTTATTCAAGGGCGTGTCTTATTCAGGGGCGTCTCTTATTCAAGGGCGTCTCTTATTTATCAAATGTTCAAGTTTTCATTCTTTCATTAGAAATAAATGTCTTATTTTTTTGCTACTATTCTCTTAGGTAACCTTTGCATTCCTGACTTAGGCCTATGTCATGGGCAAATTTCGCCAGTAATTTTTCTTACATATATACGCTTTATCATAATTCAGATATTTTGGAAATGAAAGGAGTTTTATGGTTTGTAGAAGCATATCTTGTAGACTCATCTAATACATTCATATACCAGTACATGTTGGCCACTATACATGTAGACTAGAACTGAATCTACCAAAACGAAAATACTGATAATCAAGTAGTATTTACAGCAAAAGTTACCGACCGGTACATGACTCCAAATGCAAAGGAAGCTACCGTATAATGCCTCCTTAAATGGTAGATGAAGTAACCATAAGTAGGCCTGCATGTACGTATGTACAACATGCATGTACTGCATGTACAACAACAAGAAGCCTTATATATTATACAATATTGGTCATGATACCCGGTATTTACTAGGAGACTGACTTATTTTACTAAGATACGTAGGCCTAATAATCGCTCAGGCGGATGTAGCTACCACATTACAATAGCCTGCATGTAATATGTCTATAGCAGTCTATTTTTTGTACATGCGTCTCTTATTCAAAGAAATACGGTATTTCGAGCAATGCATCAGACGAACAAACAATATATTCACCCCAGCATATTTGAACCTTAGTCATAATCAAGATATGCCACTTTCTATTAGTTTTAGTATTCCACTAAGATTCGAGCAGCATTTTACACCTACGCAACTTCCTTACTGGATATTTTATCAATGGGCTGAATAGTTTTGTCAGTTTTTGCATCTTCCAAAATCTCTGAAGCACTGAGACAGGAGAATTGAACTCCTGATGCATCAAGACCAACATGACAGTGCTAGATGTGCAAAATTTTAAATCAGGCAATTGATTATATAAATGCTGGAATAGTATGTCGGGGAATACCAAGGAAGATTTTGAAACATTTTTCTTCAAAAAAGTCGGTCCTGAAAATCAGTTCATCTAACTTTTAGACACCCCCTGGACGGTAGCTATGGTTGTAAATTAAGGTTGTAAATTTTAACAATATTTGATATAACCTTAGACAACAATTATACAATATTGGAAAGTATATGCCAGCTTAACGGAGACAAGACAGGTGTAGTAAATTTGTTGAATTGGTATTAGATCTGCATATTGTGCAACTGTTGCATCGTTGAATTTCGAAAATTCAGAAGAAGTGAACAGGATTACAACTAGTCCGGCAGCCAGAACGAGTTTCTGCAGGGAACGAGGCCGAAAGTGAGACTTTCACAGAATGATGTACACCCTATGCCTACTACGAATCTGCACGTCTGCCGAGTTCTAGTGAGTTCCTCCTCTTCTTGTCAGACAGGATCAAAGAAAAACACATGCTAATCCAATGGGACGCAGATTGCAGTTTTTGTCTAAAATGAAATTTTCTATGCTTTCTCTGATTAAACGAAAAGTACTAAGCCCAGAGTCATAATTTTTGACAGGGAATGTCTTCAGGTCATTTCCTTTAATTTCCATGTACCCCTGTCTATAAAGCTAAACACATTCATATTTGGCGAGCCTCTTAATGTCAGCAAACACAAACATTTTGAGCAACTTTATCCACATTCAACCACATTACTCACATACATTGCCCATTAGATGCATGATAAAAGGACATGCACATCATAGGAAATGACCTTAAGACACTCCATGCCAAACATTATGACTCTAGGCTTAGTACTTTTCGTTTAATCAGAGAAAGCATAGAAAATTTCATTTTAGACAAAAACTGCAATCTGCGTCCCATTAGATTTACACGTGTTTTTCTTTGATCCTGTCTGACAAGAAGAGGAACTCACTAGAACTCGGCAGACGCAGCGATTCGCAGTATGGATAGGGTGTACATTATTCTGTGAAAGTCTCACTTTCGTCCTCGTTCCCTGCAGAAACTCGTTCTGGCTGCCGGACTGAACAGTACCCTATTGCGATGATACATTCTTACCTATCGACATAAAAATCTCACATAGTTGTTTCAAATGATGTGCAACATTGAAAATGATACCGCATATACTCGCCTATAATCGATCCGACTTTAAGTCGTCCCCCCGACTTTGCCGCCCAAATACTGGTATATTTCCACAGGCCCGCCTATAAGGCGAGATGAAAAGGTAAAATTTTTGTAAAGTCAAGTTTGTCCGTAATAATTTTAATTACCCGGGATACCTGCCGGTATGGCAAAATATTGAAACATAAAGAACGATCACATTGTTAGCACAGTCCATAATATCTGCGGTTCAATAACAAATGAAGATCTGGCGTGTCGTCTGGAGCAACCGATGAATATGAATACCGATGGACTGAGTATTGCGCGCGCACCGGTAACTGCGATAGCAGAAGAAAAATGTTATAAAGTTAATGGGACCCACCTGTAAGTCGAGACTCCCACTTTTGGTATGAATTTTGGGTACAAAATTACAAAATTATAGTATTTTCGGTAGTCCTTAAGAGGACTGATGACCGTTCCCACAGGCAAAGTCAAAATTTTCTATCATAACACACAAGTTGAAAGAAAGCTATCTAAAAACAATGGGCGAACGAAAATTACAATTGTTATACACTACTCTCGACACCGGTGAGTCACGTTCTAGGTTCGTCAGCAGGAAAACCAACCAGCGTTGCATTTCGGGTCCATTAATTTCCTGTATGCCCTGGTTGGCGGACCTCGTGACACCAATTACACACAACGATCGGAAACTCTTTACATGTAAAAATTCCAAACTTTTGAAATAAGTTCACAAGTTTACACAGGATATGTGTGGCACCACGACGTAAATCTCCAACTAAATAATCTCTCTTAGCAAGAATATTTACAATCTTTTGTGCCCTTTCAGCAACATATTGAAAATGTGAGCAAATGCGTAAAATTGTAGTTATTTGGCTCGCGAATACACGAATACGCATCTTTGGGGGGATGAGGCTGTCTGGAAAAGTTAACAACACCACAGGAAAAGGAAAATAGTCTACTTTGTGATATACTGACGTGTGTTGACAATCTAAAACAATATCGATTTTAACATCTAAATATTCAGTGAACTTATCATTATCACCACTTCTTTCGGCCTGGAGGTCACTAGGACATATTTTGGGAAGTAAATTTTCAAAATGACGATAGTTCACAACACAAATGTCACCTATATAGCGAGATGTGCTTGCAAGCCCGAATTTCTTTTCTGAGAACGAAGACTTCATAAAAACAAATTCACAATGTGCTAAAAACAAATCTGCCAGTCAAGGGCTACAGTTACCTCCCTTTGGAAGGCCTCGAACTTGTTTGAAAACTTTGCCAGCAAAAAAGTAACGCATACTTCTGACCAGGGATGCGGAGTCCTATCATTTTGATCGGACTCCGACTCCGGGTGACAAGCATATGCAGCCTAGTTTTTTAAAAAACCTACATCATAGATCATTATAGGCTTACCTGAATCTATTTTTAGAGATCATTGTTGCATCAATAATCAATCATTTTCTATGAAAGTTCATCAAATGTCGCTTTAAGTTGGATGCACACGACTCGGCTCCTCCCATCTTGTAGATGTGTGCTTCACACGGTCTTTCTCCAGTCTCTTCCAGGCAGGACAATCCTCATCCTTCTTCGAAAAATATGAGTACACTTTCGATTTTAATATGCGCTTTGGAGGAGAGATCACACACGTGAACGTGAGGGTGAGAGGTAATGTTCTCAAGCAAACTAGTATTTCATTTTTGCCTCTGACCTTTGGTGCGTAAGTGTGATCGAGGCTAGGAAGGCTTGTCTTCTCTACTAAATCACCAAGTGAGAAGACAATCCTTTTTCACTATTACGATTCATTTCCTCAACTATTTCAAGCTTTGCATGCACTGCTGTCTCTGTACTTTTGTTTGACGGTGAAATTTGACATGAAGACATTGACAGCTATGCACGAGGATAAATAATTTACTTGTATTATATCTCGGGTCTAGTTATAGGCCGGAGTCGGAGTCCTATCATTTGATAGGACCAACCAACACACAAATGCTTCCTTGAATTGGAATTGAAAACAATATCAAATAGATTTAACAAACGTGAGATAACCTGTTGTTGGTTGAGATTCGTGTACAGAGTTGAAAAATCAAAAACTTGTACTCTATTCATTATACGTATTAAGTTTTCTAAGAAATTCGGTGGAAGATTTGACGCTCCAGTTATACATCGAACCCACTGTTTTTGCGGATGCTGTCACAATAAGTTGCAAAATTAGATTTTATGACTGACAGGGCTTTATTGAGAATAACAGAAAGACCCTTCGTGGTACAATGGTATGACCCTTCGTGGTATGTTTATGAAAAATTTCATTTACAGCTTCATAAGTAGCTTAAGATGCCTTGGAGTAATGTAAGTTTATACAACAAAATCAGTGCGTGAAATGTTGCTTATCTAAGATTAGGCTTACTCAAAATTGCTAGCAGTGTTCTTAATAAACATGAATCCTCCCGCCGATTTATAAAAATCTCACCGACATATTCGTAAAATGTTCAATAATCTTGCCGCATTGGGTATATGATTCAACAAGCTGAAACTTTTAGATTTTGAACGTTAATACAATTAAATATGTCCTGTCTTTGTCGAACTGAATGCGACAATCAAAGAGAAGCTAGAAAAATTGAACCGTTGGTGTCATCACCTCATTAGCGGCCCAACTTGCAATTCAAAATATCTTATTAAGTTGGGGGTACTCTAAATCATAAGTTATTCTTCCTCAAGGCCAACAGAATACCCTTGAGGAAGAATAATGAAATATTGGGTATTACAAAAGTAATTCTTTTGATTCCTTAGAAAGCCAGTGGCAATTAAAGATATCATACTCTAGATCAGGTCTGCTTTGCATCATAAACATGTATTTACAAATCACTTTTATCCAATAACAGGCTAAAACATGCGTTTTTCTTCATTGTAAATGAATCACTAATTCACTGCACCGAAAACGAATTCATCGTTAATACAGTTAACTTGCTGATTGTGGTGGTGTGGATTACGAGCAGCAAAATCTCACTTGAATATCCATTATGTTAGTGTTTCCGTTCACACTCCGTTATGTCCGCAACATGATCATGTTTGAGTGATGTCCATAATATAGATTCTAGGTTGTGTGCATCGAAAATAGGTCATTGTAAGCCTGTTGGATACAATGTCTGGAACTAGATCGGACTCACATTTCATGAATGAAATACGTGTATTTTTGTGGGCTTGAATCGAATTATGTCCGCAACACTAATCCCGTCAATGCATTGTTTCACTTGCCCTCCTTGATAGGCAAACAATCAAACATTTTGGCATTACAATGAGTAGATATGCCTTGCTTCCTATAACCATGACAAAAGTTGTTAATGTCAATCACGAATGCAATAGGGCCTATGGATGTGAAGGAAAATAAATGATGAAGAGTATAATTAGATGCAGATGAGAAGACTGCAGGAAGAAGGCGAGAATCTCGAAAGAGGTTGAAGGAGGATGACCGCAGAACTGCGCGAAAAGTGGCGAAAACAAGAAAAGGAAATAGTAAACGACTTACAAAAGGGGTACAGAGAAAAGATGAAACAACATGAAAATTGCTTCATCTGATTCACTTCATTGTGAGTCAAATGATGATCACAAGAAATTAAAGCGAAGAGAATTTCATCGCATTTACAATGCCAAAAAACAGGGCATATTTCATGAAAGACTCAACCAATGCTCCCATACATTACTCGTGCAACACGTTAAATCACATGCTTTTTTTGAAGATCATGTTGTTCTTTCATTTTGTCATATTGCAGTTATAAAGCCTACATGTACTACCGACAATATACCTAAAATTATGAAGATGTCTCAATTCTTATAGCGTAGACATACATGCAGAGTGGTGCAAAGTTAAGGCCCCAATTCAATGCCGGATAAATGCTGCTTGCTACGTAAATGGGTAAATTTTGCTTAATTTGTTTATGGGAACTATATGATTGGAGTCTACATTGTCTTCGAAACAAAACTGAGCAATGACCAACGCATGATACATGACAAAAATACCAACAAAACTCCAAAAAATTATCATAAAATATTTCACAGAATGTTGGGGGAAAATCAGACAATCATAGAAAATTATGGTCATGGCGCTGGAACCCCTCTTACAGGAAATGTCGTCGACTGCATCAGATATGCAAATAAAAAAAGGCATGCTTGTAATAGAATACAATGGGCACTTGAATTAGGTACTAAACCGGCTCGATTTGGACTGGATAGGCCCACTTCATTTCAATTCTTTGTGTAGACTGAATAGTTCGTTAAAACATTCAGGAAAACTAAGGAAATCTATAGTTCAAGATGATGGACAAATGCGTGTTGCTACAATAGGTTATCATTTCATGGTAAAAGGATTTCAACCGTAAAACAGTAAACTGACCACGTTTTAATTTAGCTATAAACCGCAACATGTCAATGCAAAACATTTCGCAAGTGTTTTAGTCATAAAAATCTAGTGTTTGTTGAACTAGATGTAGCATGATTGACTGGATTTCAGAGGTCTGTGGAAAAGGATGGTGTTTATTCTTTTTTCTTTATTCAAAAAATGACATACAGCTTACGCCATTGACATGTCATGAGTATACAAACAAATACTACGATACAACGATACAAAAGAAATAAAATAAACGATCCACAATTATATACAAAGATGAGAAAGGGTAATTATACGATTTTTGAGAGACGTCACCAGCGATCAAAGAAGTCCAATTTTTCAACACTATTGCAACTGAAATGGTTCGTGGCATAAAATCGTGAAGGATTTTGTAGAACACAGTTAGGTCTCTCACAGTCCGTCTATGTTCCAATGTGGTCAGATGAAACTGGTCACATAGAGTAATGTAGTCATTTGAATCGTACAACTGCTTTGTCTGGAAAACACATGAACTTAATAAACTTCCGTTGAACACGTTCAACTTTTTGAATGAGATACTTGGAAGATGGTGACCAGATTGAGGAACAGTAGTCTAAGTGCGAGCGTATATAAGCGTTATACACAAACTTTCAAAACTTGAACGTCACGAAACGATTTCATATTTCTGCGTATGAAACCAAGCATCCGAAATGCTTTACTCACAATATGGGAAATATGTAGAGAAAAAGACATAGTAGACGAATAAAAAACGCCGAGATCCTTAATGTGTTCAACACGTTGCAGAGAAACAGAGTTGATAACATAGTCGAAAGTGATATCGTATACTCGCTTGAGTGAAAAATTGACATGAAGGCATTTCTTGACATTTAGTTGAAATCTCCATCGAACACACCATTCAACAAAACTCGATAGGTCAAGTTGTAAATCAAAACAATCGCTCAAACACGAAATACGCTTGAAGATTTTAACATCGTCGGCGAACATCAAACAGTTACTGGTATGAATATATTCGGGAAGATCGTTTACGTACATGAGGAACGAGGGACCAAGTATCGAACCTTGTGGAACATCCGAAAATACTGGGACCCACTGCGACTCATCGCCGCTCACAACAACTGAGACCACCTTCAAGTGCTGCAATTTTTGAAAATGCGTGCTGGAAACGGAGAGGAGGAGTAGAGAATGAGTTGAGCATTATTAATGTCAGCATTTTTGACAATCATCCATCCTGTCATTTTGTCATCCATCCTGTCATCCTGTCAAAATTAAGAAAATATAACTTTACGCGTACTAGGCTTATACAGTGTATTTCGCAACTTTCTTCGCATAGGACAAAATTCTGTACGAGTTCTTGACATTCTAATTTAAATTTCAAGTTAAGTTCAAAAACTGTCAAGTCACCTTATCGATGGAGTGACATGGTAGTCAGGTGGGGTGAATAATCAATTCTGCGAGATCATTTATAATAGAACTTAAAATTACTTGAAAGAAGGATTTTCATAACTCAAACACAAGTTGAGTTTTAGAGATTTCATTCGATCGGCTGCCCTCACGGTAGAAGGTTGGATAGATCTGCGGCTCTGTAATCTGTGCATGTAGCTCGCAAGCTGTTTTACCATCTTGCATATCTATGAGTCTCTGTCTATCTGAGCATGGATATGATCTGAGTCACGCATAACATACACCCAGAAATGCTGCGTGAAATTTGTTTGATATCTTGGATGTTTTGGATTAGAAAGATCAATTAGAAGACGGATTTTTATTCTTAAGATCAAAAATGTACAGCGTCATTGTCAAAGCACTAGCCATTCAAGTCATTCAGAAAGGAAGAGCTCAGTCATCAAAAAATGTATGAAATAGACTCAAGAAGAAAATGAGAAAGCAATACAATTAATTCCGATTTACACTATTAGCTTTGGACTTCCAACGTCAACAATGGCTATCATATATTCAGAAGAGATAATCCAGATAGAAGATAAAAGACAGTTCAATATCGTATAGTGATGCGACTTTTCTTGTCTCGTGATATTTCTGCCTCATAATTTGAGGAATCTAACGATAAAGACGTGGATGTATGACTTAACTTAACTAATGTCTTTTTAAATGCCTTTGTCTTCTTCTATGTATTATGATCAGCCACAGCTGTCTATATTTCAATAAATGCCTATTATTATTATTATTATTAGAGAAAATTTTTTTTTAAAAAAAGTGATTATTATGTGAAGCTTAATTTACTTTTCTTTAAATAAAACGATTCAATGTCACTAAGAAACAAGCGATCCGTCAATCAAGATCTGCCACTCATTATGTCTTAGGATAGCCCTTGTTTTGAATTACCTCTCGCACTCGGTTGGCCATGCTACCAGTGACGTGCATTCAGGGGAGGCTGATTGGTCACAGCCTACCCATGCGATTCGCTGAAATACACATCAATATATTTCATTTTAGCATGAAGAAACAGTGTACAGATATGTTAGAAACACAGAATTAAATATTTTGTTTATCTGCTTCGGTTTGCTAAAAGTGTGATTAATACGAAATCGCCGGCACATCGAGGAACCTATCAAGTGGGTAAAAAAGAATTCCTAATATCTTACAGAGATAGGAAAAAAGTCGTGCGTCGCTTGCGGATTAATGTCAGTTCCATCGAAGTGCTTCGATTGCCAAAATTCCTTCAGATTCGAAGAATTCAGATCATTGCCCACAAGTTTTCTCCATAATGTTGACCCTTCCGATCATTATTAAAGAAAGTAACAGGCGTACGAAAATTAGTTCACTTGATGATCCTCTCCTCGGCATTTCTCACTGTATAGTGCACACATTGAATCGAAGCCACACATCGATGTGTGTTTTGATGTGTGCGAAGTGATATCACAGCACGCACGCATCTCTCACTGGCTCTGGTGTCCTTTGCTGACAGCTTATTGTTTGCCATTTCCAATAGCAAGCGATACATGAATTATCCATTCGAGAAGGAGCAAGTTGTGTGATCTGATGTGCCATTTCGATATTAAGGTTACATACAATTCTTCCTTTCTAGGAAACCGAAGCGCGCGCAGATGAATCTAATTCTGTGGTTAGAAGCGATCGGAATGAATCCATTGATAAATGATGATAGTTTATGTCAAAGTCAGTTTCTTGTTAGCATCATTTCCTAATGATAGCATACATTTGTATTCAACGCCTGAGCACGGCGGAAGAAATTATTAACGTTTTTTGCCTGTGCAACCATAACAAAGATCTCGGTATGATTGTTTGTTCCTTGTTTGTATGCCGAGTATGCACTGTGTTCAGCACGCTACGTCAACACTTATTGGGGCCGTTTGCTTTTCCGCCTATTGCTCCAATAGTGATGACGCAGCTTGATGTAAACAGTGGATGCAGTCTGTGCACAGAGGGATATAGGATTGCGGTAGACGGTATTGAGAGCTATCGTCTTTCACGTCTGACGTCGAGTGAGTTCAGTGAATCATAAAAGTGAAAAAGTTAATGATGTCAAATTTTCTTCGCTTCCCTTAAATGAAAAGAAGGAAATAATTCATCTAGGAAGACACTGTCCCACCTTAAAAATGGGTAGACTACGGACGGAAGTTTCATTCTGAAATTTACGAAAGAAAAGTCTGGCATTGTGGTTGTCCACAAAAAGATTAAATTATTCTGCTTCCCTGCTTGCTATTCAACAATACAAATACTGCGTATAATAAAGAAGGCTACGACAATCTGAAACATTTGTCGAATGCAATTCAGCACCATGAACGTTCAAAAACGCATATCCAATTAATTGTAGCTCTACGATCATTCGTGTCTACACGGATAGACACATTAATTGACCATCAGTTGAAGGAGGCAGAGTGTGCATAATCAAGAAGAGAAAGAAAATAGAGAAATACTGCGATCATTCATCAAAGCGGCGTGTTATTTGGCCAAACAAGAATTTGCATTTAGAGAAAGTGATTCTTCGATAAACAAGGGTAACTTTCTTGAGCTTGTAAGTCTTTTGTCTGAAAATGATGATCGTGTTGCATCGCACTTAGAATAATCAACTGTCGTCAAAGGTACATCAAATCGGATTTAAAACGACCCTATTTCATCCATTGCAACAGTTATTCGGAAAACATCGCGAGAGAGGTAAGTGAGACTATGTTCGCATCCATAGAGGCTGATGAAACAACTAACATTAGCAGAAAAGCTCGGTTTTCTATTGTTATTAGATATTTGCACGGCGATGAGATTATTCAATCTTTTATTGGATTTATTGACATCAGTGCTGACATATCAGCAAAATCAATGGCAGATATTGTGGAAAAAATGTCCGAATATAAATGCACTGACAAACTTATTAGTCAAACATACGACGGTTGTTCTGCAATGTCATTTGCTGAAAAAGGAGTGCATGGGTTGATCAAGAATGTGATCCCGGAGTCCATATTTGTTCACTGTCATGCACAAACCTTGAACTTAGCTTTGTCGCACTCGACTAGACGCATTGACAAGTGCAACATATATTTTTCTACTCTAGACAACCTACGTGCTTTCTTTTCTCATTTTGTGAGGAACTACAAATGAGATTACTTATTACACTATCTAAATTGAAACCATTGTATTTTGAAAGAGACCAAGCTTGATTTTTTAAATAGAAGCCATTCACGAGTGAACTATAATTGTTTTATCATTGGACATGTAAAGGTGATAATGGGCACACGCATGAATCAATACGGTAGATTCCACTTGAAAATATAGGGGAAGTAATTTTTTATAAATCAGGGTAATTGATTCAATACTGTACTGAACACACTGTATAGACAGAGTAGTATAGTCAAATCGTCTACAGATAATTGTGACGATGAAAAGCTGTCAACATGTTTCAGCCTACCCGAACCAAGTAGCCACCACACTTCACTGCATGCTAGCGGCACATATTGATTAGGGCTGCATAATGCTCATGAGTAGATGCGTTGCATCATATGCCCTTTTGATTTCTTCGTTCAGAATAGGCTCTGAAGGACATCGATAAGTGCAAATAATCAACAAAATCGTCAACCGCACGTGCGATTAACCTCACTCGAAGTAATTGCCTATTCGAACGCCATTTTGGGTCGGAATAACCATTCCGACTTTGCACTTCACTTGTTTACAACATTATGATGAGCATCAAACTATGATAGGGAATGTTAATAAACAATGAGAACACTGTGGATACTTGTTTTCTTCGACATTTCTATGTGACATACGTTAACTAAATTAAAACCACGTGCTTTATTTATAGAAACTTCGAAAACTCAAAAACACGCTGTAGAGAAACAAAAATGTTCGGTACAGCGCCTGCTCATTAAGTAAATTCTGCCGCCAGAATTTTAGTCAATGACGACTGGGTTCCATTGTGTAGTTTTGTGAAATGCATGGATTCCTATTCGTGTAAAGGATCAGTGAAATTGTGATCTGAAATCCATACCCACGAGCAATCCTGACATGTTGTCCGTTTATTCGTAGTGCCGTTTATCTGTGAGTTATGCGCAAAAAATTACATTAGATTTCACTGAATTGACCAAGGAAAGTCGCTGACTACCAACGTCGTCTTATTTTCTGTGTTGGGATAAAATATTAGGCACAGATAAAGGGCACATTTCAGTTCTCAACAAAAAGATTTGCATTATATGTCCCATTGAGAGTAGAGGCACTAGAAATTCTTTCACTCCGTTGAGTCAGACAGAGTCCGAAATATTTTGAATTTCTTCAGAATATGCCAACATTGTTTCCCTTGTGAACTTGTGAGATGGACATCTAGCTGAAATGCCGACCGTAAAAAAACTGGATAAAGCAGCAGAATTATTTGTCTTTCATCAAAAGTTATCATCTGCGCTAAACAACATCTCCGCTATTTTTAAACTGTATTTTCGTATCCTAAACAGCTGATTTTTCAGCCGTCTTTAACTGTAAAAGTTTAGTTGCACTAACCAAGCTATGGCTGAAAGAATGGTCGCTAAAGAACAATTTCAGATCATACCGAAAATTGTTGAAGAAAGAAACGTCACCCGAGACTTTGGATAAAGTTTAGAGTGAGTTTCACGTAAATTATGAATGGAATTATCTCTTAGTTTTTGCAAACATTTTCCTGATATTTCTTATAGTTAGGAATAAAGGCAGTCAGGTTCAATATCATTCATCAACTGTATGATGAATGGAAAGCGTCAATTTAAGTTCTAATCAGACGCAGGAAGGATTAGTTTGTTTTCGTTTTTTTTTTCTTGGGATGTCTTAGCCACTGCGCCTTGCTAAGGCAGATTGTTTGTCTTTGATATTCCTTTCTTCATTGCATTCACAAGCTGCGACAATGTTCCTGCATTTGTATAATTTTGTTCGTGTGCTCACACTGAGCTGAGTTTGGGAGAACCCTGCGCATCTAAAAAAATTAACTTCGTAGAATATATTGTTGCCTTTCATTGAAGTCTACATGTGCATGAATGTCGAGTTCCTGCAAGCTTGAATTATAAGATGTAGCTAGCATTGAAAGATAATTCGTCTCTTTTGAGAACATTTTTGTTGACAGAAAAAAGTGATCACGAAATCGCCGAAATGGAGAAAACACACCAACCATTCTAGGTCTATAACTTGCCAGAAGTGAATTTTTGGTTACTGTGAAGCAATGACATATATAGGTAGCCTTTCACATGACTAGGCCTACCACCAGCTGGTTTCGTGATCTGCACTGTAAAAATCCCAACAACCCCTCCCCCAACGGGCTACTTCGGTGTGATCCGATCTGGCTGAGCATACACGTGTTGATGCACTTCAGGAGATTCTCATCAGATAGAACATGAAACACATTTATCTGGAACGATGGGTGATTGTGATACGGTATAGCTCAGAAGAAATAGTCTTGTTTTCATAAACATTCTTTGGTGCCTATTGAGGAATATTACTGTCTGCTCATATATAATTTGATCTCATTGATTTCCCCTAGAGATGTCGAGATTTTTTCAATGACAGACATGCGCCAGCTTGTTGGTTCTTTGCTCTTTCACGGCCAGCTGATGGTTCAGCACGAAGCGGATGGTCACTTGCACGACGTAGTCCTACAGGAGAAATATCTAAAAAAATCGCTCGGAATCGCTAAAAAAATAACGGGTGATAAGTCGGAGACCGTTGCAATGCATGTTACATATAAAACCCAAACGAACCATAAGAGTAAGGTGCAGGCTTTGTATTGTAAGTTCACGTTTGGATGGATATACATTTAATATTAAAGGTATGACGTAGAAAAAAACAGGGAAATATAATTTACGAGGCCATGAAAAAAACTTGCGCGTTATCATGGAGCTCCATACATTAGGGTGGTTTCAAAGTTTTCGTTTAATCAGATACGATTTGAGTTTAGGTCAACCGAACCAGAGTGTGATTAACGAACAGATGCCTGTGATCTGAGCAGGGTGGTTTCAATCAACCGCATTCTGATTAAAACCACGACCTCTCATTAATCGGAATCGATTTCGTTATTGATCGACGCTCTTCTAGGTCTGCCACAATAGTAAGCGTTCTGCATTAGCTGGTCGCCTGGATACTGTAGGATGAATCCACCCACAACGCCGACTTTAATCTCTTCACTTTGCAAAATTCGATAATTGATCAGAGTTGGGTGAAGGAAACATATCTTTTGTGCGATTGATTCCATCCACTCGGATACCAAATGAGTATGTAAGATGGGCAGTTGCTTGTCGCAATTCCAGCTTATCGCCCCAATTGAGAAAGTATCACTCCAGACAACAAACTTCAATATTGTTAACCGTATCTGATTCTGTTGCCAGAGACGACCACGATGTTCCACCATTCCTTCGCCATGAAATCCATTTCCTACTGTTCCAATTCCATCGTTACAGGCGAAAATTTCATTTGTTATCTGTTCTGGTTTCATTATGAGCTTGAGCAGTTTATATGGTGCCGATCAAGTTCTCGAGGATTGGATTACACGGCTCCAGAGCAAGAAAAAGGCTGTTCATTTCCTCAACTGGATTTCAACCGAACGAGACTCTGCAACCTGACACGGTTAATCGATTCTAACGACCTGCTCGTTGAGCAAGTATTTCATTGCGGGCTCGAAAAACCCGCCTCATTCTAACCCGGAACGCTCGTTGAACAACCGGAATTGATGTTTATTATCTTTTACTGGACACTGGTTGTAGTACGTAATGGGGTTTTAGAACGAAGCCAAACAACCGTGTTTCTAGTATCGATTTCAAAATTTCGGTTGGTGAAAACAGATAATGTTAATTGGTTATTGCCTTTTATTCAATGGGATCAGATTAAGGGTTCCATGTTAATCGGCTGATTTCAACCCAATGCTATCGAAATTTGAAATCGTTCTTGCTAATATTATGTTTTTAAATAAAAATTATTGGAAAGTATCCCAGCCGCTAGTAGGTTATCTGACATAAACTCATTTGATGACATCATCAAGTCGCTTTCAAGCAGGTCCTTGATTACTTTCCGTCCTTATAGGAAATCATTTTCACTCGTCAGTGCCGTGTGATTGAAATTATTAGAACTAGTATGTTAGAAGGAACTTTTTTTACGTTGACGCATTCTGGTTAGTTAAACATTTTCGAAGATAGAAAGATATCAGTGATTTTTGCTTCATAGATCGAACATTCACAGCGGAA
Source organism: Prostheceraeus crozeri (assembly GCA_907163375.1). Lineage (NCBI taxonomy): Eukaryota > Metazoa > Platyhelminthes > Polycladida > Euryleptidae > Prostheceraeus > Prostheceraeus crozeri. The sequence goes on along the minus strand of CAJQUW010001116.1, from coordinate 72,606 downwards.
ATGAAATGCACTGGCAAAACAGTTTAAACAGTGCCGGTTTGATGGTAGGCTACTTCACTATGTAAGAGGAAAGTTTATACTAAGTAATCAAAACTCCCCCTTGTTTCGGCGTCCAGAGCCATCCAACGTCGATGTTTGGAAGACCTTCCAACCATCGACCGTAGAAGGGTGCTGGAGCCGAAGACTTGTATTCCAGAAATATTTGATTTTACTTTATTATATCGCCATAAACTGGATAAAGAGGAGTTTTGATTCCTTTTGAATAAACCTTTTCAGAAAGTGGATTTTCCCGTCCTTGGACAACTACTTTACTTTTTTACGTTTTAATTCATATATTTATTTTCTTTCACCTCTTGAGGTTATATTTAGATTGTATGATTTTTAATGACCATCAAGCACAATTTTGGTTTGTCGGACGTAAAATTTACGGCTGTCACCAAAACTTGTTTCGACGACGACACCAGGATTACCTGAGCCTATAATAGAAGTTTCAGTCGAACAAAAGGGGTATCAAGGGTATGGATTGTCTAAGGTAAAAGATGATTTGATTTGCAGTTTTTTTGAAAACTAATAAATCGTATAATTATAGGCTGTCCGCAACTTTTAAAAAGCGATCACTTTTGTTGTTTCTGAACGAAGGCACAATCGATAAAACCTAGGAGATGGACCTAATTGTTAACGCTAATTGTGACAGACACATTCAATGCTTCTTCTTTGTAGATGATCATGCCTGCTGCTGAATATGTGTTCTAATAGAAAGACAATAATTATTTTAAGCACAAAGTGATTTGAGGATTCACCCTTTTCTTAATGTTTTAGCGAACATAATCTTAATTTTGAGACGTCACCAACCCTTTAGTCGCTCAGGTAAGTGAGCCCACGAATAGGACACACGGGTTTAACTGATTATATAACAGGTATTTACAGGTCTTCTGATATCGACTGAGTTACAAGTGACATTTATAGTGATCTCGATTCTCGAGTAGCCGAATATTGAGATTTCACCGTGCTCTCAGTTTTCTCTCATTCATTTTTTGGTATTTATTTCTACAATTTGATCAAAAATTTACCAGCATTAATGTTCTGATGCTCGACTTGAATAATTATATGGCAACCTTGGGTGTGCGTTAGCTTGGCAATCGATGTACTATTCTGTTAATGGGTAGGGGATGCTGGGGTGACTTGGGTGACACTGAAGTCCTGAAGACCATTTCATGTAGGCAGTATAAAAAAACCATAGTGGTTTTTTTCCAGGACCACTCCTATCAGGCATTGATTTAATATCGCAGATACTGTTCAGTCGTCTATAACTCAGGCGAGGATGCAGAAAAATTGCAGAAAATTCGTCTTTTTTGGAGTTTGATATAGATAACTTTATAAGGGTGCTGTATGATATTACTTGGACGAGTTTGAAGAACAGCATTCTGTTCTGGAAGTTCTATCAGAATGAGGACATCATTTGTGTTGTGGTATAACACGACTAAATGAAACAGATGTTCACATGAGGAGTAGGCATTCACTCTGAATAGGGAATTTGGGGTGAGTTGGCATATGGTGGTATGCGATAGAGTTGGCCGATTAGCAGATTGGTTAGAGTTGGCTTGCTATTTGAAATTGGACCTTGCGCTTAAATGTCAAAGTCATATTTCCTGTCTTCCATTTAAGTGGCAGACTGACCAGCTATAGGCCTACATTAGTGGAGATCATGTTTAGTGCTCTTTGAATGCTATTGATAGCTTTCATATGTAGTAGGCCTAATGAGGTGACAAGGTCAACTGAAAAGAAATTAGAAGTTTACATGTCTGATTACGGATTCATTTTCTCCATCTGACGAAAAGAGCACTTTTGAATGATGCATCATTAATAAGCGCTTGTTATCAGCTTTCGTCGCCATTGTAATTACGGTTAATAGATACTAAGCCAAGTCCAAATGCTCCCAGACGTGACGATCCACTTTAGAATTTGTAAGTTACTGCACCTGCGTATTATGTGTTGATTTACTAAATTACAAAGAGTTACGTAACTTCTCCTAATTGCGGTTGAAAAACAATTGATTTGTTTTGATTCAGATTATCAACTCTTCTTTCCGTGTGCTTTACCATCTTATGGCTTAGTTGTTGGAAGATATCTATGCCGCCGTCATAGCGCTCGCCATGAAGGTTGTTAACTTCGGAACGCGCAGAGTTTTATGCATATTCAATTGATCAAAAGTTGACAATATTAAGGATTTCACTTCTACTTGATTTAGATAACAAACACCTTCTATGCTACTCTCTACCTCCTATACCAACTCACCCACCTGCCCGATTGTAAAAAATGTTAAGTATTGGATTCTATTGACCTATATTGACTGCGGCTATAAGGACATTGTAAGTATAGTAGTGACATGAGTTGTCACAGTGTTGACACTTCGCCTTCTTTTATTACGCAGTGCCAGTGTTATTTGCAACCCATAAGCCCGTCACCCCTATACTATTTGTAAAATATATTGTTTTTATATTGGTAGCTACTTGGACTGGAATGTACTAACATCGGTGGTTTCGAGCTCTTCGCATGTTAATTCACTCTTTTTTCCTCTATGATTTTCATCCGTGTGACAACCGTTTTATCCATTCGAGTTCCCCCACTCCCCCCCCCCCCCAACCCCCCCCCCCACCCCCCCCCCCCCCCCACCGCCCCCCCCCGCCACCCCCCCCCCCCCCCCCCCCCCCCCCCCCCCCCCCCCCCTAGTTGGACTGCTAGATGCGAAACTCATGTACTTCGACTATTTCAAGCGCTGTGAAATGTGGACCCTTAGAAGAATTTCGAAAAGTAGGCCGACTTCTTTCTGATAAGCAAATTTTCATTGAAAAAGTACGTTGCTATTATATGCAACTAAGCAACTCGCGCGATGGATTCGTCGCATGATTAATCCGAGTGGACTCAGTAATGTTCCCCGTTTAAGGATGTAGCTTAGTTTATTCATGTCATTATCAAAACTTGTCTATTTGTTTCACGTTAAAGTTGGCCCTAATCCATAAGTGGAGCGATTTTGAATATGAACTTTTAACTCAAATCTTCGTAGCTTTTATGGCCACGCTTGTTCTCTGGGTATGTACAACATCGTGCAATGAGGTTCAAACAATAAAAGATAAATACAGCTCTGTTCGTAGTGCTAATGGTCATATACATCACTTAGCGGACAACTGGACTGTCACCTATTTGTTAATAGTTTTATGATCGTCCACTTTCATATGTGTCATCCCAAGGCTAAAGCGGCGAAAGTGCATGACGTGATCAAACATTATGATGGTTTATGACATTTGAACTCCTACGCATAGAGCTGTATTTATCTTTTTTAGCGTTTGGGTTATCTACTCACCTGTTGTACATACCCAGAGAACAAGTGTGGCTATATGAAAACAAAACTAAAGTTTGACGTAAAATAACTTGCGGAATGGCATCTAGATTACTAGTGATCAAACTAATCAATAGACCGAGACTAAAACATGAATTTTGTAAATGAATACATTGCAAATGAACCTTACAAACAAATAATTATGGCTCTTTAAGGGATTCAGTTCATTAAAAACAAAATCAAGGCAAGGCACTATGAATACAAATAGCTGTAGATTCATGTAGTCTCACTTGTTAGATGAACAAAAGAAAAGCGAAAATTCAATTAGTAAAAATCGCTTTCCTTTTTATCCGATGTGGACCGATGTTCTTGGAGCAGGAAAATGAATTTTTGTTGTTGCTGCACTGCCACATTGCATCCGGACAATAAGCGGAACACCGAATACGGTTTTGGTTTTGTTTGAAACATAAAACGAAAGTCGCTGGAATGCAGATCGTTCAGTCCAAATTTAGATAAAATCGCTAAATTAATTATAATGCTGAAAATCTCCCTCTTCCACCGTAGGGAGTTTTACTTGTGTTAGGAATTCTTTTTCTTCACGCTTAATCGGAATTCCTGCGTAATCCGGGGGAGTGCACTGTTTGAATGTGTTTTGTGTATTATTGTTTTTGGTTAGTAGAAAAATCCATCGATATCTACATAAAATACAATAAACATCGATCAAAAATATCCAATTTTTGTATTTACAACTTCTGTGTATCGGGCTTCGAAACTCATGTCCGGGTTCAGACGACGGGACATCTTTTTTTTTTTTTTCTAGAGTCCCGGTCGTTGCTTGACCCTCAGTCCCGATAATTTTTCACGTCTGGGGCTCAATCCAAGATCGTCTTGGGCTTACAACCTAGTTGCTTTCCCGAGGCTCCCAGGATTTAGGTAATTATTAGGAGAAGATTGATTGGCGGGTTTGTGTTTCCTGTCGCAGATGAGATACAAAGGACTTCTTGAAACCAATCTAAAGGTATGTAGATGTAGACCTAGTTCTATTATCAAACTTCCTTTCTGGTAAACGAGGCCTGTTGTGAAGTACATGTCAAACGCAACATTCAGATGTTCTTACATTTAATTTTATCGATCCAGAAGACTTCATCAAATTGTAAAATGAATTGTTTTATCGCCTAAACATGATGAAAAAGTAACGTTGCTTTTTTGTTCTAGAAGCGATGAATGTTGATTTTTTCTGGTGTGCAGTTTCCATTGTAAACAATAACTGAGTGACCTTAGTTGGAATTAGGTCATGTTTGGTAATTTGCCTAGATACGTGTAACAGCGTTTTTTCTGTATTGCGATTTGGCTTAAGTAAGCACTGACGAACTGCAACAGGTTTTACTCTGCATATATACGCTCAACCGCTCGAGTATGTTTGTCCATATTTGTTGGTCTGTGTAAAACAGCTTTTCAAATTAGGAATACTATCGATAAACGGAAGTATTTACGGAAACAAACCACGCCTGCAGTGTCGATGTGGAGAAGTCGACGGCATGCAGCTCCGTAGCAGTGTTTAAGCGAAATGTGAAACTGACAGGAAATCATATCCTAATATCCTATTATTCCCCGAGTGGTAACATCTAATCCCTTTCCTACCCATATACCGCTTGCCTCCTGAGTAGTATCTTTAATTGTAATTTCTTTATGTCTTTGATTTGTGATATATCTTTGATTGTCATTTACACTGAAATTAGCCTTACTTACTTACTATTTAACTCATAATCCTAGCGTCAGTGTGTCAAGTCGAGTCTCGAGGGTGGTTGAGGTTGGGGTGTGTTCTCTTTTCCTTCTTCTTTACTCCTTTTTCTTTTTCCATGCTCTCATTCTTATTCCGTTCTTGCTTTTCTATTACTTTTCCTCTTATCTTTCTTCTCTGCCTTCCCTTTAATTTCTATTCGTCTCTTTTTGTCTTCTTTCTTCTCATCTTTCTTCTTCCTTATCCTATTCTTCATTCTCTTCTCTTCTTTCTTCTCTTTCTTCTCTTTCATGCCATATTCTCTCTCGTACTATTTCATGCCTGAACTCGTCTATCCTCTCCGTCTCTTCTGTCCCAGCTATTCTTATGCTTTCTATCTCTTATCCTCTCGTTCTTCTTTGCTTCGAAATAGGTCGAGTTATTAAAGTGCGGTATCAATGTATATTTTCATAAACTTATCCCCAAAAAAAACGTTTTTTTTGGTATGCATATATACTGTATTACTAAGGTTTAGCAGCATTACTGACTGCTGCTGCTTTTGGCCGATGCTTCCACCGGTGCGGTGAGGTCATTACCGGTCATGCGTTCAGCTTTCGCCATTCATTTCAATATTTTCTTGCTTGAATAAATATCAACGGATGACAGATTGAAATCTTCTCCGTCAATCACCCACCTAATATTTTGATTTCGAGAAAATGCATTAGTGGCGGAGGATTCCTAACGAAAAATAACCATAGATTCCATAATCTTGTGCACTCTTTTTGATTTCGCATTCAAAAATGGCAGTTTTTGTTCTGGCCTATAGCTCGTCTACCCGTCGTCCATCCATTCCGGTGGTTACAAGTTATTCTCGTACTTTTTTCCCTATATCAAGTCCGAACATTTTATGCGAAGTCTTTTTGTTATCAATTGACAATTGCCTATCGATGGCTTGCCGATTTCGAAGACTTGTGGTTCGGTTGTTTTCTGTTTTTAGGAGCACATGAGTACATTAAATGTCCCTTCAGCTTGGCGTAACTTTTAACGTTAAGTTATTTTTTTTGATCAGAAAACAATTGCAGTGTCTACAATCCGGGAAAAGCCGGGAATCACAACAGGTCCATGGAAAACCCAGGTAACCCTCCTTTAAATGTTTATGCCCCCGGGAAATTTTAGTAATCCCTGGCTAATTACAAAGCAAGTAGACCTAGTTGGACAAAATAAAAAAATTAATAACGCTACATTTTGTGCCTTGAATAGTAACTTTAATAATGAAAATGTGAACATTACTAAGTCATTGATGATGATGTAGGCATTAAATTGTTGTCGGCAATTATTTTCCAGGATGTTGCAATATTCGCTCACAAAACTAATGTGATGTGTATTGCATGTCTTCTACTTGATTTTTTGTCTCAAGTTTGATATTTTTTCAGTTGGTTGAATGTGTACAGATTTGAATATTTATTTTCGAAAACATGTTAAATTATGTAACATATTCGTCTCTCTTGGGAAAGTCCGGTTGAATAAAGAAGATGCGTGTTCAATAATGATCGCATAGTGCCCGCGAATCACCTGGCAGCAGAGGGATTTCTAATCAAAGTAGTGAGAGAGATGGCCACAAAATGAAGGCCAATTACTCGGTTGGAAGGGAAAGAGCACAAGGACATCCAGGAAGATGGTTTGGGCACATGGAACGGATGAGCGAAGAGGCGATTACCCCGTCAAATGTTTTATGGGAAAGTTCACGGAAAGAGACCCAGAGGAATAAACAAAAAAAAAAGAAGAAAAAAAAAAAAAAAAAAACAAAAAAAAAAAAACAAAGAAGAAAAAAAAAAAAAAAACGAAAAAAAAAAAAGAAGAGAGAAAGAAAAAAAAAAAACCACGGACTGGATGGTGCAAGCAACTGCGAGCGGCAAACACAACAATCTTATCATGCCGAATAGAAAATACATATTAATCATTGACTCGCCTCGCAAGAGAACGTCTATCATGGAAGAGTTATCGGCACGCACTATGGGACCCTACCTGATCTTTATCGGACGGGATTTAAGTCAAGTAAGTAAGTCAATGCCGCAGTAAGCCAACTTCAGTTGTGACTTCATTAAATGCTGTCGAATCAATCTTCAGGGAAGAGGCGGCTGCGCTTGAGGAACAGATGCTGAAAATTTTTGGTGAAAACCTTACATGAACAACTTTTACTAAAAAGGTGACTCCTAGGATTGTCAGCGTCTGAACAAATGCTACATCATTTAGATACGTTCTGATGACAGTCAATAATTTTCAAAACAGTTTTAAAATTCGCCATTATACAAAGCTAATCAATATTGGGCCTTTTTTGTTTCGGGTCAACACATAAAGAGTGAGAATAAATCATCATGGGGAATTGAGAAGCTGAATTTCATAGAACGTTGAAGGATCCGGACTGGTTGTCGAATCGTTGTCCTCATATGAGTGTGTGCCATTTCCTGGCTCAACTAAACTTGCGATGCCCTTCTGTGATGCAATCTGATCCATTCTCTCCTTGGCCTTTTCCATTCATTGTCCCCTTCTCATTCGAAGCCAGCGAAGTGGAAAAGTTGGTACTTAAAGCAACACAAAACAAATCACCAGGAACGGATGGGACCGCGTCAATTCTTTGGAAGAAACTGTCTTCCTCACTTATCGAATTTTTAATGGATGTTTCTCCTCTGCCAATTAATGCAATAAATGCGTTGTCTTAGTTTCTCAATGCATTTTTTTCCAATTGTGATTTGATGTATGTCCCTTGCAATGAAGGGGTTTCATCGTGCGTGACAATAAGCAGAATTACTGGACCCATCACTTCATCTAGATAACATTAAAATTAGGGGGGTGTACCGATCAAATCGCCGATTATTGACACTCTGCAGAGTGATAATCGTGTAATTTTATCCGCTAATTTACTGTGTATGTGGCTTTTGAAGATTTTCTGATGGATTTTCATTTAAATTTGGTGACTGATCACAAAAGACAGATTTCAAATATTTAGAGAGATGATAATACTTCACATCTACCATTGTACATTGTGCATTGAAACCACTAATCTAAATTCAAATGACTTCTTTTTTATCATTCCCAATGATTGAAAAGCAACGGAAATTCTCCCATGGGAGTAGATTTTCTTAATGATTGTGAATGCTGGCAAAAGAGTTGTTTCTCTGTCTCGCAAAATGATCATGTATGAGTACGTTTACTAGGTATTTTTTCGCTGATCCTGGGTAGAATCGAGCTGCAGAATGGGGTTTCGCTGGTCTCGCTTACCCGTTAGCCAGCGGGTTCTTTGAAGGAACCCGAACTCCTTGGTTCCCGTTGCCTCAGATTTAATCTTGAGTCCCACGAAAGCCCGTCTGATTTGGAAATTGAGTAGCCATTTGAATATAATGCGCCAAATTATGAGTTGAGCAATCAATTATTACTATTTTGCGCATTATCAAGATTCACTCAAATGTCTTCTTGCTCAGATCAAAGGCATATGCAGCATTCAAAAAGCTAATGTAGATAGGCCACCAACTGAATGCAATCTTTGATGTATATCTGCAAGTGAACATCCACATTTTCATATTCTTAGATGCTACGTATTCATAATTCGAAACATGCAAACGCGTGCCTGCCTTTCAAACCGCAATTATGACTCGCACCCGCCAAGGAAATGTCCATGTTATCAATAAATTATCTCGGCAGCAAAATGCTTGGAAAATTCTGTCATTTCTCGAAGAAATAATGATTTTAGCGCTCGCCATGATAGAAATGATTGTAAACCGCTCAAATTATACTCGATTGCACATCAACGCAATACATGTATTGTATATATCAAGTTTTACAGGAAGGCAAGGAAAATAACCTTAAGATCGAGCGGCTGATTGTGTTTCCAAAACTCCAGGCCAGGGATCGGTTTCCACTCTGGAAGAAGCAGTGATTTCAACTTTTCACAAGCAAATGATAAAAATTCAAAATTATTCAACTCTACGTAGGACTAGATTAGCATCGCAAAGCTTTTTGCATAGAACATTCAGGACCTGTTTTACCTTTTATTTGGTGCACTTTACTACTTTTAAATTTCCTTTGCCTAAATCCGCACTTTCAGGAGATGGAAAACGTCGATTTTAGATGAATTTAAAAGAAATAATCGACTACCTTTTACCGATTAATCGGTAATCGGGCGATTATCAAGATCACTAATCGGTTGCACCCCTATTTTTAAAAAATCGGTCCGAATTGTGAAAAACACATTTCATGCCATCTAGTCCACCCTTTAATATCGTGAGCTCCGTCTATTCTATTGCTCCTTAGATTCACACAGAACATCCATCTTCTCGCTCTAACCAGAGCTGAAAAAATTCCACTGAAATTTTTTAATTCCAATTCCCAATTCCAGAGCAGAAATTTTAATTCCAATTCCATAATGAGATTCAATTCCGAATTCCGATATGTTGCATGACGCGTATATGTTAATGTATCTAAAGCTTCCTCGCTTCAATCTAACCCATGTACCCGCTATTCCTATCCTCGCTATTCCTGTGTGCCGTTCCCTGCGTCGTTCCTATGTGCGTTCTCATGTTCATAGTTCATAGTGTTTGTGTACATGTACATGGGATATATGTAGCCGGTCAGCCTACGCCATTTTCGACTATTCACTTATCTCGAGAAATTATTGTCGGTGTGAAGAAGCTTTCAATTGTGTTTATTCGACAAAAGCGCTAGGTTTTCTTAACCGTATGAAGATCATCCCTATAATTAGAATTTTTTCTATTGATATTTCCTTGAGATATTCTTACAACCAGTGCACGGCCCCACATTCAATTATGGACTTTGTGGGGACCAATTTTTAATTCGAATTTTGAAAAATAGTTGTTTAATGACTGCTGCAAATCGACACAACTATACCCAACCCAGGGAATAGTAGGCTATACCACACTGAGACAATGCCACCATCTCACTTAATATTATCTTCAGATCCTGCATTAATTTGCTGCCAACAACTTCCACAACCAACTTGGCAAATAGGTTTTGACTATGATACATTTTTTAGATCGAATCTGATCTACAATCCATAAATTTTTCCATGTGCCATCATTGTACATAGGCAAGATATCAAACTTCCATTCTAGTGTACTAATTATCTACTTTACGAGGGAGAGATGAGAGATGCGAATAAATCTTATTAATAAACTGACAGAACAAAGAAATTCAAATTGTGCGATTAACGAGATTTGTTGATGAAAGAAAAAACGACGATAAAAATGATATCATGAAATAACTGATTAATGGTCCATGTTAAAAAAGGAAATTAAAAAATCCGTGATATTAAGATACGAAATGTGGTCGGGTCGAAAGCTAACGAGCAGAAGGATTAAAGGAAACTCTTTCAATTTTCAAAAGGGACAGTTGGTAATTTTTCGTCAAGTCTCAAAAATTTGCACAAATTAGAGACGATCTGGGAAATTGAAACAACAATAACTACCAACACAACACATACGACATCTTCAGTAGCTGTTAGAAGAACTCCGGGCTCTCGCAGTGTAACTTGACTACCAGAAAGTAGCAACTACAACTGCCTACCAGCGAAACAACAACACAAGTAGAGTATGCTGGACAAACACATCAACGAGCGCGATTGAAGATTGACGGTGTAAAAATGTGACACTGATATTCATGATATTTTATGGCTATTATTTCGGTTAATAAGTGAGTCCGATCGAATTGAAGTGAATTCAACATCAAGAAGTAACTGCAAGTTTTAAAGTTTTTCTTTTTATCGTTGAGTTATCGTATTTGTATAACTACAGGTCTTGAAAATTAATATTGTCAATTGTTGTGATTGGAAGTTGAATAATATTTCATGTCATTGCCATTTTAATTGAATCATTAATTATTAGAATAATTTGTTGACACTGTCTATTAATTGTGATTTGAACTGACAGGCTGCCCTTTAATGAGGGTTTTAATTTTCCTCTTTCCAAACCGAATTGTTTTTCGTAGTTGTGTTACAACAATTAAGTTAATCTCCAATTTTTGTGCTTATCCAATCAATAAACTAAATTCAACAACAATTGTTTTATTTTGATTAATTATCTTACATGATAAATAACTAAATAACAGATTGAACAAATATGATTATCTTTTCATTGTTTGCTTAATTGCTGAATTACATTGTCCGGGTGGCTGTAGGCCCATCAAAGTCACAATTAGCACCCTTTATTCAACAATAGAATTAAAAGCTAGCTCTGCTTCGATCTCTCTCTCTCTCTCTCTCTCTTTATCTCTGCCTGCAGTTAACACAACGGCCCGAATACTGTGATTTCAATTTTTGTACAAATAGATTTATCCACAGGTCTATCAAAAAAGTGGAATTGAGGTTTATAAGGTCAATTCCAATTCCAGTAGATTTAAATATCGTCAATTCCAATTCCGACGAAAAATGGAATTAACTTTCCAATTCACGACTTTCCAACTCTGTCTCTAACTTAAATGTATTTCAAATAACTCGACATGAATAAAGTTCCGATTGTTTACCCAACCTTGTTCTTACAGCTACGGTACGATGCATTCAATTCTTTACTCTACGTTGCTGCCACTGTCAGAGCGCATTATTCCAATGGCAAGACCTTCTACAAACCCATCTTATTATGCGAGGAGTTGCGATGTGTCAAAAAGACAGCTAAATTTGCAATAATGCGATGCTTAGACTTATCCAAACGTTGATCCTGTGAACGTGTTAGCTTCATAATGATTATGTTAGAAAGTAAGGTAAAGACGAGCGAATCCTACCCGACCCGAAACCCTAACCCGAATGCTGGGGTTCGGGTAGAGCAATTTGAGAACTCGGGTCGGGTAGAATTATCTCTTCTGTCTAAAACCCGAAATAACCCGAACTCGGGTTTTTTTCGGGTTTAGAGAGCATACATTAATTTTTTTTTAAAAGTGTTTATAGAACTTCAAAAATTATTTTCTGTGAGGTTAGTACTGTTTCATGTGTACCTGTAGTTTAATGAAGTTTTTCAAAGAAATTGTGGCTTATCACATTATTCTCATTGCGAATTATTGATCTAATGAAATACTTTGCGCTACATATTTTGCTTCTAAAACAACGAAAGATCAATATTTATTTAAATTAAATGTAATCTGTTCTTGGTTGGTCTCTAAATGGCCTCATTCTCATAATGACATGTAGATCGTTGGCTCGCAGGATGGACGGAAAGAAATGAAATTTACTTTGAGATAAGGCTTTACATAGGAACGGATAGCTTCTTAACTATTACATCAATATATTATATATATTGAAATTTTAGCATCTTTCTGCAGGGAATTATGTTGTTACATGTAGTGATGCAGAGATTATTAGAGATGCTCGGACCTTGACATCTTCATTAACAATGAGAGTCGGTCAAAAGTGTCTTAATCAGAGTTTTGAGAGGAGTATGCATGCAACACCTACAATATATCGCCTGTGTTGCCACAGCGGCGGAATTTTCCGCCGTGGCGGAATCGGCGGAATATTTTATTCTTGGAATTTGAGAATTCCGCCGGTCCTATTTTTTTATCATTCGGCGCAAGCTTAATTATCCTACAGGTAGCAAACGCAGATGCGGATTTTCAGCTTCTTGTCCCAGTGTCAACTTGGCATGATGTTCCTACAGTATTGGAAACGTTTCAATCACAGATACCCGCTTCACACCTCGTCATGATTTAGCGATTTAACCATTAGATTTTCAATCTCTCAGAAATTACTTCTAAAATCAAAACTTCTTAATGTTGTCTAGACTGTGTTTCATATGTGGTTTAACGAATCAAAGCCTGAGAGATCCTCGAAAAAATCAAAAGGCAATGGGCATCACGTTCTTATATTGGTGATTTCATCGGTCAGTTTGTGTTTGGATTCCTGTTACCAGTGATTTTTTCTTGTTGTTTTATTGACTTACGAAACTATTTCCTCTGGGATTCACTATGTCGTTATCCGATCGTTCTGCGCTTGTGCGTACTTTGTGTTTGCTTTTTTTTCAGTACGTCTTCAATCAGGACTTCCTGATCGTTAACAGGGAATGAACACATACTTGTACTCTAATTTGGATACAAATTGATGCAAAATACGTACTCTTAAAATAGTACACTGTAATTCCTTTGCTCAAGGATACTGATTCCTAGAGATAAGAACACTGATGGTCTGTTTCTTTTCAAAATTTAATGTTGCCACTACAGCCTTTCGACCATCATCATCATCAGTCTGAGTATTAACGTAATTCTCTCTTTTTGGTCTTAAGCTTTATATTCGTTTTTAAGCAGCATGTGTTGCGATTGCAATATTTGATCCTTTTGTTTAGATAGATGTTATATTTTAATACATGTTTTTTCTTATTGACATGTACCGTGCACATAGGGTTCTACCAAAGAGAACCGAAAATTATATAAGTCATTAAAATGATAAAACCTCTGTTCAAGATGTTGTCTAGCCTCTCTTACTAATGGAATGGTCCATCAGTAGGCCTACGTAACTCAACTCAGCATCTGTTTTGTGCTATTTTTTCAAATTGAATTACTTGATCAGTGAATTGGTAGAGTTGCAATTGAAGCATATGTGATGCGCATTAAAACTCACTGCTTTGGAATCCATTACTGAATTAATGATGATAAGGTACCTATGATGGCAGGGCATGGGAAACAAAAGAAAAATCAGGTTACTCAATTTAGTATGCATCATTATTTACATAGGCTAAATTGCGTGATGTACGTGCGTGTGACTGTAAATCGATCCCCAAATTGCTTTATCTATCTTTAATAAATCGATTCATACATAGGTCTAGGAATCGGCAACACCTAGACGTCGCGGCGGAATTCTTTCAAGTTGGCCGCTGTGGCAACACTGATATATCGCGAAGCAGTCGGTTTTTTTTGCAAAGTTTCCGAATTTTGTCATGTATTGTAGGTTATATTACTTTCGGTGGGTAATTATGCTACTTATTTAGTATTTTGTTTGAATACTTTATTAGCCTAGAGAAAATAATACATAACTACTGCGTATTTTAATAAAGTACTAAATAATGCTACTAAAAGCTAGACTACCGCCCGGTATCACATTAGGATCAAGCATTAGCTTTATATATAGAAAACGATTCTGATTTTTCCGAATATAATCGGGTCGGGTTCTGGTACTCTTTGTCGGGTTCGGATTGAAATTTTGTTCGACTACTCGGGAATCCGAATATTTGGAACCCCACCCGACGCTCATCTTCACTAGAAAGTGCACGTAGAAATTTGTTTGAGTGCAGTTTGACTTAGAAAATTAACTGTTGCCATCGATTAGTAATGACAAATGTTAATTATTTTCGCTCGCTCGCTCGCGCAGTATATAAGTTTTTGGGAATTTTTTTTCCTCTTCGTAATTTCTCTATTTTCTGAGTAATTTTCTGTCGGATTTTCTGTTTCTTTTCTTGACAGACTGCGTATGGAGTTTTTGATCGATAAAATTTCATTTCAGATTCATATGGAGAAGATGAACGAATCTCAAGATGAAATTAATTCCATCAGCAATGAAATAACTGAATTAGATCTTCAGCGGAACAAAGTGATAGAGGATTGCCGGATCGAGAGAACAACTTCGATATATGATGAAGAGGACATGGTATGCGAATCGAAGTTTCAAAAAGTTACTACTACGCTGCGAAGGAAGAAGTGGTTATTGTTGTGAGTAGAAACTTTCATTGATGAGCAACGCCAACATTAATCGAAATTAGCTTCCACGTAATTCACAGGTTTCATATTTCTCAAGATTTCATTACACTCGACTCAATATTTTACCTTCTCTGGTCGTGTGTAGACATTCCACCAGTCAACAATACCCACGTAAATCACTATGTTTTGCAGTGATTCTGCATGTGATGTCTCATCTCAGTTGAATTGGTAGAAGTATGATAACGGGTCCATTGGTCACCCCCTCACAGTCCCAAATTCAAACAGAGCTGCGACAAAGGGGTTCTTTTGTTTGTAATTTGAAGGTCCTCTTTGAAATTTGTGATGTCAATATTGTTTTTCAGTATTCTTCCATAGGGGTTATGCGATACCTATTCTATTTATTGAATCTGCTCATTTTAGTGTTCGGTTATCTTTTAAAATTAAATTGATTTTGAAATTATTTGATTTTAAAAAAACGCTGTCTATTGAAATAGAATCAATAAATAAAAATAATAATGATTAAAAAATTATTTAATATAATAAAATTAATTATGATAAATTATGAATAAATCAATATAAGAATGAGCCGAAGTATCTCTTCTGAATTGCATTATTTATTAAACGACTAGTTGTATCGCGTGCTTCATGAATGAGTGAATTAGGCCTGTTGAATTCCATAGATACCCATAGACAGTTACTGTATAAAATTAGAATTTCTTGGCTGATCGATCTCAATAATTGCTGATGACCGGTTTTTGGCCGGTCGACCGATTGACTTACACCCGGTCCCGCTGTACGGGCTTAAACGGACCGGTCCCGGTTCCAACCCTGGTGCATCATGAGGAGCAGAATTCATTTCTTTATTTTTTTACATGATGCTCATGTGCGCTGTTTAAGGAATCACCACAAATTCGAACGCTATTTTAGTTTTTAGTTGTTTTTGCACATATTTTAACTGGCTGGGATACATGAATAACTTTTATAGATTGGTAAGGAGCCAAGTAGATTGTTAGATATCTATCAAAAATTGCTTATTACTGCAATATATTTCTCCTACTATCCGTAGGTATCATCAGGCAGTTAGTTGAAAGATTTACAGAAATTAAAAATTTGAAATTCACATCAAGAGGAAATAAATAAAAAAGATATACAAAATATGTAAAACTATGTGGTAAGAGAAGAGAAGGAGCTATGCGGCAGGTAGTAAAGGGTGACATAGTACCATTAGCATTTATAGTAAATGACCTGACAGGAAGAAAAAAGGGAAGAAATAGGGTTGTGAATTAAAAATCTGATTTGCTGTGAATATTATATCGTTTGTACATTATCGTTCCCATATACCTCAAGAAGCAAAAACTGAACTTTATAAAGAAAAGAAACGAGGAAAGACAGAATAGCCAGCAACGATACTCGAATGATGTAATATACAAAAAAAAGTGAGGATATAACTTGAAAAGAACTCTTCAACTTAACGGTTATCCTGATTCAATGATGAAAATCGCGAACAATAAACAAATGAAAAAGAAAAAGAAAACGAATCGAGTGCGCAGAATGTTGAATACATGTATTTCCCATTTCCATTCGTCTCCGGAAAAGTAGACAAACAAATCAAGAACAAGGAATTTGTGTTCGCCTCCCCTTAAGATCTCAGAAGGTAATGAGAATAAAGCAGAAAAATAGAATCGCTCTTCCACGCTTGTAAATGCGATCTGCGTGATCATTAAATATTGGTTCTCCTTGCACATAATGATATGCATCGAATAACGACACCTGTCAGTTAATACTTGTACGTGAGGTGCAATAAGCCTGATATCACATATGCATGTACGTGGGTTGACTGAAAAGTAATGCCTCCTAGTCTCTAAATACTTATAGAAACTTCCATATATGTTCGTTTCAGAAAATATAGCTTCCCACAAGTATGCTTTATTATTATCTTCACATGGGTTGTTACTTACTTTACCGGAAATCAGTAAAATATCGATTTAAAGGTCATTATTTTTCCACGTAATCACCACCAGTCTCTGCATTTTCTCCAACGATGCACCAGTTTACGGAAGCCATCGAGAAAAAAATCTTTATGTTGAGCTCTTGTCCATCTCCGACTTCTTTCTGAAGCTCCTCACTTGTTTCAAAGCGAATCCCACGGAGATGCTCTTTCAACTTCGGAAACAAGTGAAAGTCACAGGGCCCAAGATCTGGGCTGTATGGTGGATGGGAGCATGGATGGGAGAGGAGTGAATAATCCAGTGCACTGATGTCTTCAATGGTGGCATGGGCGGTGTGAGGTCGTGCGTTGTCGTGGTGCAATATAATCTTATTTCTCCGAACCCGACGTAATCGCGCTTTCAAAGCCTTGAGAGTTGAGATGTATCGAGCAGAGTTTATCGTCGTTCCGTGCTCTAGAAAATCGATGCGAATGACACCACTCACGTCCCAAAACACAGTGGCCATCACTTTCCCGGCGGATGACTGGGTCTTGAATTTTTTTCCTAGTGGGGGATCCACGATAACGATATTCCATCGACTGGCGCTTTGATTCAGGTTCATAATGGTGCACCCAAGTTTCATCCGAAGTCACGATGCTGTGCAAGAATTGATCTCCTTCAGATTCGTAATCGCAGCAAATTTTCTTGACAAATTTCGAAGTCTTGTTTGTTTCATGTCCGGTGTGAGCATACGAGGTACCCACCTAGCACACACTTTTCGGTAGTTTAAACTGGCAATAATGTGTCCAACACGTTCTTGAGAGATCTCTAGCACTTCAGCAATCATTCTCAGTGATTCGACGATTGTCTTGGATCATGCCATCCACCGAGTCCATGTGATGGTCATTAGTGGCACAGACAGGGCGTCCACTTCGATGTTTGTCTTCAAGATCGAGGCTTCCAGCATCCACCTCCGAACTTCTGCGTGCCCATCGTCGAAAATTATTGACATCCAGACATCCTGAGACATAAACATTAACCAATCGTTGATGGATTTCGACGGGAGGAACCCCTTCAGCAGTTAAAAATTCGATGACAGCACGTTGTTTGATTCGTATCGACAACTGTGCATCATTACCCGTCATTTCAAGATTGCTCATGGTGACACAATGCACAGTAAAATGGAAGCAACAAGTTAGATAGTCACGTACGCGTAGATATTCGATTTGAATCAATATCTATGGTCATAACGCGCGCTTAGAATGAATGACAATAGTGAAGGCATTACTTTTCAGTCAACCCACGTATAACTGCATGTTCAAATATCGACTGTTACGACTGTTACTGGGTTCATTTCCAAGTAGTGCTTTTCCATCCGACGTTTGACTATGTTTTCCACGGGTCGATCATGGAAGTGCACTCATACTTACATTTGCTGCTGAAATATACTCGTTCGTTTCTGCGCCTTAATTGCTGATCGGAGCCCTGACAATTCTTGTTCATATAATTTGTATTCCTTCAATATGTCATTTCTATGAGTATCTACCTCATCTATTTCTACTTTTACGCAGTATGGTTAACATTAACATAGATTGTTATTTGAAAATTATAGATAGTACTAACTCCCTTCTTCCCTGACGTAGTCTGTGTACAGACGAAAATTTGGAAATACAATTGGCATCGGCCATATTTAAATTCAACCTTAAATTATGCTGTTTAGGGAAATTACAAACTATTATGAGAAACCTGTAGTTTGAAAGTCATTCATTGATAGTGAACAAAGCCGACTAAAAATATGTAATTCCATAATTATCTGCATTCAACTGTAAGATCTTACTTCTGCGATTGCAAGTAATTCTGTCATTACGAGACGAGACGTATATTGCCGGTATGTTTCCTGGACGCTGGAATAGAAAGCGAATGTAACATCTCAGAGCGGCTTCATTAAGATGGATTAATTCCTTCAGTCATTCATATTCACCACTATGTGATATTGTCATCGTAAGTTGCATTTCCGAGTTACATTAGCTATCTTACATGACTCCTGATGTTCTATCCCACAGCAGAAATCGAGAAGAGTTAACAATCGGCGCACTGATCGAACTTACTGAACAGATAGTGTGACGATTTGTGATGCAAATACAACAGCAGAGATCATATTGAGTAGAAGGAATGCCGTTATCAAATATTCCTGCATTATTTCTCATTGAAGTTCATTGTATCAAAAGAGCGCAACTACGCATCTCTTCATGTACGTCATTGCCATTAACAAACTCAGAATTGTACAACTTGACAATGATACGTTAATTGGTCATTCTTGCGTCAGTCAACGCAAGTCATTGTTCTAGATTTTGGAACAGCATCTAACTGAGTCAATGATGGTTGCATCACGGGCCCAGTCAACATCAGAAATTGAAATTTCAAGTTGTTTGCAAGTCAAAGAATTGCGCACACTTGCTTGTTGCTGGTGTTCAATATCAGGAGACTGTTCATTGTATGAAATTAGCCACCGATGAATGCGATATTTATAGCTGCCACATCTGTTGTCGTTGTTCAAGGTACCAGATTATATAGAGTACAGTAAAAGCGGAGAAAAAATGAGATGAATGACGGAATAGAACCGTCAACTTCATTTCTGTTGTGCTTTAAATCAACCTCTTAGAAACTTTTACGACGGCACCGTGCTTCCTATCATTGTACTCAGACGAGTGAGACGCATTTAGTGGAAAATCTGTCAATCACTTTCTCCATGTACTTTCAGAATGCTCACGACGGATATGAACTCACTGAGCTGTCGTAATTTGTGGGCAGTGAAGTAGTTTAGACACTGTCACTTCATCAGAAACCAGTAATCATCAGCAGGCCTAGTTCACATATCTGAACATCGACACAACTCCCTATTTACATCAGTTTCAGAGGAATATGAGATATTATGATGACATACTGCGAATATTCGCCTTCTTACCTTCCTTCAATCTCAGCTGATTGCTGTTTGTTGTTCGTTGTCCATCTATGGCATAAGACTCTGTAGACTATGGTTGTGATGGTTATCTAATTTATACTGAGTATCATTGTTTTGAAGCCGAGAATCTAAGTGATAATCGAAATGACGTAGGAAATTAGAACCTTGCGTGCAGACCGTTTTTCTTACCTGCACCCACCCGTACACGTTATGTGAACATTTGATTTGAAAGCAGGCAGCATCGAGAATTACCGGGTCGATTTCATTGATAAACTCACGAACACTGGGGACACAACATTCGGTGAAGCAAGGGCATTTACACAGCTTAAGCCTTCAATCAATAGGAAACACGAATCACCCTGCTCATGAAGAGGTAGCGGTCCCGGATGGATGAATTACCTTTCTAGAGTCTGAGTTCACAGTTGGACAGGCAACACAGCTTCTATTATGACTCAAGTCTCTTAATAAACCTTCACACAACGGCTGCTGACAACGTTTCCAACAACCTGAGAAGGCGCAGGACGCCGAAAGCCCGTCATATTTTAAGGAAAAAATGCAAATCGAATCCAAAACTTCATTTTTCCGAGAGTCTGGGTCAAAATGACTTACATATATGACTAAACAAAAGCAAAACAGTTGAAATGAAACGATATTGGGTTTAATTGAAAAATCATATTCGCGCCCACCACTCTCAAATATGTTTATTAAAACAGCTTCAATGCTTGAATTGTTTGTAATGTTGTCTCCTGTTGTTATTGAAATAAAACATTGAAAAGCATCGGATGACATGTTAACTATTAACCCAAGAGCTGTCGTTGAACCGAATAATTTCGATACTGTTGTGTTAGTCATACAAATGTTTGCGCCAACCAAGTGAAATTAGTTCGGAGGATGATTTCCGTTGTACAGTAGAAGGATAAAAATGGTTGCTACTTCGTGTGTCGTCACGATGTTCAGTGCAAATCCGAGCAGCTTGTTGAGATAATGGACATCATTTTGATAGCGTGACCTCGAATTTGACTTACCATACAACATTTACAGATTCTGTTTGTCGATAACTCACTCAAAGAAAGACTCGCCACAATACATTCAATTGAAATGTTGAAGGGAGTTGTGAAGACAGAGTCTGACGTGGTCTCTAAATACCGGACTGTTGAGTCCGCTTAGCGAAAATACTACAGTGACAGAACACATGTTATCCTCTGCGACGGTGTTGGAGCCGACTTGACGACCGGTTATTCTAATTAGGATTATGTCGACATTCCTTCTAGATTTTATTGTCTAGTCAAAAGAATTATAACATTGAGAAAGCATGTAGATATTACAGTTTATATGACGTGACTATTGCGAACAGATTCATCTTCAAATCTTTATTCAATGCGTTGACAGAGACTTTGGTTGTTCAATATACAAAGTTACTTTTCGTTAGCGATGGCAAAACAATTGAGGTACTCAGAATAACCGTTGCAGCCAATGAGAACGGGTCGGCTTCATCGGGTGCTTTTGCTTATCCGGAATGCCGGTATGCCTCCCGCATGCTTTGTAGAAATCAAGAAGTCGAGTGATGTCCACGGTAAGTTGCAGAGACGCCGGCCTAACCCGGTCGGTCTTGATTGCGTGTGAATTTCCGAGTCTAGCGATTCCTCAAAAAGCCGAAAGTAAGGGAACTTCTCGGCTCGCCTATCCGCTGTTGCTATTTGTAACTGTTAAAATGACGCCGGTTGTCTTGTACACACAAATATAGCTCATTTACTTTCTGATTTAAATTTTGTTTCTCTTGTATTTCCAGGCTACTCAGGCCATGAATACTCAATCAAAGTTTTACAACGACGCAGTATTACTCCGCGATGCGGCGAAGGAAACCTTGCACTTGAGTGAATTACGGCTGAAAGAGCTTCAAAAAGAGGACGCGGAAAGTATTAAACGTAATTTAGCGTGGTTGGAGCAGATCAACTTTGGTACGCAGAAGGTACAAGATGCGCAAGAGAATGTTGAGCGTTATTGGGATCAGTACCTGAAGGCTCGTCGAGTAAGTGAATGTTGTTTAGTGGTCTATCTTCATAGCTAGCTCACCTTTTTTTAGTTTTACCATTATTTCCGCTAATCTATTTAAGCAAGGACGAGCTTTTTCTCAAATTACGACAGTCACTGAAGATGTCAAATTTGAATTCGCCTTCATTTGCACCTGATAAAGAATGAATTCAAAATATTTACATTTAGAAAGATTTATATATGGCTTTATGTTCTTATGCTTGTCCTCAGAGCAGGGCGGCGGAACCGGGGGCACGTGCCCCCAGATTTTGGGAGGGCAAAAAATTTAATCGATAATTTTAAGCTTTTCATTCAAATTGTTATAACATTTGTTATCATAAAAGACAAGCAATGAGGCTCCAATGAGTTCTGCCAGTGCAGAACGAACATTTTCTTCTCTCAGAAGAACAAAATCAGACTTGCGAAGCAACATGACTGAGAAAAGATTGAACAATTTGTTAGTACTTTCAATTCGTAAGAGACGGACTGATGAATTGTCAGTGGAGGCTATAGCAAAAGAATTCACATATCGAAACAAGCAGAGGCTTTCCTTTTTTGGAAAATTTTGAGTTTTTGAATAAGTTTGTACACACTAGTCTTATCATTACACTAATTTTGTAAAACTAGCATTGTTTTATTTAATCACACACGCTTAAAGTATCACCTATTAAATATGTAGAACGACTCGTCATCTTGTGATTGCAATAACCCCTCAAACAGGCATACGTGTGCAACAGTCAGAATTCCCAAATATGACAAAAAACGTTTTTGTAAGCTTCAACAATTACTTCGATGTTAAGGAAGTTAGAGCAAATTAAGTTGCAACTAGAAATACACACTCAAATTAGTGAATGAAAGACTAACAACTACCTAATACTGAAGTATGCTTGAATCTATATTAAACCATCAGCCTTCATCACAATTTGATTAATCTTAATTAAGTAAAATTTCTATCAAAAGTCTAGGACTGATAATTTCTTTGAGTGGACCAACATTATACTATAGTTTGCGGTAGCCTTTTATTCAATTTAAATGTCAACTGATAGGCCCACGCCACGGGTTTTATCGACATTCCGTTGGGTTGGTATCGAAATGGTATCAGATCGGTGCCCCCCTCCACATCTAATATCGCTCCGCCGCCTCTGCCTCAGAGTATTATTTGAAGCAGCATATTGACAAAAAAAGAGGAGAAAAATATCAGTTTACAGCTTAAAGTGTTCGTGAAACTTGTGAATGACCGGATTCCAAATAGCATTCAGCTCTACTCATGATTGTGGAAGTGTCATGATTGTTAAATAAATGGGTGAAAATTGCCCTACCGTAAGTTTATCATGAAATTGTTGCTGCATTGGCTAAAATGTCATTCTCACATTTTCATTAAAAATGTTTGTGTCTGGTGTCTTCAAAAGCCTTGTGACATAGGAGGAAGAATATGGTGGTTTGGGGCAAATGCGGCAAAGTTCAAAAGTTTGATTTTTGCCGATAAATCTTCCTGCCAACTACACTTCCGTAGTCACGCTTCCTAATATTATTTGTTAGTGGAATCGTCCTTAACATGTTTGAAACGATGAAGGGGTACAATGCTGAAGAGCCAAGCTGGGTTCGAGTTGAGGCATTTCTATGGATTGGCGACAGAAAGACGCAGCTTCAGATCAGTCAAGTGAGAGGTTCTACAGTCAAAAAGAACGAGAAACTTCTGTTATTCGGAGGGCCTGAATTTGATTGGTTTTCTCTAACATGATTAACGGAATAAACATATTTATGAACCTTACTTCCTGACAGGCCTATCCGATTCATAAATGCTCTTATCAAAGGATTCTACAAAAAGCTCATTCTATTTGCTATGTCATTTTGACATAGAGCTGCCGACATGAGGAAGTATATCAGCTCTATGGTCTTACATGGGCCTGAATCCACTTAGGTGTGTGAAACGATGTTGTTTTACCCGGCTCTGTCCAACGGATAGGGCTTCGCATCAAGACAATACGAAGCGACACAGCCAGTAAGCAAATACATGCCTACTGCTGAAGAGATGGCCATTCCGATACCATCAAGGTGCTACAATGCCCAAGACAAGGCTGTTCACACAGGGCCGGTGAGAGTGCAAGTGGGAGGGCAGAATCACAAATGATCCCATCCCCACTCCTTACCTGCGAAGAGGGGCGGCGGCCATCGCTGAGGCGACTTCAGAGAAGCATAGCCAGATATGACACAGGGGAGGAGGCTCAAAGAGCTTTGTTGCATATCCCAACAGCTAAGATTCGGCTGTCAGGATCCTTCGCAACATCAACTTAGTACAGCCACTGAGGAGAGGCAATGAGAATAATACATCAAATTGCCAACACCACAGCTGCAGTGCCAAGAGGTCCCTTTTAATCGCCTCTTACGACACGCAGAGGAACGTCGGTCCTTCAGTCCCAGGAACAGCACGGGAAGCAAGCGTCTCTCGTTGTCCATCACTCCCTTGAGAGCATCTTATCACGATCAGTTGGTCTATCAATAGAATAAGTGCACAATCCTGCCAAATTCATCATGATAATTTCATTTTGCATCCCCAACCTCTAATCGTGATGCAATTCGCGTCAACTAGATGAATAGTTATTTACACAACAAGTGCAAAGTATCCAGCTTTATTGCATTTTTTGAGATCAACATGTCTAAACACGAGCCCGAAGGACGAGGGCATAGTTTGTTGATCGAGAAAAATGCAATTAAGCTGGATATCTTTGCATGAGTTCTGTAAGTAACTTTATATTTCACAGAACTACCAGAATCTATGATCATGATCCTTAACATGATTTGAAAATCAAACCAAAGCAATTTTGAAATCAGATAGCCTGCTTCTCTGTCCATTGTACATGCATTTCTATGCATGATTTTCGTTGTAGAGGATGAAAAACTTTCTATGTGCTATTATCAAACTCCCTTCCTATCTCCACTATGTTGAACTATGCGTTCTACATTTTCTAATGTAGAACGGAATTTCTATGAATCAAAATACATGTAATCCAATGGGCTACCGTGCTACATTTTTTTACCCTACAATGCACCCAAATTGCAAGTAAGCTTAGATGATATCTTGGGTATAGATAATAAGGCTACACCTCATGCAAATGCCAGTTAAATATCGGTTCACTTGAAATTCAAATGAAGGAAATGCACATAGAAGTAGATAATAGTACTTTCTATGGTATTGTTAATTTCTATGGAAATGCATGACATCAATATTGGATAGGCTATCTACTAGGACTTTGGATGCCATGGAAAGCCAACCACGTTTGTGTTCTTAGCAGATTGTCTATATCGTCACTGGTCCATAGAGTTCATTGACATTTCTTGATCGTTTGATAATAGTGATATAACTACTCCATCTGTACTACCATAGAAAGATGTAGCACTCGGCTTCGCCTCGTGCTACATTATAGTGATATAACTACGACATCTGTACTACCACAGAAAATGTAGCACGAGGCGAAGCCGAGTGCTACATCTTTCTATGGTAGTACAGATGGAGTAGTTATATCACTCATAGACTTCTAAATTTCTCTGGACAGATAGGTGAGCAAAATTTGAAATCATTTTCTACATGTTCAGGCCAACCAACAGTTGTGTTACAGAAGATCGAATCTTGTAGATAATCGAAGGGATAAATGACTATTTCATGTGTCTCTTGTGCGATTCAATCTAATGCAAAATACCAAATAAATATGCCGCTGCTGGTTGTCAACCTAAATGCAATGATAGTGTGACAGCAATGTATTCCTCTGCATAACAAGGAATTTTGAATCTGTATAGTTGCATCGAGTTAGTAGAAAGTATTATATCCCAACTAAACATTCCGTCTTGTGTGACCTCCACTTCCACGAACCTGACGACAATACCATCACGAAGTACATAGACTATTATCGCTTGAAGAAAGTAAAAAAATGAAAGTGCAAAGAAGAAAAAATGAAAAAGTGTAATCTAAAGGACAGTGCCATCAAATTCCTTTATATCTAATTTCTTCTCCAAACAACTACAAAGTTGCGATTCGGCAGGGCTACGTTTTTAAATACATGTCCTGGCAATGGAAGCACATTCGGAAGATTCTTTAGAAAGAAGATTTTGTCTAAAATCAGCAAGGAAATCATTCTATCTGGGTTTGTGATATCTCAAAGCGATCATGGACTACAAAATTCCAAACATAAGTTGAAATCTTCCCTTCAGCGTCATCTGTGAATGTTCGCATCTATCACGTAGAGAGAAATCCATTCCAACAAGCACATATCATGTATCACAAGTTTTCCAAAGTTATCAATCTGATGACTTTTGTATAATATCTGGATGACCAAACAGTAAAAGAAATTCGAAATCGGATTCAGTTATGTAATACTTGAGAAAGGCTGACCAAGTTGCTGGTGCAGTTGAAGTCTACGGACGGAAGATTAACGCTAGATCCTACCAATATCATTGAACATGCTAAGGGACAATTTCGAGAGGAAAAGAGAAGCCGCCGATTCCCACACTTTAAATGTCCTGAAATCAAGAGGAACAGAAAGCTCCTTCTTATATTTCAATGATTACAATGATGATGGACTCAATAAGCATTCCCAACCTGAGCAGCCACTTCTGAGGAGGTCGGAACAGATATGGAGCGGTCCAACCTGTGATGGAGACACTTCTGAGAAAAATGACAAGTACTCGAGAAAGTGAGATGATGCCAGTGGTGCTAGTTGAAATTCAAAAAAAATGTGATTCCTGTAGTGAATGCACAGTCAAAAATATTAAGTTGGCAATGCTCGACATATCTGAAGCTGCAAAACTTTTGAATAAAATTTATCATGGGGTCCAAACGCATCTGTACTTCAGCCATGCATTCTTTTCAAGAAGGTATTCTATGAGACCCAGCTGAATAGTTGTCTAAGAGAAAATAGCTTCTTGTTTTAAAAAAATAAAAGGATGGTGCTCAGAATAGGCTATCGATATATCATCTCTCTTGGTGACTTTTCCGATTACTTCTTCGCAAAATCTTGCTGCACATACGTACATGAATCAGATTTCCGAAATTTCAATGAAATATTTCAACAGCTTGTGCAAGAAATTTGTTCATGACATCTAAGATGCTTCATTTCTGAGACTTCTTAGAAGAAAAATCGCAAAAATTGGCTAATAACGCGGATGTCTAGCACATGTATTCGGCGCATAACCATTCATTCTCATGCATCCTTATACTCACAATGTACATAAATATAGACACATACTGTGCTTTACCTGCTTTGTTCTGGCAATAAGTTCTCTAAATTTTGATAACGCTCGATGACAGTCTATTTGCAGTAGTCTAATTTAGGATTGCTGGCCTGAACATGTATGAGGCAAATTTCAACCTATCTGTCCAGAGAAATTTAGAAGTCTATGTATCACTATTATCAAACGATCAAGAAATGTCAATGAACTCTATGGACCAGTGACGATATAGACAATCTGCTAAGAACACAAACGTGGTTGGCTTTCCATGGCATCCAAAGTCCTAGTAGATAGCCTATCCAATATTGATGTCATGCATTTCCATAGAAATTAACAATACCATAGAAAGTACTATTATCTACTTCTATGTGCATTTCCTTCATTTGAATTTCAAGTGAACCGATATTTAACTGGCATTTGCATGAGGTGTAGCCTTATTATCTATACCCAAGATATCATCTAAACTTACTTGCAATTTGGGTGCATTGTAGGGTAAAAAAATGTAGCACGGTAGCCCATTGGATTACATGTATTTTGATTCATAGAAATTCCGTTCTACATTAGAAAATGTAGAACGCATAGTTCAACATAGTGGAGATAGGAAGGGAGTTTGATAATTTCTGTGGTAGTACAGATGTCGTAGTTATATCACTATAATGTATTTCAATGAAGGAGTGCACTCTTTGAAATTTATGCACACTTTGGAAAGCATAAACTATATTATGGAAGCAATAATCATAGAGATTATACACACTGTGAAATATAAAACGTATTTAGTTGCAATTATACCAATTACGGGATGGTGCCCCTTCCCCCACCCACCGTTTCTTAACTTGCAGAGAGTTGCAAATATGTGAAAGCTGCTCCACCCATAGCTTCTAGCATGGCTTCGTGTCTTTGGTGAGGCAGGAATGAGTAAAGAAATGTGACATTGAAAGGTGCTTACTTTGACGGCCAATATTGCAGAAACTTGCTTTTCTGTAATCAAAATAAGTTCATGCCTAAAATACTTGATGCCTGATGTCATGAATTATCGTTTCATTTGAATCAAGAATGATAGCAGTAGTTCGACACAAACAATTTCCAATATTATCAGTTGGCATCTCCCACGAGTCACTAACCACCCTACGCAAGTCTTAGTCAATTCTCTTGTGAATCAGTGACTCGATTGTGCTACTAAATCTACAGGCGCGGGCTTTCAAGGTATTCTCGTTTCAATTCTAGGTTTGTCAAGAGAAGGAGGCACTTGCTCGGGTGTTGGAAAGGCGAAATCCGCGTTCTATTCGAATAACAAAGGATTACTTCTCCACGAAGAGTTATTATCATGAACAGCTGACCAAGTTAATTGAAGAACGAAGAAAGAAGGTGAAGCGACTGGACGAGTGGAGAGAGGTAAGGATCGACTTCATCACATTCGTTAGTGAGACGGGGATCCCCCCACCACCACCACCACCACCACCACCAACGATAGCGAGCATACGTGGTTCAGTCAATCACTCAGACTCAAAAAGAAATATTGAAGATATCAAAACGACCGTAGCTATCCAATGTAATGCGTATTTGTAGGTAACAAAAATACAATCAAACTTGAAATGTGAGAACATATTGTTATATACGAAGCTGAATAAAGATTGGATTCTAGTATTGCTTTTCTACATTGAATCCATTCTGATCAACACATTTTCACCATCTCAACACCAAGTCTTCGAAAGCATTCTTTCTCGTCCAGCGAATCAAAAACTTGTCTTACATGCTGCTCCACTTCGGAAGATGAATCAAACTTCTGACCTCGCAAGGTTTTCTTCAAATGACGAAAGAGGCAGAAGTCAGATGGTGCCAGATCTGGCGAATATGGAGGATGCTGAATGGTCTGGAACTTCAATTGAGACAAAGTTTCCTTCACAATCACAGCGGTATGAATTGGGGCATCGTCAGAAAGTAAGTACTTTGCAGATCGTCTCGAAAGTTTTGTGGACATTGTCTCTAAAAGGTCTTTGTAATGCGAGCCATTCATTGTGCACGACTTGTCGAAAATGTCGAGATGGACAATCCCTTTACTGCACTAAAAGACAGACAGTTCCTGTTCTGAGTTTTCTTGGAGCACTCTTGCTGGAAATCGCCATTCAGTTGACTTCCTGTGACTCAATGGAATTAAAAGGTTTAATGGCGTTTCATATCCTGTGATGATGTCGAGGAATCGGTATCCAAGTCTGTCGAAAAGTTCCAGGTTGGAACGGCAGCATGCCAATCGAGTCTCTGCCATTTCGGATGTGATGAACTTCGGGACAAAACGTGAGCACAACTTTCGCACGCCCAAATCGCTGTGGATATTGTGGACAGTTCCGTGACTTATAGCCAGGACATCGGCAAGATCATCCATTCGAATACACCGATTGTCACGGATCAAAGAAGCACACACCGATGCGTTCGATTGCGGAATTTCTGTTGGACGTCCACTTTTCGTTGTGTCATTGAAAACTAAAGTTCGACCACCTCGAAACTCCCGTACCCAATTGTAAACTGTAGCAGGTGATGGACAATCTTCACCGTAGACATCTTGCAACCGCTACAATATTTCATTAAGTTTCTTTAAGTTCAGAAACTTAATGACACTTCGGTATTCAACTGCGTTGTCCATTTCAAGCGACTAACTCATCTGCAAGCTATGACAAGCGTTGAAGTTATCTTATAGCTGCGATAAATCATGACAATGAATGAAACTCACTGACCTGCACCTACATACCCATGTCAATTCACATTATCAATACCGGATCAATGACGTAAATATTTGATGTCAAGTCTAAGTGATTATTGAAAGAACCACTTACATCGTCGACACAGACATCTCTGTGGTGTGCTGATGAGATACACTGTCATCAAAGATATTTGAATAACTGTGTGCGATAGCGGGCATAGATCGTCATTTGAATTGTTACATGTTGGGCGCTTTGACGGAATGTTATCGTCGAATTTCATTGTCATCCAATTTCAAATCCATATAGAATTCAAATTTGATTGCAGATTTCTTTTCCTCTCAGGAAGTAAAATGCACGCATGCGTTGACTATTAGCAACAATGAAAGTAAATAAACGATAGATCAAATTGCCATGCAAAAGATGTGCGGCTGGTAGGATTCGAACCTACGACCCAGGTTAACTAGACCTGTGCTCAATCAACCGAGTTACGAGCCACTTACGCGACTGTGTCAATTGGCAGGATCAAGCCCTCACCACCACACTTCAGTTGTCATAGCAATTATAATCAAGAAATAAATAACACGTCACAATTGTGACCGCCGACATTAAAGCAAGTAGCGGGAATCGATGAAATTCTGAGAAGGAATCGAGCGGCTTTTTGATTGCTGACAGAGATCTAGTCCAGTATTGTTTTCAGTTGGTACTCGATCTCCGGAATGGTTGATATCGAGGTTTGCGATCAAGACGATCTCTTTCGTCGCCACTCAACAAGAAAATCATTATTGGAATGACGAAAGGATCAAGAGATTTTGGTGGCCACGTTATGTATTGGTGCCACCACGTCCAGTCTATCTTCCACTGATGTGTTGGTCAAGGTAATTGCGTACAGTGATAGAATTGTGCGCCGATGCCTCATCATGGTGACACAATGAACTGCGGTTGCTTCATTCACTGCAAATTGAGGGCACCAAAACCTGGAGAATATCCTTGTGCACTTACCTGATACACTGGAGTGAATAGTACGGCAGTTTTGCTGATATCATGGCCAGAGAGATGGAGATCTGGTGAGGCTCCGCTTCAAGCATGTTGCCGTAAATGCAGTGATTATTTCTATTCACACTCCATTGAAGTGGAACACAGCCTGATCATCACTAAAGCAAATATTGCGCACGATGTCTCAATCCTGAGTGTCTATCCTCAGAATAGTTGCAAACATATTGTTGCAGATGGTCGTTCTCGTGCAGATCTTGGACCCATTTCACCTTCCATGGACGTAATCCTTCGTCTCTAAAAAAATTGGCTCACACTCGATAGTGACAGCACGCAGCGTTGAGCCACTTTTCGCTGTGTTGGGATCAAATGCTTTCACAACGTCTTTAATGATTGGTGACTGGCATGAGTTGGGAGAAAAACGAGAATCTTCAGAAACCACTTGTTCCACCCTAAAAGCGTACGTGCTGGTGGTGTGGCCCTTTGTTGAACTTTTTGATGAACACATTTTCGAAGCAGGGCTCCTTCACAGACAAACCCGATGGAAAGAGAAGCGGCAATACCAATTTCAGCACATTCCGATACTGCATTGCTGATCTGATGTATGTCAAGCTTGCCAGGGCTTCTGTGAAGAGCTTTCTCAATGATTAGCATCTCATCATCCTCATAATTCACTTCTCGGTCAAAGACATCTCTAAATTCCAGAGCAACAATCAATTAACGATCGGATGTTGAGCTGAAACAGATTTTCTAAATGTGTGTAACACCTCCGCTGAAGCAGCTGAAACAGCCTACTTGTATCTGTCTTACATGTACATTAAATCATACCGTCAGGCTCATAATCAAGATGAGAATTTGCTATCACTGATTCAATATAGGCCTGGATATGTCACTAAGAAGCGTTTAGCATGCATATTTTCTATTACTCTAATTCATTTAATAATTTAAAGCAGTAAGGATGAAAGTAATGTGAATACCCGCTCTACCGTCATTCCAGAATTTTCTTTACTAATTAGAACGAGGGCTGCGGAAGCGATTCATTTTTATTCGCTTCCGCTTCCACTCAACCGCTTCCGCTTCCACTCAACCGCTTCCGCTTCCAATCCCGTACGAAAATTTTTTGGAAAACATTAATGAAAAATATAATGAAACAGTATAATGATAAACAGTCCAATTATTGGAGGCCGGACATGGGCTACACACCTCCTTATTTCAAGCCCCTTTTTCTTCATTTTCCACTTTTTTACGAGTTGTAGGTTCTGACGTTAACACCTCGCTGTCTCCACGAACTTTTTGTCGCAAACCATAGCTGACTTGTATGCGCTACGTTTTTTTTACCAAAGGTCAAATATTTTCAAACTGTCTGAAATTTTTGACCTTTGGGAAATTGTGAAATAAAAACGTCATATTTTCCCAACACGTGTAGCAAAAATATTTAAGCGACTAAGAGAGTGTTCGAGAATGCTACAATGAAATTGCCTCAAGACTCCAATCTGCATCAGTGATGTGCAGCGGAGCGGTAGTAAAGAAAATTTTGACTGGAGCGGAGCGGTAGTAAAGAAAATTTTGACTGGAGCGGAGCGGAGTTGGAGAATACAGATCTTTGTTGTTTGTAAAAGAGTGTACTTTTACTATTTTAAATTATGGAAAATGTGGTACCTGTAGGAGATACAATAAAGGAGCTAAACCTCAATTTTTGCTTGTGATGGAAATTAGAAATCGATTGAGGTTTAAAAATTACATAATGGGATTAAAGAAGTTTTTGAAATTATACTTTGACCGTAGAGTCTTTGATCTTTCTTAAAGCTAAATATTTTGTCACATTAATGGGACGATAAAATCAGGTCTACCGCACTATTACTACATATATAAAAGGAGAAAGAAAATAAAGGTATACAAATTCGGGAAAATTAGACATGAATGTCACTAAGTTATTATCACATGATAAGTGTAGAATCACTATTAATGCTAATGTGCAATCCGCTTTCAAAGTACTGTTCAATTATAATCATTATTTATTTAAAATCATTCATGATTATCGGCCATAATTCGTATTTCAAATTCGACAAGCATAAGGCTAATATTTTGCAGTTAAGCATATTATCTGAGTGGAAGTCAATCATAATTTACAGTAGTCAAACAACCTAAAAAGTTGAAGGAAATCGTTTTATCTATGGTATGGTAAATTAATAGGATTTAGTTTAAGTGGAGCGGAGCGAAGTGGAGGGGTAAAATTGTACCGCTCCACATCCTTGATCCGCATTGTGCAAAGTTGTCATTGATAAGATGACACTGAGGTTTTCTGATTTCGAATGCCAGTACTCTGAGATAATACACCTTCGTTTTCATCATAGTGAGGAAATTAGAAGTAACTATATTTAGTAATACAGGTGCCAATTTGTAATTAGGTGTAATAGGTTAAGCACTAAATATGACAACCGTTACATAACTTATAGCAAGACTTGAAGTCAAAAGTCTGAAGTGCCTCGTCTCGCTATCATGATACATTCGGAGGTGATCGTCGGACATTCGCTTCCGCTTGCAATGGAAACGATCGCTTCCGCACCCCTGATTAAAACTCTACATATGATAATATCTTCCATGATATTTTTGCAAATTTTGAATAACAGCTATGAAAGCCTGCAACAGAACTACGAAAATATTACTCAGTTCTACGGCAGTTTCTCACATTCTTAAGGGAATTTCCATGACTGAAATTCCCATCCTATAAGAAATTCAATCCCACTCCCACGATAAGCATAAAAGTGACTATTAATTTAAACTCGCAAATGATATTGATGAAAGTCTGGAATATGTTATTTAAGTTAAGTTTTCCTTCTTGTAAAATGTTGTGACCCCTTATTCACTCCAGTGTTGAACAGACCGACATGGAACAATTACTGCTTTGAATGAAAGTATTCCGAGTTTCTGCTCTGTGTGAGTGCAAGTTGTTGTTTGGTGAAGTATAACTTTTCTCATATTCAATCGTTGTCAAATCAGACAATATTTTCCGTGCACCATGGTTTCGTCAAGCTTTCTGAGCGGGTTGTAATTTATTTGTTGCTGCTTATGGTGATATAATAGTAGAAAAATGTGATATATAAATAAAGCCACTAAATTGATTTTAAGAAAAGCAAAGCTATTGCTTTTCACAATGCATTTCGTCCACTCTTATTCAAGTGCAAACATTTGACTGGATACAAACTTTAAAATCATATACGTATAGAGCAATTATACTAAATCTATGAACAAAATTGAGAGCATGCAAACGCATCAGACTTAGAGATATGAAACAATTGAGTAATTAACCTAGATATCAAAAGAAGCAAAAAAGAAGACTTGATAACTGCCACAGTAAATAAAGGGTTGACACAAAATCTTTTCGCTGGCAAAGGTCAATGTTTTCACGTAAGATAACGAGAGACTCGAGAATCCCTAATGTCCGTCTGTTGTTCAGGTGGCACTTAATATTAAAGTTATTGATTGCTGATTGTCTCTCGTTATTGCAGACTTGCAAATGTCTAGTCAATGCTACTTCCTAAATGTAATTTACCAATTTCGTTGTACCTGTGGAAGCAAGTACATTGGGAAGACGGAAAGATGTCTGAATGAGAGAGTTTCGGAACACCTTCCGAAGTGGCTAGCCAACCCATTAAAGTGTCCACCCAGATCTACAACAATTCCAGCAAGTAGCATTACTAGACATTTGCAAGTCTGCAATAACGAGAGACAATCAGCAATCAATAACTTTAATATTAAGTGCCACCTGAACAACAGACGGACATTAGGGATTCTCGAGTCTCTCGTTGTCTTACGTGAAAACCTTGACTTTTGCCAGCGAAAAGATTTTGTGTCAACCCTTTATTTACTGTGGCAGTTATCAAGTCTTCTTTTTTGCTTCTCTTCATGTCTAGGTTAATTACTCAATTGTTTCATATCTCTAAGTCTGATGCGTTTGCATGCTCGAAATTTTGTTCATAGATTTAGTATAATTGCTCTATACGTATATGATTTTAAAGTTTGTATCCAGTCAAATGTTTGCACTTGAATAAGAGTGGACGAAATGCATTGTGGAAAGCAATAGCTTTGCTTTTCATAAAATGAATTCAGTGGCTTTATTTATAAATTGAGTAAGAGAGAATCATTTTTGTAAAGAAAAATGTTGTCTTGAGTAACATTTGAGATATGATTGCTCGGCCAAGCCATGTCGATGTTATAATGATTTTCTTTTCTAAAAGAGTGTTACTTTTATTCGTACGATATCTTCGGGTGCATATAGGATGCACTTATTCGAGATAGGATTGTACTTAGAGGGTATTCGGTTGAT
This sequence comes from Prostheceraeus crozeri, assembly GCA_907163375.1. Classification (NCBI taxonomy): domain Eukaryota; kingdom Metazoa; phylum Platyhelminthes; order Polycladida; family Euryleptidae; genus Prostheceraeus; species Prostheceraeus crozeri. The sequence continues at coordinate 37,708 of CAJQUW010001116.1, read as the reverse complement.
GTTCTAACTATCAGGTTTTGTGATGTCTGGTGAAGAACTTAACCATCAAGCATAAGATCCCGATGCCGTACTTTTTCGAATAATTACCGCCCCCGTTGAGTAGCCACATTTCCGCACAGAACAGTAGTCGTGGATCAATGCTGTCAACAATAGAATGAAATGAAGTTCTGATCAAACTGCCATGCAGAAAGATGGGCGACTGGCAGGATTCGAACCTACGACACAGGTTAACTAGACAGGTGCTGTACCAACTGAGCTGCAAGCCACTTTCATGCGACTGTGTCAATTGGCAGGATCAAACCCTCACTACCACATCAGTTGGCAGTTCCGAAAGCATAACTCAAATATGTAGGCTCCACTGCTCTTAGTGTTAAATTGTCATTGCGGTTTCTACCTTCCAGTGTGTATAAGTGAGTATAGCTTAGTTATTGTTGAATATGATTTTCAGACTATGTGGAACAGTTCCACAATGCCTTTTTAACCTCACAAAATAGTTAGAGATAAACTATATCGTCAACATTACTATAAACATTCAACAATATATGGGTGCTAAAATTCTGTAAAAATCTATCCACAGTTAGAAACATGTCATACTTATCTTCCGATCCACTCTAGTTGTACACGCGCTAATGAACGACATTACACACAATTAGAAAGTTAGGAGTGTTATTCGTTTTCTACAGTGCGTTCTTTCATCAAAGGGACTGAGACAGGATAATTCTGAACTGGCGAAAAACCCCGACCAATTATTCACTTTCCGATGCTGCCGGCCGCGGGCCGGTTTCTAAATCAATTATTTTTGACGGCTAGTGCTTGAATGCCTAAAAGTCGGTCAATTTTCTCTTCGCTAATTTCTGTTACATTCTTGTTGTTAATTGTTGTTAATTCTGTTACATTTCTGTTATGTGTCGACAATTGCAAGAAATGGTGGACGATCTTGGTGAAGCGTTCTGGTCACGGCTTATCACAGTGGACGAAACCTGGTTGCCCTTTTATCTTCCACAAACAAAGGAGCAGTCAAAGAAGTGGTGTCGAGTTGGAGAGAAGCCCCCTTTGAAGGCAAAGACCGTACTTTCCACCGACAAGGTTATGATCACAGTCTTTTGGAACTGTGAAGGGTTATTCTCATTGATTACCTGCCCCAGGGAGCTACCATCAACAGCGCTTACTGCACAAACTTGCTACAGGAAGATCTCCACACGGCTCTCAAGAACAAACGGAGAGGAAAATTGTCTTCAAAGCCAGTATTGCAACATGACAACGCCCGTCCCGATACAGCAACGATGACGAAGAACGCCATCCAGCGTTTGGGCTGTACAGTATTGCCTCATCCCCCTATTCACCAGACATTGCTCCGAGTGATTATCACCTCTTCCATACGCTGAAGCTACCCTTACGTGGCCACCACTTTGTAGCTCTTGATGAAATGAAAGATGCTGTCTACAAGTGGATAATCGAAACGCCTCGTTCCTTCTTTGACACTGGTATCAGAAAACTAACTGCGAGATGGGAAAAATGTGTACGACTAAATGGTGACTACATGGAAAAGTTTCAGAAAACTAACTGCGAGATGGGAAAAATGTGTACGACTAAATGGTGACTACATGGAAAAGTTTGATGTTGATTCCGATAATAATTGATGTACAGTAATATTGTTATTGTTGATTAATACTTTTCAATTCAAAAATATTTGAGGAATTAACATTTATCTATATACATACACATTTTCATTTCTTTGTTATATTGGAGTCCGTGAACTTTCGGAACTTCCTGAGCTATAAGTAAATAAATGGTGATGGTTAAGCGTCACTACTCCTTCTTACTGGGGGCTTGGACGGTGCTGACGCAGTCAGACTTAAATCTGAGGCATTGTGATCTTTGAGTCAGGATGCCCTTCAGAACGAAGTTGAGATGGCACGTACCAAGCAAACTGCACGAAAATCCACTGGCGGCACTGTTGGCCACTAAGGCTGCCCGCAAGAGCGCCCCAGCCACCGGCGGTGTGAAGAAACCACATCGTTACAGGCCCGGAACTGTCGCCCTTCGGGAAATCAGAAGGTACCAGAAGAGCACTGAACTCTTGATCCGCAAGTTGCCCTTCCAGCGACTTGTCCGTGAAATCGCACAGGAGTTCAAGACCGATCTGCGATTCCAGAGCTCTGCTGTCTCTGCCCTCCAAGAAGCATCTGAAGCTTACTTGGTCGGTCTCTTCGAGGACACCAACTTGTGCGCCATCCACGCTAAGCGGGTGACCATCATGCCGAAGGACATCCTACTTGCCCGCCGTATTCGTGGAGAACGAGCTTAAACGAAAACATCTGATGTGAACGCCGCCCACATCACATCGACTTCCAATGACACTTTCAGGGCTCGACCTCTGTACCAAAAGGTCGCTAGGCCAAGCACTTAGCCACTGTGCCATGTGAATAACCTACAGGTATACTTTAGACCATGGAGCTGCTATTGGGCGCGAATATAGAAACCGAAGGCAGACATGAAGATTTCGACTCCCGAAGACCAGGACACGGAAGAACAGAGAGGTAATAAAGATAGCTTACGGACTGAGGCCCCAAAAAATGAATATTACAGTACTCGTCCCCATTGTGGTAGATGCAATGTTTTATCATAATGTAGTAATTGTTTTTGAGATTGTTGAAATACAGGAAATAGTATTTGTTCGACAAATTGGATTAACCATGACCGATGTTGATCGTTGGGGTTTCAATTCAATTCTTCACCCACATGTTCTTCAAAGTAGCTGCTCACTTGACAAACCACGTTCACAAATCGGATCTCAGTGGCGTGGGTGTTTCGGTCTTCGATGCCGACCACTGATGACCAACATTTTCAGTAATCGTCTGTAGCACCAAAACTCAATCGCAGGGATTACTTTCTACAAAGACTTCAGATTCATAACGCAGCAAAGACCGCGCAGTTCAGAAGTTTCTTCTTCGTCCGCATGTCAAGATGAATCGTGATGAGCTCTTGGACATCTATGTCATGCTTTATATCTTTTTTGACCTACAGTCCAAACTTTTGGAAATTTTGTCCTAAATTATTTCGTCGAATTCATGATCAGAAACGAAAATAGGGTAAATGTGATACTACCTTCTCTTATATAATTAAGTAGTGTATGTTTGTAGATTTAATATCTTGCAGTCTGGAATCCTCAGTTCACTCACCCGCTGGCGACATGTTTGATATAATTATACAGGATGAATACAGTTTGGTTTACGCACAGAGATAAATTGCTTTGTCTGCGTATTTGGGTCTATAGATGACTTTCTTCAGTACTGATAGTCACGGCCAGAACTCGTTTCGAGGGGCTTTGAACGAAATGTAAGTTCCAGCCTGAATTCTGACGAACCAGAAGATTGACATCACATTAAACGTAGGTACACTGTCAGTAAATTTAGATCCAAAGAGTCGACCGGCGAAAAGAATACTCCATTTGGCAAATTTGTCACCAAGAAAAATTAATACAAAGATGTTCGCTATCACATGACAATCCTGCCTGCAATCTGACCATATGTTCGCTGATACGAGCCAATCACGGACAAGCTAAAGAGAAGCGAATGTCTGTCAAGTTCTATCGCCTGCTTCCATAGGATACAATGACTGGTATCGGATTATGTCGATCTACACTAACACACACGCAAATGAATCTTATCTTTGTGGGTGTACATGTGCACTCAACTGCACTGAGAAACTAGAGATTGGTACTGGACATCGGATTATGTCGGTCTAGACTAACACACACGCAAGTGAATCTCATCTTTGTGGGTGTACATGTGCACTCAACTGCACTGAGAAACTAGAGATTGGTACTGGACAATTATGAGGCTTATTCTTTCATGGTTCACTTCGTTGCCGGCATCGTCTGTGGATGGCCATGCGTGATAGATTAAACAGTTTATAGACATTTTCAATTCCCGTTTCAGATTTATCAGAATCAGCTGAATGCGCTGGAAATGATCAGTCGGGAGGTTCATGCAGGAAGGACAGCACGGAAACTCCTTGATGACAGCCTCAAGAGGCGGCCTACTGTCCTCAGCTGTGACGTCATGTCCATCGATTCATCTGTCGACCTTGGTAAGATTCCACAGGAATTCATGTTTCCTCTTTTCAAACCAATTAAATTGCATTTTATTACTTCAAAATGAAGAAGTTTATTCAACCTTCTATGGCCATGATATCAAGCTGCTATTTTGATTGGTTGACGAGAAAAACGACTGAAATCACTCACTCATTCCTTTGTGCGCCCTTTGCTTTGAGAAGATGCTTGGTTAGATGCTTGCTGCTTGAGAATGAACTCCCACTTCGGTCTATCACAGGCGTCCGCCTCCTGGGCTCCCACACGGTTGAGGTCATCATTCACCACTTGTTGCCAGGTCTTCTTTTGTCTTCCTGTTCCTCTTTTACCATCTACTTCCATCCACATGACTTTTCTGATCCACTCCGTCTCATCCCTTCTTGCCACGTGGCCAAACCAACGTAGTCTTTGCCTTCTCGCGATGTCTGTGATGTTCTCAAGACTCATTGATGTTCTGATGCTGTCATTCGATTTCCTGTCCGATAGTCTGACACCACACATCCACCTCAGCATTCGCATGTCCACCCGCTCGAGGCTTCTCATGGGATGAAAGCAGCGGCCATGACTCGCAACCATAAAGCACAGCTTGCCGCACACAGGCTGCATATATGCGACCCTTGGTTCTCAAAGATGGCCCTTTTCACCTCAAGATGGATTGCAGTTCACGGAATTTACACCATCCACATCTTATTCTTGACACTACTGCCGACTCAACACTTCCAGAGCTATCGAGAACTTTATAGGCTGTACTCGTAATCCAGAAACACACTCCCTTGAATTTCTGCAAATCCGTTAGTTAAAAAGGTAAAGAAGAAACAAACTTTTACTCGACGTTTCGGATCCATAGCCCTGTTTAAAACTCTATGAAGAAGGGTCTGGACCTGAAACGTCGATTAAAAGTTCGTTTTTTCTTTACCTTTTTAACTAACGGATTTGCAGAAATTCAAGGGAGTGTGTTTCTTGATTACGAGTACAGCCTATAATCATGATCCTCCTGTTTGCTACCATCACTTATGCTATCGAGAACGTCCCCATGATAAGCGAAACTGTTCACACATTCAAGGCGAGCTCCTTCCATGGCGACACACTACACAGTCGATTCGACATCCATGTTTGGCCCTGGTACGCATGCTCTGTTCAGGTTTCCTTTCACTTTGCTGCATCTCGCATGCACCCACTTCGCACAGGAAGTACACCGAATGGAGTTCCTTCCGACTCCAGTACCACATGCCGCACTTGGCCATTTCGCTGTTTGGTATTTTCTTTCTATTGCATCCCTTGTTCCACTAACAAGCATCTTTCCTGTGTTCATCTTCAGACCTTTCACAGACTGAAAGATATTCATTAATAATATGCCTACTGTGCATAGCAATCAAAATAGTAAGACAATGTACATAATGACATGAATCTATTTTCAAAAAACTTGGAAATTGCCCTCCGTTGAATTGCGCTCAAGTTATCTACAGGGCTGATCATAAAAAGCGGACCACCAACAATTTCACTGAAATTCAATCGATTGTCATGCCTTCCAATCGTGTCGAGGCATGTTCCAAGCTTGTTTTTCCAGATTTCAAATGAGCTATGATAGACATTTATCCGGTATTGTATTTGCGGAGCAGTGCTCAAAATATGAAAATCACTCAATTTACGAATCGGAATTTTTTTCAATACGAAAAAGGCATACGGAGAACCGGCATTTTTTAGCTATCTTTTGATATACATGTGTAGAATAGAAAATAGACATGTACTTGTCATCAAAATCGTTGAACAAGGAAAAAATTAGTGATATCGTGAAGTTATCGTAAAATCATTTGAGTAAAAATGTTATGTTTTCATTTTTTTATCAGAAATATTCATGTTTGGCATTCTCTGAATCCTTGTGATGGAAGCAACACGAATTTGTAAGTTTTATTCAAATAAGTTCGATAGATCTTTTTCAAACTTCCCCAATATTTTTCTCTAAAAGTACCTCATAAAGTACCTACGCAAACTTACAAGGTAGACAATCTACAGTCAGTAGTAGTTTATAGTGTGACATCCGGCGCGACGCTTCGCTTCGCTTTGCTTCGCTTCGCTTGCGCCGGATGTCACACTTTTGCGGGGGTTTTTCAAAATTTTCAAAAAAATCAAAATTTCAAAAATTTAGGTAGATTTCAAATTTCACGTGGCCGAAGGGCGAAAATTTAAGTTGTCTCAAAATATCACGTGGTCTAAGAATTTTGAAAATTTAGGCAGACGAAAATTTAAGTTGTCTCAAAATATCACGTAGTCTCAATATACCAGAAGATTGTATTCAAAATATTTATTCAAAATATTCATTTAAAAATGGAAGAAACAAAAGTGGATGAAAACAAAAGTGGAAGGAACCTCAAGAATATATCCTTCGTTATCATATGAACGTAGTTCTACTTTAATGGACATTGAAAAGATTAACATTGAAAAAATGAATAAAGAAAAACACAAAGATAGAGTTAGGTATATGAAAGATAAGGAATCTCAATTATTATTAAGATTAGAGCATTATAAAAAATTAAGAAAGAGATGGTCTAAAGTTAAGAATGTAACACAAGGAATTGGCATATTCTTAACAATAAGTTTAGGTGCTTTGACAATTGTTATATCTTCTGGTGTTTTAGTAATTCCAGTAGTTGCTACAGCTTAAACAGGTACGGGTGTTTTTGCAACTTCACTTGTTACAATGTTAGATAAATCTTTAATAACTAAGAAACGAAAATCATTAAAAACTAAGCATTTACATATTAAAGAAGTCTATGATAAACTACACTACTACTTTCAAAGAGTATGTGATGATAATGTTATTACGTTAGATGAGATTGAAAAATTTGATCAAATAGCTAATGAAGTAAATCAAATATCATTTCAATCACAGACAGAAAAAGTTAATGATAAAAATAAAAAGGATGGTAAAATTTCTAGTGATGGTAAAACTTTTATTGATGATAAAATTTTTAATGAAGAAAATGATAAAATTTTTTTAGAAGAGCTAAAAACTTTATTAGACAAAACTTTATTAAACAAAACTTAATACGAGAAAATTTTAAACGAAAAGATGTCAAACAACAAAGCAATAAAAAAATAATTTGTTCAGTAAAATGTTTTTGCTGTATTCCAATGTTACCACAAAATTCAAATATTATATTTTAAAAATGGATAAAATTAGAGCTGATAATTTTAAAAGAATAAAACAATTAGAAGAGTTAATAAAACAAAGAAATATTATGAAAGAAAATCATCTTCAACATAGAATGATAAAAGCTGGTATTCAATCTGATATGTTTGAAAAAATGCAGCAAACCGAGCAAGTAAAAACTGATTTTGAAAAAACTATGAAACCATTTAAAACTCTTGAAAAGGAACTTACAAATAATGATAAACAAATTGATATAACAGATCCAGAGCACAAAACTATATTAGATGACTATGGATTACTAGAATCAAACATTAATAAGAAATTACCAAAATCTATGCAATTTGAACATTCTATTTCATTTATAGATGGAAAAACAATACCTAGATTTTATCTCGGACAAAAAGAAATATTTCCACAACCTTTTCGAGGTTTAATTTTTCACCAGATAAATCTCCTTTTAATTTAGATAGAAATTTTGTTAATCTTTTAAGAGGAGCAGATTTAAATAATTATGCTGTAGAAGATCTCATAAAATATAAAGCTATGTTAGACAGAGTTGGTGCAGTAAAATCTCTTAGACGTTATAAACAATTAGAAAATTTATTATCAACGGGAGTTAAAGTAGGGAAAGGTTTATCTGAAAAACAGAAAACTGAAACAACTGTATTTTTACCAGATGATCCACAAGAATTACTAAATAGATTAAATATTTTAATATCTGCAATAAAAGAAGGACATAATTCTAGTTTCAATGAAATTCATGCTATATTGAAAAGACTGTTAGAAAAGAAGATTCTAAATGAAAAGGATTATAAAAGTGTAACCGGACATCTCTGATGTCCTCAGGGCTTCGCCCGTAGCTGAAATATGTTGTTTCTAATTTTTATCTATGATTTTTATCTATGATTTTTATCTATGATTTTTATCTACGATTTTTATCTATAATATTTATTTAATTTTTTTAGTTTAAAAATGTGTTCAGCAGATTTAGACAAAATTAATGATCATTTAGAAAAATTGACAGAGATTTTGGGTTCATCAAAATTTAGTACGACGTTAAAAATTATAACAACTACTTCATCACACACTTGTAATTTAGAACCCATTCTACATTTAGAACAAAATAAAAATTATCAAATTGCATTGACTAGTTTCTCTACATTTAACACTATTCAAAACGTTATCAAAGATGTGAATGATCAATTTAGATATTCTACTGATAAAGGCAAAACGTGGAAAATATTAACTTTTCTTCCTGGTTCTTACGAAGTTGAAACAATATCAAATGAAATTAAGAGACATTTAGGTATACCATTTAAAGATAAGAAACAATTACATTTTGCAGTTGAACCGGCAGTTAATAAATTTTCTCTTACTTTAGACGAAAATCATCAAGTTGATTTTAATCATGATAGATCATTGTCAAAGCTATTAGGATTTAATAAACAAACTTACAGTCAAGGTTATCATTTAGGTGAGAAGATTCCAAAAATAACTGAAATAAATTCAATTGTTGTACATTGTGACATTATTGAAGGAGGATATATAAATGGTAAATTATCAAATTTAATATTCAGTTTTCCAGCTTTTACTGTACCCATTGGTTATAGATTAAATGTAATTCCACAAACATTAATATATTTTCCTATTACAAGAAAAACTATTAACAACATTGGCATTAGAATCACTGATGAAAAAGGACAAGAAATAAATTTTGGAGGTGAAGAGATTATGATAGATCTTTTGGTTCGGGAGGTATAAACTCCCGTTCGAGAGGTATGAACTCCCGTTCGAGAGGTATGAACTCCCACGCGAAGCTAGAGAAGTTTAATTTTCTTCTTCTTTAGAAACAAATAAAAAAAATAAAAATAAATTTTTTTATTAAAAAATGAGTGAACTACCTCCATTAAATAAAAAAAAACTTAAATTTAATCATCATCCAAATTTATCTAATAAAGTTTTGTCAGTTATTTGTGGAAGATCAGGATGTGGAAAAACATATCTATTATTTAAAATTTTATCGACTCCAAATTTTTTGGATTATAACAATCTTATAATTTATACAACAACGGCAGAACAACCCAACCCGTCTATCAATTTTTAAAATATGGATTTGAAAATAATCTTAAAAAAACAGCAATTGCTTCATTATTCAAAGAATATGAAAAATCTGAAGATGAAGAAGAAATAAGTTCGTGGTGTGAAGAAGCAGCAAAAAATAATCAGTTAGTAGAATCTAATAAAAATAACCATATAAAGATACAACTAATAGATGATAGTGGTAATATGCAAGATCCTAGTAAACTAGATAAAACAATGAAACATTGTGTAATTTTTGATGATTGTGTTAATGATAGAAATCAGTCAGTTCAGAGAAATTATTTCACAAGAGGTAGACATAATAACTGTAGTGTATTTTATTTAACACAAAGTATGTATTCATTAGACGGAAGTGTTATTAGAAAGAATGCAAATATATTTATACTATTTGAAATAAATGCAAGAAACTTAAGTGATTTGTTAAGAGATTTATGTGTAAGAAATAAAGATGAATTTAAACAATCGTGTAACAATGCTTGGTCAAAAGATTATGGATTTATTACAATTAATATTGATAAAAAAATTCATGAAAGAGTTATAGAAAATATTTTCGAGGAGTGATCGAACGGAGTGATCGAACGGAGTGACCGAACGGAGTGACCGAACAATTTTTTCTTATAAATTTTTTGTTAATAAAAATAAAAAAAAATATGTTGAATGATTATAAGATAGAGCATGTACCAGTTTTAAAAGATTATCGTCATCCTACAAATCCTGTAAATTCGAATAAAGAAGCTAGATTTTATTATCATCATAAATACGTAGCGCTCGTTACAGATTATAAAACAAAACATGGTATTAAACCGTGTGTTAAAACAAAAGACTTTCCATTTTGTTTAAGAAGTTTCCGAGTATTTTTGGCGTATAATAATTTATGGTGGTTGGTTAAGAAAGAACATTTAACAGCACATGAATTAGAAACATTACATCAATTACATATTCCTGTGTATATGCAAAAACGGAACCGAGGTTCTATGTAAAAATTCATTTTTTCTTTTAAAAAATATGAATCGTGAAATGTCTCTCGGACAAACCTCTAGGATTGATGAATTAATCAAGAAACAAATTGCTGAGTTTGATGCGCAAATTAAACATAGTAAACGTAGTAAACGTATTAGAAAACAGAAACGTACTAGGCGTAGTATTAGACGTAATACTAAAAAACAGAAAAGTGGAACAAAAGAAATATTAGAAACTCCTATTACTGATATCTTTTTCGATGATAAATTAAGGATGAACTTGGTGATGATTTATGTAATTTATTTAATCCAAATGAAATTAAATATGAAAATGTATCTTTTATTAATGTAGTAAATGATATGCGGAAACTTTTAGCAAATGGTAAAATTATTAATTTACTTGGAAAAGTTATTAAAGATCAGGAAAATATAATTCAAAATTTTTACGTAACCTTCTATAATAAAAAATCATTTGAAACATGGTTTTCGAATCTGGATGAGAAATCCGATGCTAACGAATGGATTTTTACAGGTAATATTAAATATGAAGATTTTGGAATGAAGTTAGTACAAAGATCGCATAGAGGGGCAGGGATTAATATGAAATATAGAATCAAAGAATATTTCGGTGAATATTGTTATATTCCTTCTGAAGACTTTTGTTTTATTAAATGTTATAATGTTTTACGAGGTTTTAATGGAGAACAAGGAGAAATTATGAAAGAAATGTTTAATAATTTTTTATATAAAGAGAAAGCCACATCTAGAACAGGAGTAATGTCAAACTGCAAATTTTCTCAATTCAATAAATATTTTGGAGAATGTGTTCAATATTATAGTCCTGCCAATCGTCATTTAAATCCTAGAGGAATTGAAACGTTTCATAATTATGTTTATTACAATTATTTTCACGCAGGTTCAACAATTGGTCACTATTGTTTAATTAATAAATCTCATAAATTAAAAGCTATTAGAGAAATTGAAAATAATTTCAAACCCATATATAAAACAGTTACTGATGAAAATCTAACAACGCGTCCATATAAAATCATAACAAAGAAAAAAATTGACTATGGTTCAACATATATTTGGGATCTCGAAACTTTTCCCGATCCTAACTGTTCAACAGCTCATCCTATTCCTTACGCTGTAGGAGCTATTAATTTTAATAAATTTATATGTTGTTTACCGAAACAAAGATTGAAAGAATTAGAAACACGTTTGCTAAGTGATATGATTAAAATTAAACGATCAAAAGATGAAGATGAAATTAAAAAACTTAAAAAACAGATTAATGAGTATAATAATTTAACTGAATTAGAATTTAATAAACTTCAAAATTGTGTGAAAATATTTACGAGAACTGAGGATGATGAATGTCCAATCAGGGGAAACCCAGAGGACGTATGTCCGATCCATCAATTTTTTAAAACTCTTGGAAAATTTAATTATTCTAGAGTAACTTTAATAGCTCACAATTCATCAGGTTTTGATTCCTATTTTCCGATAAAAGCTAATTTTAAATTATCTAAACCGCCTCTTAAAACTTCAAGAGGAATATTGACTGCTTCATTACAAAATCCTTATACAACTGAATGTGTTAGTAGATACATTCAAAAATCTTTTAGATTTAAAAACAATATGAAAAAAGATTCACCTTCAGGTAAATTAGCACTTCAAACTATTATAATGAAATGTAGTTATCAACATGTAAAAACAAGTCTTTCTAAATGGTGTGAGAATTTTAAAATTCCTACGAATGTGTGTAAATTAAATTATGAAATTGGAGACATAACACATGAAAATTATAAAGAAAAAGAAATTGAATGGAGACCATATTTAGTTAACGATATTCTTTCTTTAGCTTTTTGTATCTACAAATATAATAATGTTATGCAAGATTTAGTTGGTGAAGATATAACTACTAATTTGACATCCTCTGCTTTAACATTTAACGGTTGGATGAAAAGCGTACAAAATGACAATATAAATATTCATTCTCATATAGATTTATGGGCTAGAAATTATATTAGAAAATCTGTTAAAGGTGGAAGAGTTTCAGCAAATATAAGAAAATACATATCGCCATTTTGTAGCATCTTGTTACCAATATTAAAACAGTATTTACCTGGTCGCTGCGCTGGGGGGACTTTGTCCCTTTTGATCGCTGCGCTGGGGGGACTTTGTCCCTTGGTCGCTACGCTGGTGGGACTTTGTCCCCGGGAAGTAATTTAATAGATTTAATGAAACAGTATCGAGATTTAGGAGATAAAACTGAAATTTGTAAGAAAATTTCAAATCAACTACTTGAACAAAAAAATGAATTTCTAATGGCTTTTGATGCAACATCTTTATATCCATCAGCTATGTATGATGAAAATTCAGAATACCCTAAAGCTGAATCAGCTAGAAAATTTCGTCAAGAAGAAGAGCGGGAAATAGTATATAAATTTAATACTCAAACATTTAGACCTAAAACTGGAATATTCTCTGTTGTGTTTCAATATCCGAATGATATGTTTTTCCAACCAGTTCCTATTAAAGATAAAGTTAAAAATCAAAATAATAATTCTCATGTAAAAGTAATCAGGTTTAGAAATGGTATATGTTATGATGTATTAACTTCTGTTGACATACAAGAAATTGTTAGATGTGGGGGGAAAATCTTACATATTACTGATGGTATAATTTATGAAAAAAATTATCAAGTTTCACCATTTCGAAATTATATTGAAAAACTTTTTAATTTGAGAAAAAGATATAAAACAGAAGGACATACTGTAGGTGATGAGTTAATTAAATTATTGATGAATTCGCTATATGGCAAAACTGTGCAAAAAGATATAACCACTAAATATCATTTATGGAATGAGAATACATTGAGAAAAAATTTCACTCAAGAAGTAAAAGATTATGAAAAATTAAATGATGAACAATATTTAGCGAAAGTAGAAATGGAAGATGATGAATTTCTCAAAACTAATATTGTAAAAGATGGGAAGACGTCATTCATGCCATCACACTTAGGTTCTTTCATTCTTTCTCACTCTAGAAGAATCATGAATAACTTTATTTTAGAAATTAATGGTTTCAAAGAAAAATACATTCATTATACAGATACTGATTCAATATATATTTCCAATGAGCTCTTTAATAAATTAGATGCTGCTGGATATGTTGGTGGGGAATTGTGTCAAGGAAAAAATGATTATGGAAATGGTGGAATTATTTTTGCAATGTTTATTGCTCCTAAAATAAAATACTGTATTACTGTAGATGAACAAGGGAGACTTAGTGAAAAGAAAACATTCAAAGGTTATTCACAAAACAAAGTAAAAGTAGAAGATTTTCTAAAATTATATTCGGGGAAAACATTATCGACTACAGTTAATAAACCATGGAAAAGATCTTTAGAAACTGGAATTAGTATTCCTGATAAAAATAATAATACTGAAGAAAAAAAATTTTCTGGTCAAATAAATATTCTTAAACGTCAAGCACCTGATGAAAATGAAATTATGTTACCTTATAACGGAGAAGATATTCAAGCTGAAATATTTCAAACAATCATCTGTGAGAGTAATTTAAGTGATGATGATGACACGTGGGAATAATAATTTTTTTATAACATCTAAAAAATTTATAACATCTAAAAAATTTATAACATCTAAAAACTTATTCCATCTAAAAAATTTATTACATCTATAAACTTATGACATCTAAAAACTTATTACATCTAAAAACTTATTACATCTAAAAATTTTATTACATCCAAAAATTTTATTACATATGAAAATATATTTATCGAATATTTTCTTTATCACATTAAGTTTTATCATATTAAGTTTTACCATATTAAGTTTCATCATATAATGTTTTATCAAAAGATAATTTAAATTTTTTTTCACTAACTATTGATTCTTCATCATCATCATCAATTGATTCTTCATCATCATCATAAATTGTTTCTTCATCATCATAAATTACACTTTTTGGTATAGGATGCCATTCCCTGATAGGATACCATTCCCTGATAGGAATATCTAATTCTAAATTACATTTCTTATCTGATAATAATATAATAGAGAAAAATATTGGTCTTTGATCTCTTTTGGAAAATTTAATAACACCACCATAATCTGAATCACTTTTAGTTTTTGTTAAAGATGATAAAATTTTAAATTGATTAGATGTAAATCCTAATTTAAATTTTGTAGACCCGACACATAGTTGTCTAACAGTATCTTCAACTATGCCATCATTATTATTTTCAATTGTAAGAAAATGAAATTTAGATAAATTTTTATAATTACTAATATTTTTATAATCTTTTTTACCATTTACACCATTTTCAGATGTTACAGAATCATCATTATTATCATAAGATTCTTCAATATGATTCAGAGGATTGTTATGATCGGGCAAAGCCCTAGAACCTTCAGTTCGTTTATTATGAATATGATTATGATTATGGTCATTGTTAATAGTATAAGGTGTTGTCCACATATAAATTTTCTCTTGTTGAGCTAAGCCATTTATGTAAGATTTTAACAAATTAATATTTAAGTTTGAATATAATCCTATATACGTATCATCATCATATCTTTGCGGCATTTCTAATGTTTCTTGTTTATAAATTGTGTCTCTGTAATAAACTTGACATAATAATTCTTCATTATGTTTTTTACTCTCTATGTGAATGTTATATTGATTTTGATCGTCAACAAATAATCTAATTTTTTCTTTGGAAAAAGATTTTAATTTTTTAACTAATTCTTTAATATTGATATAATTAATAATTTTAGTTTCTATCCAATCAGTATTACTAATTGCTAACACTGCTCTAATAAATCCATAAACATTATTATGACCTATTATAACCATATTTTCTTTATTTAATTCCACATAAGCTACATCATTATATTTACTAACAATCTCCATAAATTTAATAAATGGATCACCTGGAAAAATACAATAATTGGTTTCTATAGAAGGTAAACCTTTAGTCTGTTCTCTAAATATTTCGGCTTGTAATTGAAATAAAATATTAACATCTATACATGGATTTGTAATAGTATTATTATTATT
The DNA here is from genome assembly GCA_907163375.1 of Prostheceraeus crozeri. Lineage (NCBI taxonomy): Eukaryota > Metazoa > Platyhelminthes > Polycladida > Euryleptidae > Prostheceraeus > Prostheceraeus crozeri. Next base: position 22,317 of record CAJQUW010001116.1, on the reverse strand, counting down.
ATTATCAAAACATTTATTTTCAAATCCCGTTGATCTCGTCGAATAAGAAGAACAGGATGATGCGGACGAATATAATTTTTTTAAATTTGGGGTTTCCATTTTTTTATTTTTATTAGAAAAAATTTTATTTTTTTATTTTTATTAGAAAAAATTTTATTTTTTTATTTTTATTAGAAAAAATTTTATTTTTTTGTTTTTATTAGAAAAAATTTTATTTTTTTATTGTTAAAAAATGATGTTACCAAATGTTGGTGGAGGTGCATATATCCCGAATAATCGTGAATTAGAAATAGAGATAGAAAATTATATTATGAAAACTGGAGACGTTTTATCTGGTCCATTGCATCTTTCTATTCTTCCACAACAAAATACAGAGTTAACAAATAAACAATATGTTGATACACAAATCAATGACTTAAAGGAAAAATATATAAACGATGTTTTGGTTCCACTGATGAATGAATTGAAGCTGCTAAAACTTAATGACAAATCATTAAACGAAAAATTATTAAAACTTGATAAAAAGGATAGAGAGCTAGAAGCAGATATAGCAAAACTTTTTAAAAAGATTTCTGAACAATCAAAAATTTTAATATTACTTTCTATAAATTTAAAATCTGCTGTAATTAAAAATAAACATCAGATAAAAATGTTAAAAGAACAATTAGAAGATGAAATAGAAAAACTACCTGAAAGAATTAAAAAAAATTTAAAGCAGTTACAAACTACATTCCAAAAAAGTGTTGATGAATTGAGTTCTAAAATTACTCAACAAATGAAAAAGATGAATAGAATAATAAATGAAGTAAACTCACTTAATCAAAAAGTTGATAAAATGAAAACTCTTAAAATCAATTTAGAAAATGAATTAAAGAAAAATTTACAAGAAAACTCTAAAGAAAATAAAGAACAGTTAGATGCTGTTAAAAGACAATTAGATGTTCTTAAAATTAAGTTAAATGCTCTTAAAACGGCGTTGAAGATTAATCAGCAGAAAATGCAAGTTAATAGAAGAGAAATTAAAGTACATCACACGCTGCTTGACGCAATAGATAAAGTGCAACAGGCAATTAATAAAGTTATCTCGAAGTTGTTGTCCATTCACAAACGTAAATCTTAACACGTAGATATTTTTCCCAAAAGTCAAATTTAATCCTAAAAAATGCCTATAATTTATAAACACAATCTTAAACATTTTGCATCAAATAATAAAATTGCTCATGAACCATCTATGAAACCTGTGTACCATTATGATAGTGTAGAAACTGTCGGAACACAAAAGTTCCTAGGCACCGCAGGTGCCGTCCAAAAAGAAGGAGATGGCATCTTTTCTGGTATTGGTAGTATCGTTAACTTAATTAAAAATAATAAAGATTTGATTACATCTGCTGCAAAAGGAGCAGCTGCTATAGGTAGTACAGCTAGTGCAATATCAAATGCTGTTAAGTCTCAAAACGAATTAAAACAACTAGAAGCTATTCGTAAACTTAGGAATGATTCTGAAGAACTAAAAAAATTAAAAAAACTTTCAGATGAAACAAAAAATAAAATTGCTAACATAGCTGTAGAGGGTGAAACCTTGAGGAGCGGAGCTCCGTCTAATAGTAAACATAATGAAAAAACAATTGAAGAAATAAGAGGTAATGGCGGGAGTAGCAACCTTCGGTTTAACCAGCAAAGCTGTAGCGGAGCTGGTCTAGCAAAATTCTAAAATATATTTTTTAGTAAAATTTTTTTAGTAAAATTTTTTTAGTAAAATTTTTTTAGTAAAATTTTTTTAGTAAAATTTTTTAGTAAAATTTTTTTTAGTAAAATTATTTAAGTAAAATTATTTTAGCAGAATTTTTTCTGTCTGTGAGAAAAAACAAAAAGTCAAATTATTTTTTATAAAAATGTCTTCGCTTATCGAAAATAAATTTAGATTAGACGATCCTCCGTTCGTCAGTTACAATCAAAAAAAGAATGACTATATAAGAATTGCCATGAATCCCGGATCTTCTAGTAGAGTAAACACTGGAGGTGATTTAATTTTTGAAGTTGATAATCAGCAGAGTTATTTATATTTACCTTATTCATTTTTACACTGCGAATATTCTTTATATAGTGATGCTAATTTTACAACACCATTACCAGATACCGATAATATTACACTAGAGAATAATTTTTTCCCAAGTTTATTTACACAAATGCGTTTAGATGTTGCAACTCAAAATATAGAAACAATAAGTGATTCCCCAGTGTAATTGATACAATGCTTAGATTTATAACAATTGGTGAAAATAATAAAAAGCATGAAATCGAAGGTTGGTTTCCTGATACTAATGATGGTATAATTGTTGATGATTTAACTCACGCTGGAACAGATGCCGCAGGAATTGCGAAAGATGAAGAAAATATTGCAAAACATTTAAATAAAACAAATAATGAAGCATATAAAGAAAGACGTGAATTTAACAAGAAAAGTAAACAGACAGTTAATTGGTCATTGTCTCCATTATTCGGATATTTAGATTATGACAAAATATCATATCAATTTAAATTTAAATTAATAATTCATCGTACGGCAAATAATGAATTAATCTTTTTTGGTAAGACTGGGAAAAAAGCATATTTAAAAATTGATAGACTTGAATGGTGGATTACGCATATTACTCCTAGTTTAGAGGTTGAAACAGCTATTTCAAAAAGATTAAATACTAACAAACCAATTCCAGTAAATTTTCTAAAGCGTACTGCTAGTTCAGTAACTTTTTCCGAACAAAGATTTAACTGGCATTTTACTAGAACTGCGAATACCCCAAGATATTTATTACTAACATTTCAAAGAAATAATTCTCCAAGTTTTGATAAGAACAATAATATTTTTCATATTAATACAATTCGAATTTTACAAGTTTCATTAAATCAAACTCGATATCCAATTGATCCATTAAGATTCGATGATACCAATAATCAATTTATGGAAGGATATGATTGTTATCGAAATCTTTGTACAGAATTTGGAGTTGAACCACAATTAACTCCTGGAGATTGGAGACATTTATATCCAATTTTCTGTTTCGATTTAAGTGCACAATCTGAAGATATTATTAAAAATGGTTGTGATGTAACAATTAATATTGAAAAGAAAGATTCCACAACTTCATTGATGGCTTATGGTTTATTGCTAGAAGATGTAAAATATTCTATTGAAGTTCTTAATGGGAAGATGGTTAGGATCGGCTAAAGCGCTAAAGCCAGAGGAGCTTCGCTCCGATAGGTTAATTAAAATTTTTTCATAACTAGAATAGATTAAAATTTTTGTTAACTTAAAATTTCTTAACTAAAAATTTTTCATAACTAGAATAGATTTAAATTTTTTGATAACTTTAAATTCTTAACTTAAAATTTTTTATTAAAAATGTCGCAAGCGAAAAGTAATATTAATAATAAAACTGTTGAATTAAAATTACGTAATATTGTTGACAAAAATACCCCTAAAACTATTACGATTAATAAAAAAAAGTATTACATAAGTAAACCAATGATAGAGAATATTCAATTACAAGAAGAAAAGAATGGCGGATTCTCCCATTAATTCCACTAATAATAGGTGGCATAGCTGCAGCAGGAAGTGTTGCAGGTTGGACAGCTGGTATTGTCCAAGCAGTAAATAAAAATAAATCAGAGAAGGCAGCATTAGAAGAACAAAAACGTCATAACAGAGAGTTAGAGAAAGTTGCTAGGGGAGAAGGAATAGTAGATAATTTTATTAGTAAATTAAAATTAGTTGATGAAGGAAAACGAGTTCTTAAAAATATTCTCCACAATGTTGATGATTTAATTGAAATTAAAGAAACTAAAGATGGTTCTGGAATATATCTAAGTCCTAGTATGATTCGGTAATAACCTCAGGACCTTTGGTTCTTTTCGGTAAAACAATTCTTTTTATCTTCATAATTTTTTTTATCTTTTAAAATGAATACTAAAAATTCCGAAAATTTAATTAAATTAAAAATTTCTAATTTAGATTTATTGAATTATCTATTAAACAAAAATAAAAACTCAAACTGTCAGCATATTGGAGGTGACAAGAACAAAGTTCCACACCACTTCGGTGGTGATATACAAAAAACATTAGAAAACTTTCCTGGATTTATTTGGAGTAAATATTCGAAAGAAAAACATCTTCCTGGTCATTCATATACTGGGCCAGGAACTCGATTAGATATAAGACTAGATGAGAATAATCATCCGAAACCAGGTGAAGAACCAATAAATAGAGTAGATGCCGCCGCTTACAGGCATGATTTAGCTTATCGAAATCATGATCTAAGTTCTCGTCATGCAGCTGATAAGAAGATGATTCAAGAATTAGATAGTATTCAGAATCCTACATTTAGAGAAAAAATTGAAAGAATGTTTGTTAAGAAAGCTTTACAAGCTAAAATATTATTCGGCAGGGTTTAAATGAAAATCATAATTCAGACGTTTATGCATCTGAAATTCATAAAGAATATAGAAAGCCTAAATATTTATTAAAAGTAAAAGTATTTAATAAAGATGATATTTGGAGTGCTGATCTTATTCATATGCCGAATGAAAGGGACCGAACCGAAGGTTCTAAGACAAAGTCTGACTACAAATACGCATTGACCGTTATAGATTTATATACACGATATGCTTGGGTAAAGCCTTTAAAAAATAAAAGTGGTCTTTCAGTTAAATATGCGTTTGAAGAAATCTTTAAAGAAAGTAATAGAAAGCCAAAAAAATTGTTTGTTGATAAAGGGTCGGAATTTTATAACCGAAACGTTCAGCCACTATTTGAAACTGTTTTATTCAACTGAAAACGCTGGGAAGGCCGTAGTGATAGAAAGATTCAATCGGACGTTAAAAAATAAATTATTCAAGAAATTTACTGAGCAAAGAAATCAGAAATGGTTGAAGATATTACCAGGAATTGTGGAAGAGTACAATAATAAAGTTCATTCTGGTATTGAAGAAACCCCAAAGAATGCTTCTGACGACCCTGATTTGATACGAAAGAAAATATTCGACAATAATAATTTGAATGAGAGTAATCCGAATTTGCAGAAACTTAAACCGAAATTTAAAATTGGAGATAGAGTTAGAATATTTAAATATAAGAATAAATTTGAAAAAGGCTTTGTTGGCTATTGGACTAAAGAAATATTTGAAGTTTGCAAAATAAATCAAACTTATCCGATTACTTATGAAATTAAAGATTTAGATAATGAGGATATCAGAGGCCGTTTTTTATCAAAATGAATTACAACGAACTGATTTTTAATTATCATTATTATTATTATTGGAACTAACGTTTCGGGAATGAAATTCCCTTGTTAGGCGTAGCCATAGAACCTACGGTTCGTTCAATTCTAACATTATATCTAGAAATGGTACTCCTTCCTGTAGTTTAAATAAAACATAAAGACATAATTGTCCACAATAAGTAGTGCCTGGTGTTTGAATTTGAAACGTATTGTATGTTCCCGTTCCAAGTAATTCTTTTACTTCATTTGTAGGTGGAAGCCCGTATGAGTCAAAATAATAATTATTCTCCGTTTTTACTAAAGATACCTGCTGACCAATGTACGCCGTGTTGGTCTGAAGTGTGAAGATTCGTTATGAAATTTACAGTTATTGATGGAACTTTATTCCGGGAACTGAAGGTTCCTGTTGGCCTATTTTTTAGGAATTGTAATTCGTTTCTCATTAGAACATGAAAATTCTTTATTCCTAATTCATTTGCGATTTTCTTTAGGTCGAAATTTGTCGTAGTTTGCGTTCCATATAATTTAAAAAACTCATTTATGTTGCTCATTTTATAATAAAAAAAATTCTTAAGGGACCCCTAGAAGTCAGAAGGAGGGGGGGGTATTGATTTAAAACTGTTCTCTAATGATGTCTTTCCTTACTACTTAGTCAGAAGGGGGTATTGATTTAAAACATTTTTATAATGATGACTTTCCTTACTACTGGGGGGGGTATTGATTTAAAACTGGTCTCTAATGATGTCCTTCTTTACTACTTAGTCAGAAGGGGGTATTGATTTAAAACTGTTCCACAATGATGACTTTCCTTGCTACTTAGTCAGAAGGGAGGGGGTATTGATTTAAAACTGTTCTCTAATGATGTCTTTCTTTACTACTTAGACAGAAGGGAGGGGGTATTGATTTAAAACTGTTCCACAATGATGACTTTCCTTGCTACTTATTCGATTTTGAAATGATTTAATTTAATCTAAATTAAAACGTTACATTGTTCTATTTTATTCTTATGAACTCTTGTTAAGAGAATATTGATTGTTTTTATCTGTATTAAGACATTAGCAACATCTGTTACCAAATTTCTCAACATGAACAGCTGCTACCAGTTTAAGCTATTCAGTATGAGAGAATTCTTTGTGACCCGCATAACTCAACTTTTCACTTGAACAGCTGCTGCCATTATTCCACGTATTACTGCGTGCATTATTCATTCTGCGAGCGTTCTACGAGACTGTGACTGCTTACGAATCATCTGTGACCTTTATCTATTTTGGTCAATTTCATCAGCGACTTTCAACAATTTTATTTTTTATCATAATTAATTCACTACGTTTTAACGAAAATGGCACGTTCAAGCATCGCCTTTGCCGATTTGAAAAGAAAAATTTCAGACACTATTGTGAACGAAGATCAACGGAAGAAGTGTATTGAGATGCTAACAGAATTTCAGGAGAAATATCTTAAACCAAGGGAGGAAGAAGACATCCACGCATCAAAAACATTCAGAGAATTTTTAGTGATAAATCGATTTGAAGACACATTGCAAGATAACGCCATCAATATCAGTTCAAACTATAATTTTGAAGAAGAAATTCAAAGAGACATCTTACCATCAGAGCTAACTAATTATTTTAGCACATTTAAGAAGAGAAGAAGACATTTCGGTGAACAATACTGTGAAGTTATCGCGTATAAAAGGAAGAGCTTTGACTGCAATCCGGGAAGTGGCCATGATTGTAAACAATTAGGTTATTCGAGAGGCTATAGCATCTTTTTAAGAAAATTTTATAAACTATATTTACGATTTCCGTTTATTAAGAACTCGACGGAATCTATATCATTTTTCAAAAGGAACTTCGCTATTATTGACTCGTATCTTCGCCATGGGAGACACCGCCCAACCCTTGATCAAATTTTAAACTCAATCAATTGAAACGGTAAGCTACTCCCAATAGATAATAGTACTATGACCCTTCCCTTATTTCAATTTACGAGAAACAATTGTATCATGTCATAACACATTTTCTAGTCAACATATTTTATTCGTTGTAAACCATGCTACTTGTCCTCATTGGTTTTATAGTTCTATGAGCCTTACTTTATTTTACTCATACAGAAACAATTGTATCATGTCATAACACATTTTCTAGTCAACATATTTTATTCGTTGTAAACCATGCTACTTGTCCTCATTGGTTTTATAGTTCTATGAGCCTTACTTTATTTTACTCATACAGAAACAATTGTATCATGTCATAACACATTTTCTAGTCAACATATTTTATTCGTTGTAAACGATGCTACTTGTCCTCATTGGTTTTATAGTTCTATGAGCCTTACTTTATTTTACTCATACAGAAACAATTGTATCATGTCATAACACATTTTCTAGTCAACATATTTTATTCGTTGTAAACGATGCTACTTGTCCTCATTGGTTTTATAGTTCTATGAGCCTTACTTTATTTTACTCATACAGTAACAATTGTATCATGTCATAACACATTTTCTAGTCAACATATTTTATTCGTTGTAAACCATGCTACTTGTACATAGTACTTGTCTGTGATGTGAATAAAATATTTCAAAGATGGAAATGTGTTTTCATTTTGTATCGAGTTAAAGCAGTAGCAACTACTGGAATTGTAAGAACGCCAGATGAAATGACAATTGTTAAAGCATTAGACCATCTCTTTCTTAATTTTTTATAATGCTCTAATCTTAATAATAATTGAGATTCCTTATCTTTCATATACCTAACTCTATCTTTGTGTTTTTCTTTATTCATTTTTTCAATGTTAATCTTTTCAATGTCCATTAAAGTAGAACTACGTTCATATGATAACGAAGGATATATTCTTGAGGTTCCTTCCACTTTTGTTTCATCCACTTTTGTTTCTTCCACTTTTGTTTCTTCCATTTTTAAATGAATATTTTGAATAAATATTTTGAATAAATATTTTGAATACAATCTTCTGGTATATTGAGACTACGTGATATTTTGAGACAACTTAAATTTTCGTCTGCCTAAATTTTCAAAATTCTTAGACCACGTGATATTTTGAGACAACTTAAATTTTCGCCCTTCGGCCACGTGAAATTTGAAATCTACCTAAATTTTTGAAATTTTGATTTTTTTGAAAATTTTGAAAAACCCCCGCAAAAGTGTGACATCCGGCGCAAGCGAAGCGAAGCAAAGCGAAGCGAAGCGTCGCGCCGGATGTCACACTATAAACTACTGTCAGTGTGTGAGAACAAATACTTGCCTTTGCTAATCATTTTGTTTCAACCTTCGTTCACCTTACATAGTGTTTATCACAGATTAAATATTTTGTTTATCTGCTTCGGTTTGCTAGAAGTGTGATTTATACGAAATGGATGGCACATCGAGGAACCTATTAAGTGGGTAAAAAGTAATTCCTAATACCTTACAGAGATAGGAAATAAAGTCGTTCGTCGCTTGCAGATTAATGTGAGTTCCAGGAAAGTGCTTCGAAATTCCTTTAAATTCGAAGAATTCAGAACATTGCGCACAAGTTTTCTCCATAATGTTGGCCCTTCCGATCATTATTAAGGAAAGTAGCAGGCGTACGAAAATTAGTTCACTTGATGATTTCACATCCTCTCCACGGCATCTCTCACTGCCTCTGGTGTCCTCTGCTGACAGCTTATTGTTTGCCATTTCCAATAGCAAGCGATACACGAATTATCCATTCGAGAAGGAGCAAGTTGTCTAATTCTGTGATGTGCCATTTTAATATTAAGGTTACATACAACTCTTCCTTTCTAAGAAACCGAAGACACGCAGATGAATCTAATTCTGTGCAAGTACTATTAAATCTTTTGGTTTTATGTTAATCAACCTATACTTTCAAAAGTTTTGTTTCTTTATTGGCAATGCAAGAAACCAATTGGTTTTGTAACCTCATCGTTGGAGTTTTGAAAAGTCAGAGGTTGTATATTGACTTTTCAATGAAAGTTGGTTTTCCACCAAACATTGGGTTTGCTTGAGTACTTAGCAAGAAAATGGAATGAATTCAATGATGGATCAAATTGTCATGTAAAAGATATGCGGCTTGCAGGATTCGAACCTATGACCCAGGTTCACTAGTGAGCACTTGACCTTCTCTGTTCGCACGCCTCTTGAAAGTATCAAGATTGTATTGGTCTGGGGAAACTGATTCCAAGGCTGTGCCATGCGAACAAAAAGCTTTTCGAGCGACTCACAATGTGTGCACGTTGTTAACTCACATGATAGCATGTGAGTGCATTAGATCTGCTTGTGCTTCTAGAGAAGATCTTAGGTTTGGGTTCGCACTCATTTACTGCAGAGCTACTTCTACCGAAATAGTATCTGTAGAAGAGACTGATTGAAGCAACATTCCTTACAGCAGCCGTCAACGAGGCAGGGTGATGTTAGAACAATGAACGATTCCGTGCATTGAACTAATCTCATCGACTTACGCATGATTATATGGTTTTACTGAGTAAAAGTACAAAAATATTTGTCTAGGATGTCTGCCGTGCCCTTGGAAGTCCTTTGAAAATTGGGAAATTCAATTGGAACTGTTGTACAAATACTTGAATTTTATGAGTTGTTATTGAAAATTCGGATCAAGGATTGGTCCTAACCTCCTTCCCTTCACGTGCGTTACAAGCTGCTACAAAGAACGTAAGAACTGGTCTACCTTGGGAGGCTCTCTTTGCTGATGATTTCCTCCTGGTGGCAGATAGTGAGGTAGAGCTTACTGGCAAGCTCTCATCTTCACAGTGAAAACCTGATATTGAACTCCAGTAAGACATAGGTCATGCTATCTCACCCTGGTAAGGGCGAGATAGAGCCCTCTGGTTATGAATTTTGTGCAGTGTGCCGCAAAGGTGTGGGTTGAAATTCTATCAAGTACACAAGATGCCAGTTTTGGGCTCATCAGCGTTCCAGTGGCATTGTGGGCCGCCTGTCATCCGCAGCAGCTACATTCGTGTGCCGCCGGTGTAAAGGAGAATTGGTGACCGACCAAACTCTATCATTTAGAGACGCTGATTCGAGGTTGATGAGCAAAGCTACGAAGTAGTGAATACTTTTCGTTACCTCGGTGATGTCATTGATGCTGGCGGGGGAGCAAGTGCAGCTGTCAGAGCGAGGATCCGGAACGGTTGGTGCCGGTTCCGTGAAATGGCTCCCTTTTTGACATCTAGAGCAACTGCTTCCAACAGTGCTCATGTTAAGGATGTCGCATTATAGTGATAGCAGCAAGATGACATGTAGGCTATATATTAACTCGAGTAAACTGACTAAGTATCACATTCAGACATGAAAGACTTGAGATGTGAGTAGAAAAGTCAGTGGAATTTTTTGACATATATTGAAACGAAAACCCGGAATTTTGGCCTCGGAAAGCTGGGAAAACTTATAGAACACTTTCGCCAAATACGATGACAGATCTTTCTTACAATCTTCAACATTCTCCTTTTTCTCAATATTTTTTTTCTTTTTCAGATCCTCATTTCACTACTTCGGGCCTCAATACTCCTACCCGTCTATCGGAAGACGAATGGACTGATTCTGATTCCGTTGGCTGTTTCTCCTTGGATGAGACTTCAAGCTTTCGCCGAAGACCTGGAATGATAGTGAACCGGACATTAAAAGTTGATGATCATCCATTAGCCTCACGATGATTTTTACTGGTGCTTATCTTTACAGCAGTTGTCTATACGTAACCATGCCGATATTTTAATGGCAGAACCGGAATTCAGTTACCGGAATGTTAAACGCTAAATTTCATCATAAACGTCCATTAGGCGCTCATCTTTGCCAGCCAATATCATTTGTAGTACTCCGGTTGATAGCCGAATGCTACACGATAAGCTGTAATCACTTCATTCAGACCTGAGCCAGAATTACATAGCATTTTACACAATATTATGGCATTTTGCCCCACAGAACTCTAAAGAAATGAAGTGCTCTGAACAATTCATTAGAATTCCAAGAATTTCTCCTCAATTCAAGGCTGCTGTTCAGCCGTAAATGACGTTCAGCGGAAGGTTAATGTACAACTGCATCTGTAGCAGTGCGAATTAACTAATGAATGTGTGAAACTTGGTTTTCAATGGTACTGTATATTCAACTGCTCATCCATAGGCCTTCAAGAACTTTGTGGACATAGAACATTTTCAAATTTTCTTATTTAGCACATTTTTAGGAGTAGGATTGACATGACACATCCATGAAGCGTAGTGATGTAGTGATATTTGATACCAATGGATATTCTAAGAGTGATGCAGCTGATTGATTTTTTCTTTTATCGATTTCTTATTTCCACTTGCTGTCTTCCTTTGACATTTATTCCTTCATTTCCTTTATCACCAATCAATCCTCTTAGATTTGTCAAATGCGTTTGACATCATCACTTATGTTAGGAAGAGATTGTCTTGCTCAGCTTCACTCGTGACCCTGTGTTGTTCTCCACACGTATAACTAGATAGCTATGCTTACATTCCATATGAAGTCTGTGCTCTGTCAGTGTTTGTACTTCCGACTGAAGACGTAATTAGAAACAGTTGTGTACACACCACTCACCACATTTTTGTGTGTTTAAAGGATTTCCTCTATATTTCAATGCTCCGTAAATACCAAGCTCAGTATTGTAGAAACAAATGCTTTTATGGCCATGTTTCGAACGTAAACTGTTGAAAATAATCTGTAATGTGATGAGAGCAAAGGTAGTTCAAACGGCCTAATTGTATTGTATAGTATTTAGTGTTAAGTATTTGTTATAGTAGTATCAAATCATTTGTTTTTACTTTTTCTCATTTGTCAATAACTGCCTACTATTTCCATGTTTCTCATATAATTAGTGTTTTACAGGAGGGAGAATAAGATTTTTGAATGAAGCACTTTGCTGAAACAACAGCATCCTTGTCATATTATCGCGCAGCATCATCGCAGCTGCATTTCATAGTGCAGCATCATTGTGTTTCGATGGCAAAATCGCATTTCAAAATTGAGATATCTCTTAGATTTTGAACACTTTAAATTCTTATCTCTCGTGACAATAGGACACATCGCTCCAGTGGAATACTTCTTTATGTTGCTGCTGTGTACGGGAAGCTTGAACATCTTAACAGATATAATAAGTCCATCTTCTGTGCTTGTTTCTAAATTTTCAAATGTAGTTTTTGGATGGACTTTTTCATGGCTTCCTTGTCTGTGAAATAACCGACCCAGAAAGATTTAAATTGATGATAAGGCCAGAAGCTGCAATTAATTCCAATATTTCGGCTTCACAGCCTGCGTCAGGGATACAAAAGGAAGAGAGAAACTGGGAAGGCATGGAAAATATAAAAGATATTCAGTCGGAGAAACATCAAAGAAATATAAAATCCCGAAGTTCCTCACTTTCATCTCTTGAGTTCAATGCTTGACATAGATTTTGTATGAAAATGGCTTCTCGTAGTCTTCAGTTGGCAGTGTCTGAATCTGTGGCAAGGATCCTTGTTCTTATTGTATTCGAATTGCATTTTCTTAGATGGCGGCATACATGCGATTCGGTTTGCTGATGTAATTCGAATACAATAAGGACAAAGATCCTTGCCACAGATTCAGACACTGCCAACTGAAGACTAAGTGAAGCCACTCTTATACAAGCTCTATGTCGAGTTGAACTCAAGAGACGAAAGTGAGGAGCTTCGGGATTTTGTATTTCTTTAATCACCTTTTGAATTTCATATTTCCATGTCTTCCCAGTTTATCTCTTCCTTTTTGCATCCCTGAAGCAGGCTGTGAAGTCGAACTATTGGAATTATGAAGGCAATAAACTGCAGCTTCTGGATTTGTCATCAATTTTAATCATTTTGGTCATAATGCTGCTAAAAAATCATTTTGATATTTTGCCTAGCTAGAAAATTTGATAACTTGTACAATAACACGCTTCACTTCCCTCGCCATGAGTGATTGAATACTTGAGCAAATTGAAATGATAGGCGAATGGTGAAAACATTTTTGCTTTTTTTCGCGAATTGAATTTTTCCTTTTGGAAATCGACCTCGTTTTTGAAAGCAATCTGACTTGTTGTCTTATTTCGTTGTTTGTGCATTACACTGCATTTTAGACCGCGCTATTTTTCAATCATCGGTGATACTTTGCCATTATTTTGGTGTATAACCGCCGTGAACTCATTTGAAAGAATGATTCAGTGAAGAGTGACAGCTCCTGACTGGAGATTCAATTCAATGCATTATTGATATTATTGTAACATTTTGTGGATTTTGATTTTTACTTTGTAATTTATAGATTACCTCATTACTTACTTTTTTACACGCTATGATTGAAATTATCGACGTTCGATGTGGTTTATTATGAGAGTTATGGTACGAATGATAGATATGACTGGAAATTCAGACTTTTCACTTCACGATTGTGGGGATCAAATTATCTATATAAAATCACAATATGCCAATATCAAATATTTAGTAAGGTTTAAAACTTCATTCTCTGGAAGTTGTATAACTGCTGAGAAGAAAATGTGACGCTGCTAAACCCCCAAATGTCGGTCGGTATTATGTTTTTAGTGGTTACTCAATAAATTGCAATTAATTAGCTGAAGTTGCGTGCTATCTTGCAGAATGAGATTGATCATTTTTTGACCACAGTAGACTTTACTTAATTCTGCTCAAGTATAGACTAGAAGTGTGCATCGGATCAAATTCCGGGGTTGAATCCGTTGAAGACAAAATCTGTCGAGAAAGGATGAATCCGAGAACATTTCTCGAATAAGATCCGAAATTCATAATTTGAATTGGAATGATGTAGACTCACAGTATGCACACTGCAGTCGCTTGCTAGTAAGTATATCAGGTAAAGTGGCCAAGTATTTTGTCCACTAAAAAATTCTCGCAATTTGATTTTTTTGCTCCTGATGGTTGTTTTTGGTTCTTGTAAGATACAGTATGTCTGCTGAATCACAATCTAATTACTATCATGGGATCGTAAGTCGATTGTCTGATATGAGGGCGTCCATGTGATGACACACTAAGTGACATGATACGCTCAATTACGCGTAATTCACACGTAAACTGCGCGTAATTACACATGACCCTAAACATCCGTGGCTATGTGTGACATCACTGCAACATCTGTCGGCAGTCCTGTTGTATAGACTTTGCGTTTCAAGCGGCAACGCAGACTACCGTACACGACGCGCAAACGCTCGCTCGCACGTGTTCATAAACATTCTACATGTTTTAACAATTGTTTCATGCTACATATAGGCTATAGGGACGTCATCTCAGTAGTAGGCCTATATAAATTGGCAAAATTTTGACTTTTTGAAACTGATACTCAAATATTTTTTTGGACCACGGGAACGTGCCCTGTGCAAGCGGAAAGTCGGCAAACAATTTCGGCCCGAACGCGACGTAGTGTCCGGACGCCCTAAGTCGGCCCGGGCACGGCTGATCGACTTCGACCCGTAGTGTATTGACAGTATGTAGCGGGTCGATTTGTGATGGCCGAATCCAGTACGCGAGATCTGCGTTGGCTTGCCTTTACCTAACCGCATGTAATAAGCAATAACAACGTACTCAGATGATGAAACTTACCTAGATTGAAGGTCAATTTTGTAAACGTAGACATATCGGGATTCAGGTTGATTGTACCTCAAACAAGTTTAAATCTTGAATACAATGGATAATAACAATCATATCCAGTGGTATTCAAAACTATCGTAGATGAGGTTCATTAGGATATTATACTCCTAAATTTTGATGTCTGAAACCAACAAAAATACATTATAAGGGAATTAAGATAGCAAAACGCAGACAAACTGTGTGAACAATGATGTAAAACATAAACCATGTAGAGCTATATAACGACACATAATAGAGAAGTGTATGACACAGAAATGAGCATTAATTTATTATTGTAAGATGAAAGAAGGTGATAATTAATCTAAACTATTTTTATATTTCATCATTCCAATAATTTACAACAGCACGAGTTAGTCGACAACACATTTTCCCAGGGTGGACAACATGCCGTTAAAGCAGAAAGTCCGATGAATTTGATACTTAATTAAAAATGATTTCTCCTTTAGCTGAAATAGATAACGTACCGCAAGATGGTTTACTTACACATCCAAACCAACCATGTAGTGAAACATTCGAACCTGTGACTTATTTTCAAAGTTTGTGACTTGTTGCCAAACAGGGTTGAGAATGGAAGAACGTGATCCCGGCGGAAATTCACATTTCAAGGAGGCCCAAAAAGGCCAACAAAATAATGCTTAAAGCCGAGCTATTACTAATACAAATCCGCAGAAAATTCTCATCCCTTAAATATTAGAAAAAAATTTCAATCCCGATTCACAACCTTATATTTTAAATAAAGCTTCTTGTAATGACACCCGACGTCCAGCATGCTAGTGATGCAAATGGAAAATTTTCCATTGGAAAATTTTGAAATTTATTTTTTGGTGATTGACGTTTTTTTCTTTGTTTTGGAGACTTATTATAGTCGTTTGAAAAGACTATGTAATATTCAAAGTTCAAAAGCTTCTCTCATCCCTGTATGTTAACTTTTGGTACCAACTGCACCTTTACCATGTCTATTTCAGATCTTTTCAAATGAATTTCAGACATAAGATGGATTTCAGATTTCTCTAGCTGAATTTCAGATCTGTCACAAGTTCAACTTTGAAAAGATCTTTAATTCAACTGGAGATCTCCAATTCATCTAGATAATATCTGAAATTCATTTGGGTAGATCTGAAATCGATTTGGAACTATCTGAACTAGGGTTGTATAAATTACGGTAATTTATTTTTCGGGTAACTTACCGTAAGTTACGGTAATTTATCCGGTAAGTTACGGTAATTTATGAAATGTCGGCTCCCTTCACTTATTTATCTGCATATTCTAACTTAAAACCTATTCATCAAGGCAGCTAAACTTCCAAGCTTAGGTTACAATTATTGTAGACCTTCGAAAATGTTATTCAGTACATTTGTAGGCAGCAATTATTGACATCTACAACCCGAATATTGGTCTCCAGCAATTGCTAAAAGTAGCATATTCTATTTATTTTAGATTTTTGTGTCATAAAAACTCCACAAGAATTATCCTTTTTTAAGCTGTTAAACATTTTTTATGCTACGAATAAGTATCCGCATTATAACTACAACTTTTAATTTCAAAACCTGTGGGCTTTTGCTTTGATGTGTTTATCTTCAACCATGTAAAATAATTTTGATATCAATTGCATTGAATAAAAACTATGTGATAATAAAAAAGTATTTATAATAAAAAGAAAAACTTTTGAAATTAAGCTGTCTTGCAGACAGCTGATTGACAGTACGATTAAAAAATTCACGGTAAAACTAAAATATGATATTTGTAGAGCTTTTTGCTTTTCCAAAAAATATCTGCAGCAAATGAAACAAAGAAAAACATACAAGGAAATTACTTGGCATGATTTGGCCTCTTTAACGATCATATAAAATTATGAGATATATTACAATTATACTGAACTTATTACAGACATGTTTCAATGGAGACACATTTTTATTGTGGTTTTGTGGAAGGTCAAGTATTTATACTTTAGCGGAAGTTCAATACATTTCGATAGCTCAGCGCTATCATCTTCAGGAGCAAAGATAGTACTTCAATCAAAGTTATGCTCAGAAATCACGAGCATATCAAATGACACTGTATACTATTACTATCCATGAATATACATGGAGATTGTGAGGGAGAATGGTGTTAGTAAGGGTTAGTAGGCTATGCATGCGGCAGATAGAGCTGGGTTACATGTTAGGCCTACCAGTTGCAGATTACCTGATCTGGCTAAAAGAAACCTGTTCATGCAGAGTCTTTCGAGAACTACAGGAACAAGAAATCATTCAATTCTTGTTTCATCAACATTGAATGATTTCATGTTCCTCTAGTTCTCAAAAGACTGCTTCTCTGTAGGAACGGGTTTCTTTAAGTCAGATCAGGTCATCTCCAACTGGTACCATGTAACCCAGTTCTATCTGCCGCATGCCTAGCCTACTAACCCTTACCAACATCATTTTCCCTCACAATCTCCATAGTAATATCCAGTGTCATTTGATATGCTCGTGATCATGTGCATAATATTGATTGAATCACTATCTTTGCTCCTAAAGATGATAGCGTTAAGCTATCGAAATATGTATATCGAACTTAATTCACTTTTCCACCAAACCGCAATAGATGACCAGTTTTCAAGGCCCATTTAAATGGAGATGAATTTCACAGTAGAGCAAAATCACTGAGGCAATACTTAGTTCGATTAGTTATTTTTGTGACTTTAGAAGGGTAGAATCATAAAAATGTTGGTTGAGACATATCAGTGTAAGTCAGCTCACAACGAAAATGCTAATCATCATAAAATACGCGATACAGTATCTTCCGGATAATTCCCCAACCTCGTGACAAAGGCAAAATAACAAAAGGCCTACTCATCCGTATTTGGGAATTCATCGATTTTAAAGTGGGCAAATGTTTCATAAAATTCATCGATTTGCGAAATAGAAAACATGACCAATTTAGTGGGTTGTTGAATTAACAGGGAAATACTGTATTGCGAGCTGAAGTATATGTTATAAACATGCTGTCAACTTTGAGACCACTTCCTCAATATCTTCAGCTGTAAATACATAACCACCGCGCCTTGTATGCGCAGGTTCTTTTAAACGTCTTATTTCTTTCCTGTCAACGATAGAGTATCCTCTACTTCAGGAAAAACATAAATTCCGAACTTGTTCATTCTAAGGAAAGAAACCAAATACTCGTCATTGTCAAGACTTTCAGCAATTTTTCCAATGAAGACTTTGTGTCTTAGGGACGGCCTAGATTTCACCGTTTCAAATATTTTGGCGGCAACGAACGTCCCGGATGGTACAGATATGGACAAATCTTCATCTGGAAGATCCCCGATGTCCATGTCACATTGTTCTTCGTCTGAAGAATTTTCGTTTTCGCTATCACTCTTGGCATCATCGAAATTTGCCTCTTGGATTCTAACAACCTGTTCATTCTTGTGGTAAATCAATTGGGATTTACTTGCTCCTCTTTTTGTTGTCCGGCGCGCTGTTTCATCTTCAAGTTGTAAGCGACGTAGGTTAAATCTGCTGCATGTTCATCTGATAATCTATTTCCAAGCTTTTTTTTGTAACCCAAATCCTTTGTTTGAACGCTCGGTTGCAGCACTCGTGGCGCGCATAGTCAAAAGAATCACAGCAACTTTCATCAAGGCTCGACTCGAACAATTCCCTTGCGACCATAAGACAGGATCAGTAGCGTATGATACCATATTTGCCAGATGTGCCTCGCACTGTTGAATATGTTACCTGACTTCATTTTATATTCCAACAGGTCAGTTGTTTGTCTTGCCAACCTTAAGATCTCATCTTCTGCTGTTACCATCTGAAATTCAGACAATGTTCGACCTCGGAATCGCGGATCCAGCAAGTTTGCAGCGAAATGCAAGTTTGAGAGACAAAATTCTTTCCGTTTGTCAAAAGCTGACAGAATCCTTGCTGTTTCGCATTCTGATAAGAACGATTGGTTTTGAAGAGCTGTTTTGATCTATGTTTCCTCAGCAGCACCGCATGCGAAATAGGTCGAAGAAGAGAAGCCACTTCGTCAGTTGGTTCCCAAAAATTTGAATTATCCAGAATTCTCAGCTTTAGATGTTGAGGCGCCTCGCAATTAGCATCAATGATCGACAATCGAAGCGCATTTTCAGATCAAGATTTCTTTTCAACATTTGATAGTAGCTTGCCCATCGAGTGGGAGTTCCAAGTTTGACACTAAGAGGACTGTGAAGGCGCAGGATGGATCGGGGAACATGTCTATAACGGAAGAATTTGGATATTTCACTATTTTCTGCTATAACTGTGCTGATCGACAGAACTTTTCGCATATCAGAAGCGAGTAAATTCAAGCCATGCGCCAAGCAACCATACGTGTTTATCCAAGGGAATCGATTTCGTATCTCGAACAACGCAGATATCATGTTGGCAGCGTTATCAGTCACCAAAAATCGATGCTCTTAGCCTCTACAATAGAAAATTCACAAAATTCATCAATCGCATTGCAGATAATGTCACTCATGAATTTTGCAGTGTGTCGCATTTCTTCTGAGTGAATACTTTTAAAGAAATATGGGGTTGGAGTCATACATAAGACTTGAATATGAGAATCATTCGATATACACGACCAGCCGTCAGCGGATATACCAATAGATGGCGAACCTTTGCACAATCCTCGAACGTAATCGCTAACTCTATTCTTCTCCTTCATTAAAAGTGGACCACTAAGATTTTGTCTGGAAGGAATTTGAAATCCTGGTCTTATCTTTTCAAAAAATGCACACCATGAATGATTGTCTGTCAAAATCAGGGGAGAAGCAGTCACATAAATTGCCTTGGTTAATGATTCCTCAATCTCAGTTTGTTCCGATGACCTAACGCGATCGATAAATGGTAGGATACTGCATTGATTTTGATTGTTTGAAATCGACACTGTTGACTGGCTGTCTGAAGGTTCTTTATCAGTTCGTGAAATCTTCCTGACATACTGGTGACTAATTGAAGAGGTTTCACTTATGCTATCACTATCTTCGTTATCACTTCCAGTGACTACGGTTACGTTATCTGTGGGTAGACTTCGAAAGGCCATTATCTTCATTCGCTTTCGTGATGATGCAACTGACTGATTGACAACTTCCTTTCTGTATAATTCTTTCACTTCTGGTGGGGTCTTTGGACATCCTTCGGTTAGATGGCATCTCATTCTCGTGGCGTTTGCGACAAATGAGGTATCACAATACTTACAAAATCCTTTCATTTTTCTGTCAACAGTAATTTTTGAGAAATGATTCCAAACATCGCAAAAGTTCTTCGGCATCTAAAAAAGAAAGTGATATGTTAGTTTTGAGATATAATGGAAATAAAAAATGTACCTAAAACATATAAATCTATCATATCCTCCAATTCATCAATGTCATTGAGATCAGTGTTACGGAAACGGAAGCGGTAATTTCGAGTGAAAGCGGAAACGGGAGCACAGAAAACTAGCGCGGAAAAATAGATGGCATCTAAAAATAAATATGATAGGCATACTATTTAAACCTATTCTATAGAATTCCACTGAAATTTAGCCTATTCCCAATTCACATATTATATGTCTGCTGTGTTCTGCCTACGCATATAAAACAAGGTTATGGAGACCTATCGTAAAATAAAGTCTGATGTATTTTTTCATTATTGGATTTTACAGTTTATATGAGTGGACAACTGAATAAGTGATAACATAAATAAGTAACAATAACAAAGTATTGTAGGCATTCTACAAAGAAGCTCAATTATGAAATTTAAGAAGTGATCGGTATACATACATAAAGAGCCCCATGTTATAGTGACAGGAATTTGGATGGAATGTTCCAGTCAAAAGCGCTTCCAGTGGGCCTGGAAGCAATGGAGACGCAAGCGCTTCCGCAACCCTGATTGAGATGCATGTTAATGGGGGTGTTTGTTTCCGGTAAGTGGAAATGATTTGATTTGAAATGTACTTTCTACAATTCACCGTTTTAATTCGAGAAATAAGTATTATGATTTCACTGATCGTTTGGTAATAAAATTTTTCCTTGGGACATGTTCCATGACAGAGTCGGCTAAAGTGCGAGCACTTCAATTCCAAAGTCTTGCACATTTTGTTAGATAGGATAAGACATACCGTTGAGGTTTAAAAAGACAGACAATTGATTCACATGCTATTCCTGGTTTTGTGAAAAATTAGTTTTTTAATTAATCAATAATTGCTTTTCGATTGTCACGCACGCCGCACGGGACATCAAGTTTATGAATTAATGAAGAAATTGTAGTTGATTTTTTCTCCGTTACTGATAGAGTGATGATTGGTTGTATCTGTTGAATTTTGTCACTTATACTAAAAATTGATTAATTATACAGCAATATACTAAAAGTTAACGAAAAATCGATTATTTCAATAGTAGTTTTTTCTATTTATCTCATTGAGAGGAAATGATACTTGATGTCCTCATTTATCCTCATTCTGTGAGTATTATATTTGCAAAATATGGTAAGTTAGATTAATAGCGCTTTTGTACATGTCTAATATTTTACAAAGAAATCAAAACTGTCCCGTGCGTGACATGCTTGACACTTTCTGAAATGCCATGAGAGGAAACCGCGCCAAAGAAAGTGTTATTACAGTTCTGAAGGATCCCATGACTTTTTATGAAGCCAGTAGTAATAAAAGGTCCATAATAAACACAGCGCGCCCTCTGGAACGACAGAGTGTCGTGGTCGGCCGCCGTGGTGCTTCGGGTCTGACTCCCCTCCCCCTCTGGAACGACAGAGTGTGAGACTCGGGTGAGTTGGTCCGACCGCCTGGTTGACGTGGGCGACCGTCCAGGTTGACGTGGGCGACCGTCTAGGTTGACGTGAGCGACCGTCTAGGTTGACGTAGGCGACCGTCTAGGTTGTCGTGGATGGTGAAATGGCTGCCAGATTCGGATTCAGCGTAAAATTCTGCATCTGTGGTGTGATTTCCAGCTCAATCGGCGAGAAAAAATTTTTCTTCAAAATTTTAACAGAGTTAGAATTTGGGACGTTTTGGGCTGTAGCTTCAAAACGAAGCATCGGATTGGAAAACGGATTTCAGATTTGGAATCAGCGTGAAATTCTCTATCTGTATGGTGAGTTTCAAGTCAATCGGAGAGAAAAAATTTTCAACATTTTTCGAAAATACGACAGAGTTAGAATTTGGGACGTTTTGGTGTGTAGCGCCAAAACGAACCATCGGATGAGAAAACGGAGGCCAGATTCGGATTCAGCGTGAAATTCTCTATCTGTATGGTGAATTTGAACGCCATCGGAGAGAAAAAATTTTGCTGACGTCCCCCCCCCCCTCTGGACAGCTTGCTTCGATTTTGGCTTCCAGTGGACGGATTTTGTCGTGCCATAGCTCGTTTGAAAGCTAAGAGTGAGACAAAATTCAG
>CAJQUW010001115.1:65000-319064 GCA_907163375.1 Prostheceraeus crozeri | reverse complement strand
CGCCTTCTTCTGACAATAAGTAAAACACATGGAATAGAAGGTCTGGTTGACACGTTTCAAGTGATCGAATCATCTAACAAGCCACAGTCACTGAATACTTACTCGTTAGATTCCTTGTCAAGATTCTTTCTCTCACTGATTCGACTTGGGACTTCACTCCACCACGGTTTGGCGCTTTGAGGGTCCAATGCTGATTGTCCCAAATAAGTTAGAAGACCAATTGCTTTCTCTTGTTTCTCAACCTCCTCCTTCTTCTCCATTTCATGATCCTTATTGGTTGCCACTTCATTTTTCTGAAGAAAAAAAACATTTATCATTTTAACGACTTTCTGCTTATCTCCCCAAGTCCCTTAATTCACATCATTCATTTGTGACAATAAAGTGTTTTCTACAGCGAGTTGTAGCACAAGAATCCTTTTGTCTTTATCTATCACAGAGGCTCCTAACATGTGGTACGCGAGGGCTCATTAGATGGTACACGAGTATCTGTGAGAAGTAGGCTATATGTATCATGATGATAATTTAATCCATTCATGTCACAGAGCAAATCTCTGTTGATCCTTTCTATGTGCCAGTCGGCAATTGGGAGCAAGAAGAAATAATAGAAATACAGGCGGACGAAACAGCAGAAGTGACACACAAAGAAAGTTCTTGCATTGACTTCTGGATGAGCATGGACTCCACATATCCGACGTTAGCAAAAAAGTTATCCCACATCTGCTAATTTTCCACTGAATGTGGGAGCATGAACAGGGGGTTTCAACCCTCATGGCTATCAAATTGAATAGTCGGAACCGGCTTGTGGCTCCTGGTCATGACTTTCGGTGTGCTGTTAGCAATATCATGCCCAGTATTGATCAGCTGGTGCAAAACAAACAGATGCAATGTTCTCATTAGCTAATATGTTCATTGCATTTGAATTAGACTGAACTACCGGTATGAAATTAATTATTTTCATTTCTTCGCAAAAATAAATTTCTTTGGAAAAAAGAATTATATCTTTCCTAACATAAAAAGAATTTCTTTGAGACTAAGTGGTACGCGGCGAACGGGCAAGATCTAAAGTGGTGTTGAGACATTAAAAGGTTGGGAACCACTGACTAGCATCGCTAATTCTGTTTTGAAGTTTTGCTAAAATGGATGACCTTTTCGATCTTTTAAAAGCACACCGAATGACACAGTTCATGCGTAATCATCATTGACGCCGATGTAATGATGCAACTTGGATTTTTGGTAACAGATGCAATACACTTTTATGTGATAATGACCAACTCTGCATACCATCGATGGGCATGCTTAATAGACAGATATTCATAAAATACACTTGTAAATATAATAGCGATGGTCATATTTGCTTTCTCTATCTTTGATCAACATCAACTCCAAGACAGGTCTTCTTTGCATGCCAGCATCACACTAAGCCTTCAGTGGGAAAATTGAAATCTGCTCAGATGGGAGATCTCGAACTCAAGACCATGTACACGTCTGCTTATCAAAGCGATCACTATTAACTTATCATGCGTGAAATCTACACCGACAAGCTTAAGGTTTTACACCGCATTCAACAAGCCATAACAATCGATGAGCCCTGGACGAGTCCCACGGTTTTATGTCAAAGAAGTACAATAATGTGAAGGTCTACTGTGTGCGACTTAACCGACTTCCTGTCTGCTCCTTTACATATTTCCTGTCCTCACGAGTGAAAGAAGTGCACCAGTATTCAGTGATGTCAACCTCGATGTATTGTAATTTCTGGTCTACATTTCATGAAAACCAGGCACCTGTTGCTACCTTCAAAATAGACTATTTCTTAGCATATCCTGTAATAAAATTCACCTCATTGTGCATTAATCTGTTGACAGATAGATTATCAAATCAGCTTACAATAATCTCATAAACATAAAGAAGTATCTAGAGCCATTCATGGAGAACATAAATGAGATTCTCGATGCGCATATAAATCAATCCTTAATGCGATTACATTAGAAAATTATTCAGCAGTTAACGCGACTTTTCACATTGATACGTATCGAAACATTTGTGTTGTAATCATATGCGTACTACGGAAGACATGTCACATCTACAAAGAAGCGTGATATCAGAGGTTGAAATGTGAATGTACAAAAACAATATCAAATTAAACTTTATTGAAGAAGCCTGTCTTCGATGCTCAAAGGATCTTTCAGTAAATCGTTAGAGGACAAGAATCGGTAAAGCATCTTATTATCGTTGTTAGCAACTGAGGTAGTCAGCAGCGATAGAATGATTCGAGACAGGACGTTCTGGAGAAGGATCCAAATGCCGGAGTGAAACTTCAATCACAGCCTCGACAAGTGCATTGATGAGACAAAAACGGACGTAGAAAAGGGAAAATAACAGATGGGGGACAACGAATAAGATTGTGTGTCAGTTTGGAAGACCTGTTATCGAAAATTTGATCAGTGAAATGAGAGGGCAACAAAATGATAATTAATTAGTGTGAGAATAGAGGAGGGACTCTTTGCAGAGCTGAGGAAGGAGAATAAGACGCTGGTCACCACTCTATTTAACAAAATTAGTGACAAAATCTTGTTCATAGCATATCCATCGATTGCACCATTCATAGAGGAGGAGATGGTTATATTTTAGACTTTCCTACGATTCATTTTCATCTTGCGTAATTTGCGCAGAGCCCGGTGTCCTCAGCATGTTATTCATAAATGTTATGTTGCATATATTCGCTCTCTGATCATTTATGCAGACCCGTGTTTTTGTTTGTAATCTTAGTGACTATCTGATTTCTGACTTACTTCGCATGGAGCGTCATGCAGCCCGTTTCTTCAATGAATTTGACTTTGATAAATTGCCTGTTGTGTTGAATAGTGTCCGTGTAAAACTGTTCCAGCAGATAGAGTCTAACCCGGATCATTTCCTTCGACACATTTTCGTGAGAGATCTCGACGTGGCAGAAACCAATGCAGTTTGACGGCACCTCCTGCGGCAAGTCACCGTTTTAGCCGCTCTTTTATCCGTTTTGGCAGATGATTTCTTTTTATTTTATGTATTTTACTTTGTAAGTCTCGTTGTGATTTCAAATATTGTAACAGGTTCACCGCTCATTGTGATCTGAATAAAAATACTTTCTTTCTTTCTATTAAAAAAAGTGCAAATATAGTGGGAAATAATTAGCTATTTTTTTCTTAGACGAGAGGAACCCAAATAAGGATGTTGAACAATATCAGTCTGAGGGGCGGTAAGTAGAACTGCACAGGTCCTATTAGCAGCCCTCGCAGAGGAAACCGAGAAAAGGTATGATAGCAATGACAGGGTTGCCGCGGTTTTTAGGAGATTGAATTCCAGGAATTTCCAGGGGTGCAGAAGTGCACCTTCAAGGGACCTACAACAGTATTTGCTCCAAGCCAGACAGTGATGCTGTCTAAACATCCAGCAACACTATTCTTTCAGAAGAAATACATTTGAATCATTAAGATCAACTAAGTTTATCAAAGCTGAAATTACTAAATTTACTGGTTTAATAAACCACTTCAAAATCTTTACTCTCAATTAAACGAACAATTTGACAGCTGTAAGCAGCAGGAAAATTGAGTCTGAAATTCCTCAGTGATACAGTCACAGCATGATGACAATGGTGATTGTCACAGTTCAGGCCATAGTAATTGACGATTCTAAGGATTCAATTGTTTATGTTTGTCATGCATGAGGAACCATCAAACAAGACTCTCACCGTTTACCATTCCGTCGCATAATAATGAAGTTCAGCCAGTCGCTCTCTATATCGGAAGTGGTTTTAGAATTTTCAGATCATTCACTCATTGTCTCTTGTGCAGAAGAAGGTGATCCAAAATAAATTTCTCATTTTAAACTTCATTACCTCATTTGCAGGCAAAGAAACAATAAAACTATACAAATAAGACAACTAAACATTTTTCGGCAAAATTCACGCCCTCTTCAATGTCATTAGATGTTAGAATGGATGATAAAGATAAAATTACAAAATTTAATAGCAGTCATAGAACTTGATGGAAAGCAATAATGTATCAAAAATGATTTCTAGAAAAGCTCAATAAAATTAACTATCTATAATAATATAGTATACTATGATGAAAAGTACTATCATAGATAGGTCTTCATTGGCACTTTTTCAACGATTTCGAACACCGAACTGAGTTTTCTGTTTAATTCCGACTTTTCCATTGATACTAATGTCGTCTCCGTCGCTCTTCTATACGTTCTTTTAAACTTCTGCTTGTCATCAATGCGAATTGTGTGAGCACAAATACATTGGTGAAATAAATAGAAGTTTAGAAGAACGTGTTGAAGAACACATGAAATTATTTGAAAACAAAAACTCCATACTCTACCAACATTCAATTGAGAAACACTACAGAACTCAACGAAATTCGATGGAAAATTAGTATCCGTGCACAGTGTCCTTCAGATGCAACGATTAGACCAGCGACGGAGGCGACATCAATATCAATGGAAATGCCAGAATTAAACAGAAACTCAATCCGGTGATTAAAATCGTTACAAAAGTGCATATCAACATAATATCATTACATGCGGCAGGTTGGCGGCACTATGCTATCTATAGTGTAGTGCTGCATACGAGGACCAGTGTAGTCCTACTATCTATGATAATACTATTTTTATCATAGTATATTATATATACTAGATACTATATGTCCTGCTATATCTTATTATTATAGATAGTTCATTTAATTGAGCTTTTGTAGAAATCACTTTTGATACATTATTGCTTTCCATCAAGTTCTATGACTACCATTAAATTTTGTAATTTTATCTTTATCATCCATTCTAACATCTAATAACATGAAGAGGGCGTAAATTGTGCCGAAATATTTTTGTCCTATTTGCAGTTTTTATTTTTTCTTTGCCTGTAAAATAGGTAATAAAGTAGAAAATGAAAAATTTATTTTGGATTAGTTATGTCTCATGGCACGAAATGAAAGAATTTCCGCATTTCATAGAAAACTGTGGCCGCGCGGATATAACCATCAGATTAAAGGATTTCTAAGGTCACGGAAAGATCATGAAACTGAAGTTGTATTGTGGTGCGGGATTATAAACTGCATGTGCTTTGAATCCACTTATACTGCAGATGAATAGAATTATTACTTCTATCCTCCCCCGACACATTTTTGTTGTTGACACCCGCGAGTGTTGCATCGTGAACGATCTCTCTTGCACCTAAGTGCAGTCGCACTACCGTCGCAAAAGCACTTAGTCTCCAAATTCCTCTGGTTTGTAGAAATTCTACAACACTTGCTCTGTCGTTCACTGTAGACAACAATCCTACGAAGTATCCGAGGGACCAATCCCTCACCCAAGGGTTAAATTAAGACTTCTCAGTGTTGTTGTACTATTACTTAGTGACCGATCAAGTCTTATAAATCCTATGTCACTAAGTTTGGCAAAATTTGATGAATTTGGAAAAATTGGAATATGTGTGTGGGGGGGGGGAAGAATAGAATTTTCTCTACATGTCAGGTTATATTTGGGACTTGTACTTTCCTTGCAGTCGACAAACTGCCTGACTATCATAGATTCTTTTAAAACATGGCGAGACACTGAGGATCAGCCTTGTAAGATCTCTTAGGTTCTCCCATTCCTGTTGCAACATCGGGCGACATTAAATCTCCATTTCAAAATCACTGGGTTTTTTTCTGTCATTCTGTCAACCATATACATAAATCGCGGGATCACAGGATTCTAGCAGAAAGTTCTCCACATAATTACCTCCATCTTTTTTGCAGTCATTCCATTTCGAAATTACTTGTCAAATCGTGGATAGTTATCTATGATGATTGGCCAAGACCACGAGCTTAGGCAATTCTTCATCTTTCAAGTCGGTTGCTAATGAGCTACCACTTTCCTTTGATTACTGTTAAACGTTCCATTCCTAATTCATGATCATGCGCTGAGTAGTCAGATATTGCAGTGGAGAGTAGTAGAGTCCAGAGGACAGGATCTACTCATCATCCGTGACACACATTCCCTAAACGGTAATCCGGGATGGAGCATCGTAATGGCCTCAAAAGACATTGATCTTTACACAATTACTTACTCAATGCAGGAAAAGAGAAATTCATGCCCGGGTTGGAACCGACCGGTCACGACCATCCATTTTACGGAAATTATTCGATAAGATTTCTGGGGAACGAGCAAAGCAGCTTTTGTCGAAAATTAGCGAATAATATATTTATGAAGCCCACGTGAGCTTGGTTTCAGCGCATGATGAATCCTTTCAGCCTAGTTACTCATGTGAACGACAAGTGACAGGGGCCTCCAATTGCGCACAATAATGGAATCTAATGCAACGGACTTACCCCATCCTCTCCACCAAATAGTATGCTGACTGCTTTAGAAGATGCGTCACCAACTCGCTCTCGAGCTTTCCTCCTCATAAGATTTGTCCGTGCCTCTTGCTCCTACAGCAAATATGTTAACAGATCAATCAACGGACACAACATTAATTCACAAGAAAAATAACTCACAGCTATTCTAATTCTTTCCTCTTCTTTTCTCTCTTCTTCCGCTGCTTTCGCCTCATCTCTTTTCACCCGCGCGATGTTATCTCTCGACCGAACATGCCAACTGAAACATGGAAATGCACAAATAATGAATAGAAGCATAAACTGTCACATATGTGGCTGAAATAGCATTCAATATTGGAACGATGACAGATTCCCATTTTCAATCAGTTTATTTTGACAAACCTCTGCTTCACAATCATGAAATTTCTTATGCTAGCATCATGAACTATTTATGACAATGATTTAAAAGCAAAAGTAGCTACATGACGATAAAATTTACTTTCTTTTTGCTAATACCCTACAAAGGACTTGAATGTTGCCAGCATGATCTTGAAACTACTGCCACGTTGTGATGATTATAGCTTCAGATTTGCAATTAGCAATTTAGTGAAGTTTCGACGGGCATTCGTTAAATATCATTTTAAACATACTACTGGCAAGTTCCCTAA
Organism: Prostheceraeus crozeri; assembly: GCA_907163375.1. Lineage (NCBI taxonomy): Eukaryota > Metazoa > Platyhelminthes > Polycladida > Euryleptidae > Prostheceraeus > Prostheceraeus crozeri. The sequence continues at coordinate 312,058 of CAJQUW010001115.1, read as the reverse complement.
GTCAGTGCGCCAGCAATAATTAATAAATACTGCTTTTCGCAAACACAATGTAAATAGAATAATTAAATATTAGGTTGCATTCTCAGTCGAAAAATGAGAACAGACTTGAATAGCTGCTACTTCATCCAATATCAGGAATCATCAGCAGGCCTAGTTCACATCTCTCAACATCGACACAACTCCCTATATAAAGTTGCAGCCATTCCCGAGCAAATTTGAGATTTGCAATTAGCAAGTTAGTGAAATTTCGACGGGCATTCATTAACTGCCACTTTAAACACATTGAATCGATGTTGAGAGATGTGAACTCGGCCTGCTGATGATTCCTGATACTGAATGAAAAGGCAGCTATTCAGGTCTGTTCCCATTTTTCAACTGGTGATGCAACTCAACATTAAATTATTCTATTTTTATTTTAGTTTCAATGCCTTTTATTTCGACTTCCAATTGACAATTCTCAAGGCTTAACCACACGACCAAAGATAGCAGGACCCATCTCTTAACCACGTGGGCAGCTTTGTCAAGAAACGAACCAACTGAAGCCCTTCCAAGAAGCCCATAAGAGCTGCTTTTTACTGGGTGACTACTGTTGTCTTCATTACACAGCAGACCTATCTTTTTGTAGTTGAGCCCCATTAATGTAAGTGGAAATCGACAGGAAGGATATTAGGACTGAAAGCATCTGAACGCTCAAATAACGTGTCTAAACATGTCTCAGGACTGTCCAAGCCTCCGTTGTGGGAAATAAGGCTTTAACCTCGATCTTTCATAAGGACAATGAACAGTCACTACCAATTTATGGTATTTACCTTGCAGTAATGTTGCAAGATGTCGTAAGGTCTTATACTAGTGCAATCATTTCAAGGCTGCGATATCTTGTGAATCATCAAACACCTGCAATGCCAACTACTCGACGATTCAGCGTCAGCTCACTGAGCAAATAAAAGCGGGTGATACTTTGATGACGGGTGATATCACTGAGTAATAAAAACAGTAATGATATCAACAGAAGAAACGCTTGGCGACGAAGAAAAAAATGAAGTGTGTAAAAACGGTCATTGTGTCAATACACTTCACATGTCTGAATTAACTGAAGAATTTTCTTATCAGCGAAGTTATTGAGAATTAAGTTCTCTGAGATCTATTTACTCAAATTCTTTCGTGATGATATTAATGATAAAACAGCAATAAAGTACATTGAATGATCCTATGCACGTCATTGCGAAAAATATACTCTATGACATTAAAAACGATCCACTTGATATAGAAAACCTCAATGGAAGTGGACGAATTTTATTTCATACTGCACTGCCCAGGATGTCTATGCATCAAATTTGTCCTGCTAATATAAAGCAGCTGTCCATTGTCGATATCTTTGGCATAGTTGATGCACTACATTTGCTAAAAATATTGGTTTAAATCTGAAGGAGTCCTGTTGCATGGAGTTTTCTACGTTCATCATTCTGATTCATTTACGAAAATAATGAATCACAACAGCCATTGTCTTGCTTGAGGGCACTTTTCAGAAGTCAAAATTCTCCTTCTAGCAGTACTTATCTACAAGTTCCCTATTTATACCCATGTGTCCTTACATTACTTTATCACATGCCTACATATCCTATAAAATAGATATGTGTCCTTGTATCTTGCAATGGTGTACTTGAAATCATCGATGAGAGAAGTCGGGAAGTTTGCTTGTGCTACCTCTGCCCCTCCTCACCCTTAACAATGAAGTCTCTCAAGGAAGATATACACAATCACATTGATGATCAAATTACACACACATTCACTCATCAACATCATTCGTAGATGAGAACTTTTGCTTGCATGAATGTCTTAGATACAGAAAACCATAGCTACCTAATTGACCTTCAGGCGATGAGATCTTGTGTAACGAAGCATTTATCATCGTCTAGATGTTCCGCCCTTAGAAGTATTGCAAACAAAAGTTGGATAACCTTGAAATAACATTCACACAAGGTGAATACGCGCCTATTTATGTGGTAAATCAAGGATATCAAAACATAATGGAAACACTAACACGTCACGCAACTTCTTTCCCTAGATGCCTGGAGCTATGTAACGATCCGTTGACATCCGGAAGTCCATAGAAAAGCTCGCTTTGTTAAGGTGAATTTCAGATGATGTCGTTTTGATGCCTTAGTCGTTGATCATTTGAAACCATTTCCCGATTTCCCTATCAATCGAATCAACGTCTCCGACAGACCTCTTTGACCCCGGAAATTCACATTCATAAAGCCTTTTGGAAACAGCTAATAAGAGATATTTGACTATCTGTTTAATGTTTCCGAAGCTCTTCAAAATATAGTCATCTAATCTTCAGAATTCTTCTGATAAGCATTAATCTGATTAGTATTGCTATCATCAACCATCTAAAACACAAATGTTATTCAAAGATGACAGTAAAACCAGCACAAATTATTCGCTATGTAAGACGATTTAGTGTATGGAAATAGATTCCATGAGAAATTTCAGAAAAATTGAATTACTTCTCGCACGGTCAAAACGATAATCGATGCAGATAATATTAACATGAATAGAATATGAAGCTATGTCGAGAATTTTGCATTTGATTATTTTAATCCTAAACTGCCAGGGTTAATCAACTCCAACGAAACTCTAGGCCTTTGTTGCCCGAGCTTTAATGCTTAATTCTTACAGGTGAGTAATGCAACAAGAATAATGCGAATATGAAATAATGTTCTATAATACACTGTGTAAATGAAGTTCTTGGAGCTGCTAAATATTTGGTCACATGATTCTCTTCAGCAGTCTTTAACCTGGTTCAAATTAAGGCTAGTATAGAGTGTTGAGAAATCATAAACCTACGATGATTGGCAATTAATACCCGACACCCTGCCTAGAAATTCACCGGAAGGCATTTGCACTCGAAATATTCCTGATGGAGAGGCAAAAACTACTAATTTTGTAACGGGCTAATTGTCAACCTTCGTAAACGATGATAGCCAAATCTCTAGAAGTGCAGTTTCTGGCACAAGCCAAGAACCTGCTTTTATACAGACTTTTGTGCAACTAGGGTATCCAGAAAACTTTGGGTAAAATCAGAAACTTATCTTTCACTGTGATGCCAAGGGAATCCTTGAGGGTGGTGCAATGCTCGGCAACAATGTCATCGGTAGAAGAGAGAGATGGTACGCAAGTCTGATTACCAACAGCCCTGAAACTATCCAAGTCAAATCATAATGATTGCAGAGTACCAGTTCGCATCTTTCTAATTAAGAATAAAGCCTAGTTCGTCCAAGAGGACAATGAGGTTATATTTCTTGCCTACTATTGGACATCAAATTCCCTATTTTTGGGTTAGAAATAGTGCTTAAATCTCAAATAACCCCATGTGAAGCGGGCTTGTTGGAACCTGTAGAAGTGTTCATAATTAACTAATCCAGAGTATCCACGGATTTTCTGTCAATAAATCCTATGACAATCAAGAACGTTCCAGGACTGTAGATTCCCTGTAATCATGCGTTAGCATGGCGGTGTTCATAAAATTGTGCAAACATTTTATTGTTTGTGCATTTTTTACATGGATTTGATTATTGCTCCATGCGAACTTCAGACCTTTTTTCAATTGTGATTTTGGAAAAATAATGAACCTCGTATAAGCAATTTGGAACTGAAAAAAAACAGGAAAAATTTAATTATCTATCAGAAGATTACTAAATGGGAGACCGAAAATTGATAAGTTATGGATTCCTATGAAATTTTAGTAAAGACACTGTGTCTTTCGGTTTATGATAGCCCTGGGTTTTTGAGAACTGCGTATCAACAATTTTATTGCTCATAAAAAAACGACACGCATTTCATTAGAACAACATCTTTGCAACATTTTTCAGGGTTGAATCAACCTCATTCCCCCAATCTTTAGAGAAAGTGATTTGGAACTTCGAGAAAAACCTGTGAATTATTAAAGTTCGAAGGCTGCAGTCTCCTGTCCTTAAACTTAAGTAAGATCATAGCTTCATATCGGCTGAAGTGAATGGTCGGTCATAAATCCTTAAGTCATCAATATAAGTACTGCACATGAAAGCGACTAAAATAGTAACAATAATTTATTTTACAAAAATTCAAAATAATCAACGAATAGTAATTAGAGAAGGGAAATGCTCACTGATCGCTCTTAGACACTGCTTGATGTACCGCTTCTTGGTGGAACGAATAAGAAGAGTTCGTTTCGGCAAACCGGCGGAATAATCTTTCTTGGGCAGCAAATGTAATTGACACTGGCTCTCTTTAGCGATGTCCATCAGTGTTGTGGTAGAGTCGGATTTCAACGTAGGATGGATGTCCGTCGCAACAGATGACATTCGAAAGAGATTGAGATTCTTGGGTGACGCAATCACGCGGATTCGATAATGAATGATTCCATCTTTTTCATACGTGCTGGAAGACCCACCAGTCCGAGCTGGTCTTCGACCAGATAATGTTGGCACAGGTGAGTTTCCATCGGAGGTAGGCAGCGAGAATTCACTCTTTGTGATTGTTTCCACAGAATTGGATATCTGTACAGCATGATTCAGAGACGCCATCACAGGAAGAATGGCATTATCAGAGGCCTCAGACCGCAGAAAAACATCACTCTCACTTTCCACACGCAGAATGTTTTCCTTCTCAGGAGAAATGATATCGACGTTGCTGTTGAAATCCAGCGAATTGTCCGTCGCATTGTCTGACTTCTCAGCTTCTTCTATAACTGTAGGGATTGACTGGGAAGATTTCGGTTTAAAAATGGGATTCTCTTTCACCTTTCCATTTTGAAAGGAGCAAAGATCATCCTCAGGCTCCCTTTTCTTCCAATCGAAAGCTTTAAAATCTATATTGTCAAGTTCATCTACAGCTGACTGAAGATCATTGAGAGACTGTTGTAGGGCATCGTAGCTCTCGCTGCGCTTTTGCACCGGATTTGGCTCTTCAATATGATTCCGGGTATCTGACTTGCAGAAATCCTCATACTGAGTAGACTTATCTGACATATAAAAAGGAATTGGATTGATTTTCCATTTGGAAGAGCATCTCGGGTCTCGAATAGTGTACCGAGACTGAAATCGACCTTCACTAATGGAGGTGGAATAATGAAAGGACTTACGCGACGAAAGTGAACGAAATGCTGGATCAGGTTCAGACAGACCCGTGGAAGTCCGAGGAGATGTGGATTGATCTTGAGGTTTGATGTTCTTGCGACAAGGTAGGGACGTATACCCTGCCGCCCATGTGTTGGGTGCTTCGTGATTGGACACAGCTGTTTTAGGAGCAATAACGGTTTCACTGACGGTGTGATCTTTAATATTGTCATTTTCCTCGACTTGATCTAACTGAGTAACCGGTAAATTCGAAGGTGGCTCGCTGTGTCTTGAATTCTCACGAAAATATCGACGGAGGTAGGATGGTAAACTTGAGTCCCCTTGCCACATAGCTCGACCATGCTCAATAGCGCTTACACGATCTTGCTGAACACGAGAGGTCCAATCATTTGACGGACATTTCGGTTCGTAAAGTCCCCACATAATCAGGCGAGGGGCTTCAGGGGGACGTCTCCTAGAAGAGAATGACTTCTGTCTCTTGACAGGCTCATGACCGTTCTCGTTCGACTCCGCCGCATGTTTACTGCTATTAATGGATGGCTGTCGCTTGATAGACCCACGCCGTGATCCAATTTCACTGGGATCAGCAGCACGTGTTGAAGTCACCGACGTTCTGCTCTTCAATGAAGCAGTCTTCTGTTTTTTTTGTTCATCAAGATCGAGACCACGTTTGTTAGAACTGATGGACCACTTTCGCCGGATGGATCCATGCTTGCTGCCTGGTAGATCACTAGCGTCGATAGGAACCCGATGCAATGAGTTGTCTGCTCTCTCCCGGTGAATATATTCAGAGTCTGTTATTTCAGAAGGATTAACACTTTGAGTGTCGGATTGATATGGATCGACGTATTTCCGTATTACGAGGTCAATGGGTGAACTAGGAGGTGCATTTAGCACTTCGTTGCCATCAGAATCATAATTACGAGTCTTTAGATTCGGCTTCCGACGCTTTTTCTTGGGTTTCCGAGCGCAAGTACAAAGCTCGTTCCCCATTTAAAGGAAGATATCTGTGACACGATTTACACACAATATGGAACACAGGAATTCCAATCATAGAGCATTGAGTTATCCACTGTCTGTCCACCATCAATAAGACATATGATTGCCGTTAGAAATGCAGCAGGCAACAGTCAGTGGTGATTAATCCGAATCCACGTTACACCTTGTATACATAACAATACAAATACGATCGGCGATCACTTTAGTGATTCTCACGAAGAATTCTTCTCGGAGGTAAGGCAAGATTTGCGTGTTTACGTAGTATTATAATGATTCTAACTCTTCGGTTCTTACCACAAGGTAAGCAAGCCTCGGGCAAAATATATATACAGCTGACAGTCGCCTTCTATACTGAGACAATGTCTTACTGAAGGAAGTCAACGTGTTGTTTCATAATAAATGCTTCTGTGTATGCGCTGTATCGGCATTCATGCTTAACTGGCCATCACCGCGCACCCACGACCGACAGGCTATCATCAAGAATTGACAATTATCGCATAATCAACGAGGCGCCGTCCAATTATCATCCATCTACCGCGAGCTATCGTGCCAAGGATGAATTTCTTTAATAGGTACGGCTTGAGAATCGAGGACAAAAACAAATGATTACATCAGAGAATGCTATGACTGGTTGAGGATGTTGTTGATATACAAACACAAGCGACGGCGGGGTGAAGGTACTGCCCATTCCTATCGACGATTCAGTGTAATAGGATACGAGGGATCAGGTGACCGGATAAGACAAGGTCAACTTCAAATCACGAATATTGAACAACGAAGACTTTACATAAACGTGTCCTTTCATGCGTGTATGTCATTCATGTTGTTAGTGTAGAAGGGATTATTAATTGAACGTGTAATAAGATTATCATCGGCATATTTGAGACGGACCGACCATGAAATACGCATGTTTAGATTATCATAAACAGCACAAATTGACAGGTCAGACATAATTGACAGATCTTCATGTAAATAAACACAGAAATTTTGAAGCATACACCAACACCATCCTGTGACTTATGTCTACTTTAAGTCTACTCGTGCGATTTAAGCACACTCGCATATGTAGATTATAGACCAGTGGTGGATAACGAAGTTGGGATGGAGGGCTACAAGTAGTGGCTCACGAGAGGGATCGCGGGACATCAAAAATAGGCTTTTTGAAAATATCTTAAATGAGCAGTTTTGAGCGTAATTTTAAGCACTGCTATACATAGTGGTAGTGCCAAACATGGGTCGGCGGCCCACGCGTTGCCTACCACTGTTATAGACAAAAATCGAAGACTTGTCTAATCCCTAATTTGTCCCTGATGCGTCACAGGACACGCTCTCGATACCTTTGAAATACCGACATCACTCGCCTGATCAAATTATTGAATGGAAGTCAGCGGCCGAAACGACTTCGCATCATTGATAAATAGGTTAAAGCGAAAAAGCTTTTTCGAATTTCAGAACAAAGATTTGCGTCGAATCAGAGAATGGTAGTTGATCCGATTGTAGATGGGAAAATCCGATTCCGATCCGTAATCACTTTTACAGAAATCCGATTCGAAATAATCCGAAATATTTTGATTTCTTTGACTATCTTTGAATGGAAAGTATTGAATCTCAGTGTGGAGCTGCGGGTTGTGTAGGTCTGTATACATTTTGAATATAGGCATACAGTTGGGCATGAATAATGTACATATGTATGGTTACAGCCTATTATTGTTGCCGGTCAAGATATTGGTCTGGTATTCTATGTAAGGCTAGACATAGTGCAAATACTTTCCTGGTGAATTATCTTAATAATCATTCGATGGGGCTCCTTTCATGTGTATTCCAATTTTCGACCCAGAAGTATGATGTTTGAAATGTGGAATAAGTGCAGCATATTATGTTTTTAAAGTAATTAAAAGTAATTTGTTCAGTTGCATTGAAGACACAATACATGAATATCGGATTGATTCCGATTTTTCTTGCCTGATCCCGTCTAATCCGATCCGAAGTATATTTTTGCAATCCGAATACAATCCGAGTCATTGCTCATTACTTTTGAACATTTCGCGCAGTATCATTTCCTAGTGTCATCGCACTGTCTTGTCAGTTGTGCAAATCATGTAATGTTGGCCATCGTGAAGTGTACCCTATGTGATTCAATGTGCAACTTTGTCATTACGGTCGTACTTTCCGGACGATAGGCCGCGAAAGATCTTGAAAGAGCAAATAGTACAAGCACAGAATTAGACAGGTCGTCTCTTCTTCTGCGTGACAAGGAAGCATTGGACCGTGTAACGTTAAAGAAGTGGCAAAATCTGCTGACATAGTGCCATAGCAATCGAACAATAAGCACTGAGCAGCCAGTACAACATTATACACGCCAAATTGTGCAAAGTTTCAGTGACTGTTGTCAATCGAATCACACAGCAAAGAGACACAGTCGATGTCAAGTTCTATAAAGAAGTTTAATGAACGTTTTTCGTGCATCTGCTAGCTTTTTTAATAATGATCGGAAGGAACAGCATTACTTGTGCGCAATATTGTAGATTCTTCGAATCTAAAGGAAATCGTGGAGATCGGAGCATTTTGAATGAATTCACAGCAATCCGCAAGCGACGCACGACTCTTATCCGATTTCTGCAAGGTATTAAACATTTCTTTTTGCCCACTTAGTAAGTTCCTGCATGTGCCATCGTTTTGAATCAGCTTACACTTCTAGCACGGTGATACGTTTAGTGAGTACTAGCAATGTTTCACCGATGTTCGCACTGCACAGATACATTTCATGTAAAATTTTCCTCGAGCGCATCCCTTTGGCGCATTAGAATTTTTGACAGCGTTCAGCAATCATCCGAAGTATGCAGTCACCTACAATTAACGATTAAAGTCCACAGTTCAATTAGCTCTTACGGCATTTACTTGTATTTACAGAGCAAATAATCCTATTTGCGCGATATTCTATCGTCGCCAATCTAAAATTCTGTATCACTTTTTCCGGCAGATAACCCCTGTTTGAAGTGTAACTAGAGTGAATGATGGGATCGATTTACGGTGCATCTTTGATTCAGCTCTTAACGCATCCTTCTCAACAAACTTATGGATGGTTATCAATTTCAAACAGGTTTTGACTGACAGCGGAAATCACATATAAAAATATACTAATTTATGCATGCTTGGATACCCCGTCTCCTTTTATTGAAATCCGCTTCAAATGTGATAAATGGTCAATCATAATTTGAAACAATGCTTTGCAATCATCTGAAGAATGCAATCACGTATCATCAACGATAAAACTGCGCAATTCGATTAGCACAGTATTAGCGCAGATTACTGTATTTACAGAACATATAATACTACTTGCGCAATATGCTGTCGTCAAAAATCGAAAATTCATTCTTTTGTTTACAGGTAACCCCTGCTTGAAGTGCAACTCGGGGTGAATGAGTAGATAAATCATTCGATTTAATGTTGAAACCCGCTTCAAGTGTGACAAATGTCAATCATAACTTGAAAAATTGTTTTGCAATCATCTGAAGTATGCAGTTACGAATGACTGTCAATTTCGAACTGGTTTCACCTGGCTGCGGAAATCAAAATGAAGTAAAAAAATTCATATGCACGTGAACACCCCGATTCATTTTATTGAACCCCGCTTCAAGTGTAATAAATAGCATATGAGAGTTTGGGACAGCTTTTTGCGATCAGCTTTTTTCAGTCAGTGTGCAGTCACGTACTACTCACGATGAAACTGCGCAGTTTGATTAGCACAGCATCAGTACAGAGATGTCACTCCAAACGAAATGGTCAAGAAAAATATGAAGTCTTTGACCCACCATGCCAGGTTTTATTCATATTTGTGCTATAAGCAGGGTTTGGTCTCATTAGAAATCTAGATTTCTTTGCTCCAATTCGTCGCAGTTGCTGAGTTGTCAGTCTTCAAATCTGCTTATGTCGCTTTGTATTGGACGACAGATTTTCCTTGGAACGGTCCTTAATAACGACTAAAATGCGGAGAAATTTGTTTCTTTTGAAGGTAGCTTCACCTAATTCCGTGCACATGTTGATGATTATGTGCTTTAGTACCTCCACACAATCAATCTAACATCTGATCTATCTGTGACATATATGTCGACGCTCACAGATGGCGATTATCTTTCCAAAGATTGCAAAACTTGCAAACTTTCAAGCAGAATACCCAAAAAGGCCCATCTCAAACTTCCATGAAATTTTTATAACATCATCACTTCTGCATGTAATCCAAATTAGTGCCAAAAACTTATCTTTTAGAATCTTCCTTTTCTCATACTTGCTCTGTTGTACCGGGTGAAAATATTATCATTTAACATCAATTGTCTTCTTCATGATTTCGATCTGTTGGATCACATGGCGTTAAAGAATCGTAAAACATAAATGATCATTTACCTGTAACCCATTAGTGACGAGCGCATTATAATTAAAAAATTAGAGTTTTTTAAAAAATCAAATGCAATTTATGGACATACTAAGCATCGTGCGAGGTCGGGAGTGGTGCCATTGGAGCTGCGTTTATCTCACCTTTAATTTGGTTACTAATCTAACCGCCCTGGGAATGGTAGAAAAAGTTGCCACTCGGCAGTAATGGGTTAATTATAGGCCTACATGACCCACAGACAACTGCGTTTGCGGACTACAATCTTCTTAAATGCGGGGACGGACTTCTTATTGTATCATTTATTAGCTATCAGAGGTACTTCCATGGGAATCCCACAACTCCGTGTCTCCCAACTTCCTAATTCTCATTGTGACGTAAGAAGCTATTCTTCGTTCCAGATCTCCTGTAGCGGAATCATGTCAATGACTCATTGAAAAAGGTTGAGAGCTTTATGATGACATTCACATGATTAAGCGATAGTTCCCACAGTTGAGAAAAAGAGAGAAAGTGTAACAATGGATGAAATTAGAAATATAGGTTGGCAGTTTACCAATATCATTACTAGCGCTGAATGAGACATGCATCCAGAACGATACCACAGTCGGTGTCTTCCAATGAAAACAAATCGCCAACTTTGACCTTCATAAACAAAAGAAAATATTAGATCAATTGTTTAGGAGTTATCAAGAACATCATCAACAAAATGTGCACAACATTTGCGGAGGATATCTTCAAAAGAAACAAAGTTCTATGCATTTGAGTCGTCACTAAGGAACGCTGCTAGGGAAAATCTGTCGTCCAATGCGAAGCGACGTAGGCAACTTTGAGGACCTGTAACTCAGCAACTGCGACGAATTGAAGCAAAGAAATTGCTTCTGATGAAACCAAACCTTACTTACGTCAAATATGAACAGCATCAAAGATGGTGGGTTAAAAGGCTTGACGATTTCATATGGAATGACCCTATTCCGTTTATAGGTAACCCCTGTTTGAAGTGTAACTCGGGGTGAATAAATCATTCAATTAGCTGTGCATGTTTGATTCAACTCTTAACGCACTAATCTCAACAAACTTATGGGTGATTATCAATTTCAAGCAGGTTTTGACTAGCAGCGAACATTACATTCAAAAGCAACATAATTCATGCATACGTGCACACCCCGTCTCCTTTTATTGAAACCCGCTTCAAGTGAGACAAATAGTTTATCATCATTTGAAACAATGTTTTGCTATGATCTAAAGTATGCAGTTATGAATGGCTGTCAATTTCGAACTGGATTCGACTGCCTGCGGAAATCAAAATGAGGTAAAAAATTCATATGCACGTGAACACCCCGATTCTTTTTATTAACCCCGCTTCAAGTGTGACAAATAGCTTATCAGAGTTTGGGACAACTTTTTGCAATCATGAAGTATGCAATTACGTACCATCAACAATAAAACTGCGACATTCGATTAGTACAGCATCAATACAGATCAGTGTATTTACAGAACAAATAATCCTATTTGCGCAATAATCCATCGTCACCAATCTAAGCTTCAATATTTTGTTTACAGGTAACCCCTGTTTGAAGTGTGACTCGGGGTGATTGAGTGGATAAATCATTCCATCCACTCCAACAGTTTGAAGTGACAGCTCAGCTCGTTATCTTTTACAGTTTTAGTCAGCGCACCTAAATCAAATTCGTTTTGTTGTTCAAAGTTTATTGGCTGATAAAGGTCAAGTTTCATCTACTCAAAAATATCATGGTTCGATGCAGGAGATGAATATTCTCAGATGATGGATGCACCTTGTTACAATCTGACTATAAACTAAATAGCAAAATGAGTTTTCTATTATACTGTCGATTTATGATATATTGAAATACAATGTCATTCATTGTTCAATTGGATTTACAAATTCAATAACGAGCGCAAATTTCTTACTTGTGCATGCTAGAAATAGCGAACATATTTAACAACCAACCAATGTATGGCCATCCAACCAAGGGTATACTGGTATACTGTAGCACATGCAATATTAAAAGATCGATCAATTATCAAGTCCCCAAAACTCTCACATTTCACATCATTCACTTAACAGAAAAAAATCTAGGCGAAGTCACCGATGGAAACGAGATCGCACCTTCTCAATTCACTTGACCGAGGAATCTAGCCGAAGGCAGCGATGGAGACTAATAAGCGTTTTCTTCAACGTTCAGACTGATGGCACGAAGGGACAGGGAATCCAAAGTCGCTGATACTCTTTATCGACTCAGTAGCTGTAAATCTCTGGCAGTAAATGTTCTTTATTCATCAAGTTATCACTGCGCTCTGGGAGGAAATGCTATGTTTAAGTTTGCAGTTGAGGTACCTTCAGGGACATAATATAGATATCTTATATTAATCATAGATGTCCCTGGTACCTTCTGAAGTTCTTACGCTTCAAATCTCAGTGCTGAATATGTAACGTTCAATTCTTGCAAAAAACCGCCAGAAGGTACAATACAGGCTGTAACTACGGTCTCCCCCCCCCCAATGTCTTATAATTCAATCGTTGAAAATTGAAGTCTTTTACTTCGTAAATCTATGTAGTTCCTGAATCATGGTACGTAAAAGCACTTTGATGGAATGATATTACCACACCGGAAAATATGATGACGGATAATTATTGCGTGATTCGTAATAATTATTGATCTAATTGAATTTCGCAGCTCTTGTTAATTAATTACCACCTGTGGAAAACTGCTGCACATTCTTGCAAAATGCAGATAACTGGCACATGCCACGGAGAAGTGTACAACAGGAAATGCATTCAACATCCAAGTACAGAACGACATAAATTCAAGTGCTACGCATTAAACAGGGACGTAATTGATCTGACAGCGGGTGTCGGAAATTCACATAGGAAGGAAGCGCGTATTCATGAGTCAACTGAATTTGGAGAGCTGCTGGACAGTGTCGGAAATTCGGCAAAATCCGAAAAAAGTGACATTCCTGACTCAGTGAAAAAGTAAAAAAATCGTTTTAGAATCAGATCATAAACAACCTCCCGTCAGCTGCCATCAACTAACTGGCAGATTCAAAACTCAACGATTTAATCAATCAAATGCGATGCCATATCCACATAGGCTTCGAAGAAACTTTGTTTCTTCACTTATCATTTAAGAGAATAAGCCTACTAAATAAAAATTGATTCCCATTGCTTTTGGTAAGTATGACAAAGCTGAGGTCGGCTTTTATTGAGACTGGTGAATGCTTAACTCGGTGAGCTTCAAGGAAGTGGATTTTACATGATGCCCCGGTGCTTAAACATGAACCAGAGTGCATAGTGTAGCTACACAAAGTCTTGAGATTGATTCAACTGGGCTTGAACCTACATGTAGGCCTCCCTGATGCAGACTGAACGCTCTGGGTCATTGACCTGGCCAAAATCTAAACAACACAAGAAATATTGTAAGTTAATTAGCAAACTTGCTACCAGCTATAGCACATCTCAACATCTTGGAATACAATGAGTGTCAAGCATCACTGATAGTTGGTAGTATGATGAAACAGCAATGGACACTGCTTTTATTCAACAAAATATACACATTACTGGATTGCACACATACTTTCAAAATGCACAAGAATATAATACACTTCTATTTGCTGAACTTCTTCTAATATTAAATATCATTCAGTGTTCACAAGTGGCTGATGACAATCTCACGATATACTATCTATACTCTCCAATAAAAGGCGGTGATGCAGTTGAGTAGGGATTGAAAAGCCAGTTTTAAAAAAGTATAATACTCAATTTTAATTTTAAGGTTGCGTTACGAAATCATTGGTGAACAGCGCTACATTATGTTGATAGCAACCAAGTTCATCGAGTAAAATTGTTGAAGTATCAAGATTAATTCCACTATAGTTCGCGATATCGCACGATGTCTATCAGATAGAAATAGAAACAAGAAATGTTCTGTCGCTTCATTGAATGTAAGTGTACAAAAGCAATGCAGACCATCAGATAACATTTCTTCAGGCACGACTGATTTTATCCTACCTGAAGTCAACGACCTACGACAAATTATTGATAAATAGATGCGACCACTACAATTCGACAATGAAACTTGAAAGGCGTGACTTAACCAACTTAAACAGCAAGAGCAAAAGAAACATGGAATGAACATGTAGTATGAGACTGAGAAATGATTTGAGTGATGAAATAACGATACTCGCTGATTTCAATTATGTGACTGTATTGAATCCCTCTTTTAACATGCAGCAAAAAGATGATCAAGAAATGAAGAATCAAATAGGTGGTCAACACAAAAGGAAAAGCTGAAGACACTCGATGAACCAGTTCACAGTGCTTTTTCTTTCTCAAATTTAAGTTTGAGGGGAGAGGACGAGCCAAACCAAAGGTGCCCCTCAGCAGGAGATCAAAGGCAAAGAAGCAGAGAAGAAAAGAAAGAAAAGTGGGGATGATAAGGGTATGTAACTAAATAGCTATAAGACAGTGTGTGACAGTTAAGTAAAATATATATAGCTCATAACTGTATGACGAAGCACAGAAACACTGGCAGCCAAAATAAGGTGGCAAAAAGTGAATGCAGACTAAGAAGTAGGTTCATCAGATAATAGTGATAGAAGAGAGAAAGAAAGGAGACTGCTCTACAGTGTCGTCTGAGTGATGCCAAGTTTGAGGCAACATTAGCATCAGCTGTCAGGCGAACTGCATTGCGCTGAATGTTATCAAGCATATCTAAACTGCTCTGAGGACTAAACGTGTGAGCAAAACTCCGTCACAGGAAGAACCTGAGCTTTATAACTCCTAAGAGCTGAAGCATGCATGGGTTCGAAACAATACAACTAATTACGTGCTGAGATACGACTCTGAAGATACGAACTCCAAATTTTGGATAGCTTATTTTAGCACGCTTTTAGCAAATATCATTTAGCACGCTTGTTATCACCTACATCAAGATACATAGACGATATATGTGTTGTCAATTATAAACACTTTGACTCTTTGCTTCAAAGAATTTATCCCCCTGACTTGTTGGCGCAGAGGAATGGTGATAGCAACAAAGAGGTAGTTTACCTTGAGAACTTCAGTATATCACAAGGTAGATGACTTCTCTTTCTCTGTGGTGCAACTGACTTTTCCGGGGAGTATGATCCCATTACAGATGGCCCTTCATGTTTTCGCGTCGCAGGTAGTCAGATATTGTAGGATATGCTCGAAGTTACAAGACGCTGTACACAAAACTAACAAGACACTAAATATCATGAAATCTAGAGGTTATTCTCAGCATGACTTGATGAGTTACACAGAAAAGGCTCTCACAAGGCATAATGAATCGCTTCACAAATATGGTCTTTTCTCGGCTCGACAATTCACTTCACTCTGTGAATTTCAATGAGGCACGCGACCAACAAACGACTCACATTTTCCTTTTTGTCAGTACCCTATGTTTCTATGGATCGTCCTACTAACCACCATCTGGCTAGACACTACGATTCCAAAGTTGTGTTCCGATTTCCTAACAGTATTAAGTCTCATCTTATCCACAATAATTGTATGAAACCTACAGGCGGCGTTTATCGCATTAATTGTAAAAGTTGTCCCAAATTTTATGTAGGTGGGACAGGTCTTACGTTTGATGTTCGGTGTAAAGAACATAAAAGAGCTGTTCAAAACTTCGATCCAAATAATGCCATAGCTCAACATTGTATAGGTTCTGATCATGCCATTGATTTTGATAACCATGATATCTTGTCTCGGTGTAACGATTTTCGTGTTAGACGCATAATTGAATCCTCTTTTATCAAGGTCAGTCAGTCTGATGTCATGAATCAAAATATGGGTTTCCACCAGTCTGATTTGCTGACAGCCAAGCGCGTTGTAAATAGTGTTCGTCGCTGATTTTGTTTACAATGATCTTTTACCATTTTATTTCACTTGAGAAGGGAAGCAGTGTCTTCCGAAACGTCGTGACTTTTTGGAAAAACATTTCTCCGCAACTTATTGTGGCATATTTTCAATTCACATTTTCCTTAATGCCTTGCTGCATAGGTGAATAAACGACTAACAATGACTTGTAGCCATCATATGGGGGCGGTGAAGAGTGAATACAGAGCGCTTAGCGTGGCTTACGGGAGATGAGAGAGCTCCCATTGTTAAGTCTTGATGTATGAGGCGAAGTTTGTGTAAATGCGGATTACATATTTATCACACAGCGATTACATCTTTATGGGATTCGAGGATGAACAGAATCTGTTTACTTGTGGGAATCGAAAAGGCAAAGATTGATATACAGGATTTGTTTACATGTGCGGATCGCAAAAAGCATACTGTATTTATTGATGGGATGAATTTTATGACAAGATCAGTTTACATGTGGGAAACGCAACAATTGAATGATGTCTGATTTATCTTTGTGACATATCATTAACTATTCAGTATTTTGTCAGCCACTATGTGTGGGACCTCGCTCTGGGTTTGAGTGTTCAGGTTAGGGGTCGAAACACAACTAGACGAGTACCTGCTGATGACTGACGGACTGCAGTATTATGTTTTATATCCCTTAATCGGTAGCTGAAGTAGTGGTCGATGTATTGTAATTAAAATGAAGAAATGTGGAATTACATGAAGTACTATAGACGGATGAAGAAACTGGCGATAACAAATTCAAGTGAAGAAATAGTATTTTCCATGTGTAGTCTTAGGTATAGTGTGTGTAGTTTCATTGCTTTCGGTGTAGTAGAGTGTCATTGTAGTTCAATTGTTTACCTCCATTATCCACTTTCCACTTATCCACTCTTACCATTATCCACTTTGTGTAGTGTCAGATATTCACTTGTAATCGGTGTAGTAGCATCGTTGTATTTCCATATTTTACCTCCACTTTTCCAATTTTTATTCATCGGTTTGCTGTTGTTTTGCAATATCCATTTTTAATTTCCTTAACCTATGGTGACCATTGTCTTATTCTATTTCCACTATCAGCATCTGTAGTCGGTACAGTATATTAGACGTCTGTTTTGAACGTGTATACGGCAGTGTTTGGAATCTATGGTATTAGAATATTAACAGCATGAATGAGTAGTATTACAAGTCTTAAGATTTCCATTTTTACCAGATATTGGGCCAAAGCTGATCAATTTTAATTCGTTGCCACGAGAAAGCTACATTGAGCTCTTTTAAGAACTGATTAATCCATTGGTTACAGTAGCATTGCCTCTGTACACTTGCGGATTGGAGAACGCCATCAGTCCTCATTAGGACTACTTTAACTAATCATTTAAATTAGTAAGCATTATATTCTATTATAAATGGCTACTGGGATGACTTTCATCATCGTATGAGAACTACGTAATCCACATCTTTCCACCAATTTTGAATAAAATCGGCTTCATAATTTCGTCAGTGTGAGATTTCAAAAATTTGAATGGACGACAGATTTGTCGAATTTTGTCCTATTTTCGCTTCGAATGTGTTCAGGTGTCTTTATATAATATTAAAACTATTCGAATTTATAAAAGAAGTGTTCTCGTGTCAAATTGAACAGAAAATTATAATTTCCTTGTAGATTGTATTTAGACTTCGACGTCTTGAATTCAAAATTTCAAATTGTGAAATTTTCGCAATTGGACCTGACTGCAAAATACAAACATACTAATATTTATTGGAATTTCTAATCTCAACGATTTACTTCTTTTATCTTCTGATCATGATATTCTGACTTGTCATCCATAAGAGCTTTCATTTCTGTATTTTGCTTTCACTGGTTTCTGGTTTCTTGGTCAAATGGTATCTGAGATAGGCCAGAAATAATAATCACAGTAAAAATCATCTTTTTGACCTTTGACCTCCCCAATGACCTTGAATATCATAACAATAATAATATTCTGACTCATCATGATGAGAGTTTTCTTTTGGTGCATCTTTTTTGAATTTGTACCTTTAGTTTGGGAAATAAGCGGGGGGGGGAGGGGCGCTGAGCGCCCAGCAGGGCGTGTTTGTCAAAACACCGTAATGGGGTGAGAGTTAATAATTTTTCTTTTGCATCTGTGAATCCTATGATGTCTGTGATCTCATTTAAAGATTTCGCATGATCAATCGTTCAGTCTTTCATGCATCAGTGCATTGTCTGTCGGCCACTAAGTCGCACATCATGACCGATTTCTGTGTGAAACGATTATTACACAGCAAATTCACTTGTCTTTAAAAGTAGCACTTTTGTCATAACTCAAACCAGTCCTGAAACTGCTTGCGTGATTGTTATAATTAAGTAAAGTAGCGAAATTGACTAATTGTCAAAGCATTATTCTGAACATTGCGAGTGTTGGTAATTATATGCCATTAATTGCAAACCTGTAGTTAAGAGAAATTACAGCTGCGATATTGAATTGCCGCGGATCTGCATTCGCTATCGCATTCTTTCAGGTACAGAGGCTAATAACTTATTGTTGCATTACATTTAGCAAAAGTAACCCTGTATCAGAAGCGTCTGTAGTATATACTGTGTACAGAGCTTTCATTCATCGAATAAAGTTACAAACATTATATTTTTCATTTCACGTGTGAATCTAAGAAGCAGAGTGACCTGAAATGTATCAACAAAATGATTTCAAGTATGACTATGTGTGTTTATTTTTGGTCACCTTTTATCTCATAGGTCAAAATTTATACTTCACTGCAAACTACTAAGTTATCAATTTTCTTGATAGGGTGCTGAAACGCTTTGTTAACCGAATTTCAGTTATAGTATAGGGCATTATTACCACACGTGAATAATCAATGTTCAGAGGGGAAATTTGCTTTTCACAAATCGGAGGCATCACTTAAATCAGCCAGTTGTTGCAGCTTAGCCTACTATGCTTCTGCTGCTCCTCTTTACTAATGTGAAAAATAATTAAAAAAAACAAATAAAAATATTTTCAAAGGAAAAATGACAATCACCAATCAATAGCACGCATAATTATGATTCTCAAGACAAATGCAGGATAGAGAATGGAGAGCAGTGTGCTCAACAGTACATCAGCTTGTTCAGCCTTTCTGAATATAAGTAACTATTAGTTAGAATAATGACTCCTACAACAGAGAGAAATTTATTAAATTTCAAAAGCGATGATGAAATCCTTCTAATAATATCCGACGAAAAAGCAAGAAAAAGCTTCGAACTATCTTGAAGTAACTTCATGCGTTTAGAACAGTGTTGGCTTTTTGCCGGCTAAAACTGGTAAAAACCGGCTAAAACTAAAATTCCGAAAAATCAGTCTATTTCTTCACGACATGATCGACAGCAAGTTGGGGCTTAAGTATTGCGTGCATGCGGGTTTGAAGTTTGCAACTCTTATCTTCTAAAACATGACATTCATTCTGTGATGGAACCACATGATATGTTTTTATAACGAACGACAATCGATATTGTCTTTCTTTACGATTGCTCTGCCCTTTTCTTGTGATTTAAGAACAAATGTAGACTTCAGCACCATTTTTGCTCTTTGGTTCATGTAACAGAAGTTGTTAGATACTCGCAGAATTATCATCAAATGAATGAAAAAATGAAAATAAATATATGAATATAACTGGTTTATACATAGAACTAAATTAAGCAAACCACTTTCTTCATGTGGACGAGCTTCAATAATCCCACTGTCATTCTTCTGTGTTGAGTGTTTAGCAAGAATGTAGAGTGTATTTTAATAGTAGCTTAGGTTTCATCAGATCTAGATTCGAACACAGGTCTCATGAACGCAGAGAAAACACTCTATCAAAAAGTCTCTGCACCGGAAAATCTCACCTCCCAAATCAAGCAATGTGCAAACAGTCACTTAGAATGCATTTCTACTTTTTTAGAAATATGCAAAATGTACTAATGCTTGTGTCTGTAGCAGAAAATCATGATTTGTAAGAACAAATAATAATTAAATAACATAGTTCTCATCAGCAATATTGATAAAGTGAGGTATAATGTATGTCTGAACAGCTTCAGTTATGGATAAAATTATAAAATTATGAAAAAGCTCTAAGCTGCAAAATTTGAATTTTTATTGACCAATATTTCGGTTTCACAACCAGCATCAGGGTCAGGTAGCATTACAGAGAAGGTAAAGGAGATTCAAAATTTATGTGTGCAATGCAATTAGCATTAATTAATTTTACATTCAATATCCTATCCAGCTTCAGTAATAATCTCAACAAAAGAACATTTCCAGTAAGCTGTATAAAATTGATTTTGTTAATAGAATCTGAGAGCGACAAACAATTTTGACATTATTGTGATATACAAGTTTGTTTAGAGTTCTTGAAATTTCCATATTTTGAGCTCAAATCAAAACTTTATTGTAGGTTTTTAATTTATTTTACATAACCTCATCCTCTAAATATGTGAAGGTAAATTTACCATGACATGAAAAATGTTGAAGGGCAAAATTCTTCATCTAGTCTTTCTGGGAGTGCAGGATAAATTTCATAGCAATATTCGTGTAATCGCAATGGGTATGGGACATTTGCCACAGATTTAGAAGACAAGCTATTCTATGAGATCAGCAGGGAGGTTAATCGTAGAAATCCGAGGCCAGATTTCTACATTTTCCTACCCTTCTAGCTTCATGGAATGCCTGTTTTCAATCTTTTATATAGAGGCAAGTGATTTCCTTCCACCATGGACGTCTGTTGCATCTTGTAATGAATGAAATTCGTAAAGCAACAAAATGCGTGTACACTTAGAAGAATAATCCACAACCGCTTTATAACAATATTTTTTATAATAATTCATATTCTTACACCTATACCTGGGACATGTTCTTGATTGAAACACGATATTGATAGGTTTGAATTGTGAAAATACAGGCCTAAATGTTTATCGAATGATGGAAAAGTAAAGTGAACTTAGTGCGACTAACGTTCATCAATAAAGTAAGGAGAGTCGATGATCCCATATATTATATGCACCAAAAAACTTAAGTAGTAATGCTGGAAAAATAGTTTTAGCCGAAAAAAGGTGACAAAAGCTGGTGGTTTTTACCAGGGTGGTTTTTACCGGCCAACTCTGGTTTAGAATGACCAGCATCGTGGTACAGTGATAGTGCTTCAGTCTTTGCTGTTCATCTTACTGGATCAACACACAGAAATTAGTCCCTTTCCATTTGAGAGATTACTGAAGTTGCGCAATATCATGTGCTGTTGTGCTAAAGGAGTAGTCAAGCATGATTTGCAGGAATGCACGTGCACAGTATACGTATCAACGGAAAGTAGGATTCATCTTAATAAAACACCCAGTAATCTTAATTCTGTAGTTATAATTTTCGATTGAAAACTCACTTTTTCTTCGGCAAAATGTTCATCGCTTATCTTCTGAAAAGCACCTGGAAATATAGAGAAAATTTTAGATAACACCAAGCATTTCCACATAATTTATTAATCGAAGTCGAAAAAAGTACATTCATGTACAATGTACATGGATATTTGGAAACATGTTTCAAGAATTTATTGCATCAAAGAAGCTTTCAACTAAATAGAATAAATTTGACAAGATGATGCAAATTAAGGTGCTTTAGTATTATCATTGTAAATTATTGATACAAATAGTCTTCTGATGCATTGAGTTAAACGAATTGAATGAAACTCGGCGAATGGCCGTGATATCTGACTGTTGGTAGCCATAATTGCATATGCTTTAACGCTTTTATTCAAGGAAAATCGTTTATGAATTATAGCAAATGCCCCTAAACATAGAATGACTGGTGCTTCACGATATTTAATGGCGTGTGTTGAGCTTGGAGTCGAAATATTACATCCGAGGTATTTACAAAATCTCCATCCATGAAATGCTTGAGGGGGGAGGTTGTCCATTGATTTGAATTATTCTATTTTCATTCCACCTGACTAATCTGAAAACAGATGTCATCATGACTTTTGCGTCCCAGCTTGAACTCTCAAAATCGAAAATTTTCATGTCACGAGAAATATGTTGCGTCATGCGAGAAATACGTCCAGAATATGTTGCGCATGACCGATTACATGTTAAAATCAACTCAAAGTCTTAGTGAAAATTGTGCCACTATACATGTTATTATGTTATATACAGTTACTGCTTTGTGAGCTTACCTGTGTGCATGACTAGGTTGATGTAAAACGTAATGCTAACGAGACGTGCATTTATATTCTGCTACTGTATCTTAATGAGTATAGATGCTACTGTTATTATTCTCAGCAGTAGTAGTAACGAAGAGCTAATTTAATGGAAAAGTGAAGCGTCACAGCAACATTAAGGCCTCAGCCACACTGAAAGCAAAGCAAACACGAGCGTCCCGAGTAAACGTATCTCCGCAAGCGAAAGTTGGCTGAGGAGACTAGATCAGTTTGCGTACATAAGCTTTTATAATATTAAGGAAACAAAGTACTCATTAGAACAGTATCCATCGGCCGTCTGAAGGCACTGGACGCCGAAGGCCGGTCTGAAATTACTTTTTAATGTAAATATTTTTTAGGAAGTTTTGTCTGCATTACATTTGATAAAATGATCTCCCGACGACTGGTCAATCATGTCAGAACAGGTTCAGTAGTGAAATCGTTGCTTTATTTAAGCAAACTTTCAAATAATTTCTTCCATCTCTTCTTTACGTCAAGATGTTGAACCACTTTATAGTTGTCGTCCCTCTCACATAGCTTCATTGGACAATATCGCTTCTCTCTTTCTTCATCTGCAGTGCCATCTTTAATATTCTGCTTGGAGCTTCCAGCCGGGTCGCAACCTTCTTAGATCTTATCTTTCTCTGCAGTTCATGGTTCCACCACCAGGTCACTCGCTTCACACGTCGGGGCATCC
Organism: Prostheceraeus crozeri; assembly: GCA_907163375.1. Taxonomy (NCBI): domain Eukaryota; kingdom Metazoa; phylum Platyhelminthes; order Polycladida; family Euryleptidae; genus Prostheceraeus; species Prostheceraeus crozeri. The sequence continues at coordinate 288,743 of CAJQUW010001115.1, read as the reverse complement.
TCTTGTTTTTCCTAAAACTTCTTCCATAGTCTTTCCGGATGTTGGCTTGGAGTTGCTCCTAATCGCTATCCTCAGCGCTATTCTTCAGCTGGAAACCAATTCTTGTCTCGTTCCTTCATTGATCAATTTCCACAGCTTTTGGCGGGTGGATTCCTTAGTACATTTTTTTCTTCACTTTTTACGCACATGTGTGATTGGTGTATATGGTTATTTTTTATAAGTTTATTGTTATTGGTTGTGTGATTTATTTTAGGTTGTATTGTTTTAATTAAATATATTTTTTGATTTTGATTCCGTATCACAGCTAAAAGGAGCGGCGGGATGCAGTTTTTTGCGGCGCAGCTTCCACATCTTTATTTTGTGGATACTTGCAATAATGCGAAACATCGAATGAAGTATGCCATCTCTTTTGTGACATTGTGGACTTGCATAACAACGGAAGTATCGGCAGTTATAGCAGTCCAGCATCGATGCGCATTCTTAAAAGTAACCAAAAGAATTGTCAATGATCAAAAAGACATCAGATACAATAAAAATGTTTTATTAAAAACAAATGAGTTAGCAACCGTCAACGTCAAATATTTACAAAACCACACAATCACATATTCCATAGGTGATATCTAAACACACCCATAGGCCCTTTATATGTTATCATCCTGCGATACATCAGCATATAAAATCAATCGATACATAATACATCATGCCATGTACATGAATATCAAGGATGCACCGACATGTAAAAATATGACGATAACCGATAATTTATCGGCAAAAAAATCAAATATCGGCCAATATATCGGTGCTGCCGATCTAATGGATCAGAACATATTCCTTATACATTGTACTGTATATATACAATGTGTACATGAACTAGTAATGTAGCCCACCCACCCTCCAGACTTTTCATAATGCGTAACTAAACATGTAAAGGTTTGATTCTCTGATTTTTTGATGCTTTACTTTTCACATCTTGACTGCAAAGCATAATCCCATTTTCAATATTCTAAGCTAAAAAAGAGCTCTTGATGTTAATGTTTGAAAACAACTCAAATAATAAATCAATTTTGATTATGCCCAGAAGATGCTTTATTGTAGACTTTTAGTGTACCTCAGACTTTAACATATAGCATTGGCGTTACTGTTGAAGATATGTCTTGAAGAGATGTAAGACAAAATATTGTTGGATATGGATACGAAAATTTTCTCGAGAAACTATCCTTCAGCGAAGGTAAACAGGAGTAGTAACACAACATTCCCAGCCTAACAGTGAAATTCTATTCTCAGTAAATTGAGATGCAAGGAAATCAGTTACTCCCCTTCGCAGATTATCATTTCGCTTCTCACGACAGTGAACATATTGCTGTTTCCCTTGAACAGCTTTACAAGCTGAATAATTGTTGTTAACTAAAATTAAACTTTGTATATTAACATAGTAACACTGTAACTTACAATAGGATTGGCATGCTAATCCCTCACAGCAAGGAAATAAAGAATTATCACAAAAATTGCAGTGCACCACCTTTTGTCAAGGGTTGAAAAGGTTACCGGCTTATTGCCCTACATAAAATCATATAGGTATCAGTCGCCAGATCAGCATTCAGTCACAGTGCTAGTAATATGTATTTTCGATTGTACAATGTAGCCTACATACACAATTGTACACGTATATTTATCATCTATTTGATGTAACATTTGTATTTTAGATAATAATATAACTACAAGTGTGTAATAAAAATGAATTACTTGAAAATATCATTGTTAGACTTTTTAAAATCATTACTATCGGCATTTCCTTAGCTACCGATAATCGGCCGATCTAACGGTATATCCCTTATACATATCACACTATAACATAATATCATGCGAAATTGTAGATACCGAAATTTCTATTTGATAATTGAAACAAATATGCGATCAAATCAATTGAATACTATATCTGACCTAACTATAACTTAAAAAGCAATGACTTTTAGATAATGTCAAAACAACATAAACATTTTCACTCGAATCACCGGAAAAGCTATTACTCCCATGTAATGAGGACTCTATTCGTTAATAAAATAGCGCAGAGGTCCGCAGATTGCACCGTTACGGCGCAATATCCGCAACAAGATTATAATATACATATATGATATTTATAATTAAACTGAAACTTTCTTTTAGCATCATTATATCAAATTATGAGAAAAAGAGAAAAAACACAAAGAAATTCTAAGATGCAACTATTGACCATATCTCGGTTTTTCATTGACCTATGTCAACAACATCAGTGTCAGACAGCATTACAAGGAATTACAAAAAGAGAGCATTACAAAGAATTACAAAAAGAGAGCATTACAAAAAATTAACTGGAGGAAATTTAAAATTCAAGAGTGTGATTCACACAGTAATCAAGATATACATGCACTATGATGATGATCTTATGGTCATAGAAATAATAAGTCATACAAAGAAAACAAGATAATAGAAACAAGCATAATCAGGCATATCACCTGATCAAGGATGTCATAGAGCATGAGCCAACCAGACCGCGGTATTCTCATCTTTCAGAAACTGAAAAGTGAGCTTGAACAGTGAATCTTTAACGCTTCTCCAGAGTGATGAAGAATCAGAGTTTTGCGTAGTGAAGACCGATGACCATAATCAAGCAGAACATTTGCATCTCTTGGATTCATCAGCATATCAACGAATTTCTCATCTTTCACCGAAAACAGTCGAAAAACGAATTAATGACACATGGAAATCCGTTGCCTCATTACGAAATGCACCGAATTACATTATTAGGAGTTGCTTCACAACACGCAATCATCCCAAGTTTTGCCATCTAATAAAACTCATAAGGAGAACAACTTCGAATTCGACCAACAGTGTCCAATGGCAACGGTCTTGCGAATAAGATCTCCTCGCTATTGACTTCTCTCTTATCTCCTCCTCTCAAAAAAAGTCCCATTACATCTCCAAAATAGCAGGTTCATTGAATCGATAGCGAATGTATCTAATGATAATCAATCTAAGTCTTTATTCCTTTGTCTTTAATTCGGACCAGTTTCCTTCTTCAAGCGATATCTGGACGATTGCTTCGCCTTAGTATCAGACGTAAACGAAGCTCATTCTCTGATTGCTTAAATCAACATCCCAGTATCCAATTTCAGACCGAACTCTAACAAGATGGTCAAGCACTTAGTCTTCTGGACTTCAAGGCGAAAACGATAGCAAATGGGCAACATGACTTTCGTTTCTACAAGAAACCTGCCAAGAAGAACATTTCATTCATCACAGATCACACAAGTCAAACAAGCAAAACTAGCAGTTATTGCAAATGAAAAAACAAGAATCAATGAAAGGTGCACGAATGAACATAGAAAACAAAATACGGTAACAACTGAAGTTTGACACGAATATCCATCTACAGATATTGAATAATACGGACGCAAGAAGCGAAGAAATAGAACAAAACATGACAATATGTAGGCCTACTACCTGTAACTACCATACTTGTCAGATCGTGCTTTGGACAGTGTTTTGTCACATAATGTACGTCGAATCTTCAATAAGACAGTTACAGATCAAAGTGAAAGAACATCTTACCCGCTTCTGGAGTCATCAGTATACGAACATCTACAACTTTGTGTGAACAACTCAGTAATCACAAAAGTAATGGCCTAAGACATTGATGACGCACTGTCAATCTTAATAATAGAGAGGCAATTTTCATTAGATCTCTGCGTCCTGTAATTAACTCAAGGGAGGAGAGGGTGGTGTTGTGTGGCCTTTTATTTCCATGATCATTCATCATCATCGTAGGCCTACATGCATAAATAGATTCCTACGTGAATCCCACTCTTGAATTTAAAATTTCCATTCCAGTTAATTTTACCTTATCTGTAATGCTATCTCGCCATGATGTTGGTTGAGAAACCGAAATATTAAAATAAGGTTGCAGCTGAGAAATTCTTATATTTTTTCTCATAATATAGTAATTATATAATATAATTTACGCAATTAAAATGCGGTATATATTAACGTAGGGCTATATATCATATCAAAAATTGGAAATTCACATTGTTAGAATAAGTAAGGAGAAAGAAGAGTTAAAGAGTTGACAAAAGACTTCTGTAGCACATTCTTTTGAATTTGGCTCAAAGAAAAATTTCAATGAAAGCAAGCACTTTCAAACGATTTTTTGTCTGAGAGCTGTTCCTACTATTGATTGCTAAGATGGCATCGATTCACTACTTTGCTGGTAGAACAGATATTTTTTTGGCAAGTTGGGTTAGTCGATATCCTACCGATATTCACCGATCTGTGAATAAGATCAGTATTTTGGCAACATGGCTAGGCATCTAGAAATCAAAATTCATCCTCTAGATTAGGGGTGCGCAACCTTTTATATTTTTCGGCCGCCATTTCGAAGGCCGAAAGAATCACGGCCGCACTTAATATGTGTGCAAACAACTAAAATAGCCACTCCTTTTTATATTCCACCACTCAAATCAACTTTCCCTGATGAATGACGCAGTGAAAATTGCATAAAGGCCTACTTCGTAAAGAATGAGTTAGCAAGGTAGGCAGATCCATATACGACCGACGGTCATTTTTGACCCGAAAAGATTTTAAGCCTAAGGTGTTATTAGCACTTGAAAAGATGAAAGCATGTTTTTGTAAGGGCAACCGAAGGACAAAACACTTTACTTAGCTTCTGTGATAATTCACAAAGGAATCACGAGCCATACTAAATTCATTCATTCATTCATCACAGAGCCGGTCTATAAGGTGCATATAAGCCGGTACCGGTATATAAGCCTGCCTACCTTGCGTTATCATTGAAGTCATGAAGTATCTTATCACTACTAATCATACAGTTCTTTCGCAACCCAAAACGTGAGCTTTAAATTTAATGATAAATGAACAAAATAAATTTTAACATATTTCATTTATGAAAATGCACAAAATCTAGATAGATCAAAACAATATCAGTGTAAGACTCAGTGACTAACTTACTGTTGTCCGTCGTAGACCAAACTTTGAAAATCAGGCATTTGAGAGGATGTCATCAAACGTAAACTATTCTCGAGATTGTTTTTCTGTTAAGCGCGTCCAGTACTTGTTCATTATGAATTTAATTCATATTATGAATTCATAATCAATTTAAAGAACGCTGCATCGCAACGTATGTGCTTTCTAATAGAACTAAAACATTTTGGGCCAACTCTCGCAATCTTGGATATTCCACAGCTGATTCACATATTTCATGCAAAATACCACCATTTTCGAACTGTTTCACAAGACAATCATTCACCTTCAACTCGATCATTTCTATTTGAAGTTCAAATGGAACCTCTTCTATCTGGATCAGGTGCGGCGAGGCAACGAGTTTTATTTTAGGAGCAAGTGCGTTGAAGTCGTCGAACCGCGCACTAAATTCTTGGTTGAACGCATATTCTATTTATGAGTTATCGAACTGCTTGAACGCCTTCATCGCGCCTGCGGGCGCGCATTTTTCCAAGCAACTTTGACATGAAGGTGTTCGACAGTCACAAGGTGACTAATATATGCTACTATACTGACGGTTGTTTTTCGATTGCCTTGAACTCCAGAAATATTTGCAATACGCATATACAATACTCTTTTTCATTTACTTCTCATTGTCACGGCCGCACTTTGCCTCTGCTAGCCGCAGGTTGCGCACCCCTGCTCTAGATGGTTGAATCGGCGGGTAGAAAGAAGTCTCTATGAAGTAGTCTTTGTTGCGAAGAACATAGCAAAAAAATTGATGAAAAAGGGGGGGGGGAGCCCGCGAATCATTCGATGCCGATGGACTGTATATATGAGCAGGTAACAAGAATGAGCTACTTTACGTAGGTGAAATCAACGAGGAAAAAAAGATATCGGAAATAGCAATAGCATTCACCAAAATAATCGAATGATCTTAAATTCAAACATCAGAATTGCAGACGAAAATAAGCGCATGATTAAGATGACACAAAACATACGACGTGCCTCAGTCCACATGTACAAACATGTGTTGATCGTACATTCACGACTCACATAAGAACGTTGCAAAAAAATTCAATGGACTGAATTGAAACTGAGAAAATATGGTGCCAGCATTGTTTGGTTAAGACCAATAATGCATTCCAAAATAACTGCCATGTCTTAACAACGTCTAGCTTTTGGTAAAGCGATAAGAACAATGGATGTAGGGAACCCAGAAGCTCCTTTAACAGAAAGTTGTCCAAATTTCGGTGAAAAATCAGGTTACCTTGGGGCTAAGTTATTATGCTTAACTACAGTATCACTGCATTAAACCTGCCACTACTGATCAGGACCAAAGGGCCAAAGCATGTTTCGTGGAGGTTGTACCTGTTCACTTGATAAATCTATCATTAAGCAAGATTACGTCTAGAATCCCTGGCGACTCCTAGAGATGTGCACAAACCACGCCTCCGGCTCCGACTCTCTACTATCAAATTGAACTTTTGACACTTAGTTAGACTTTTACATTTTACTTATGTGACGCGCGAGAAAGACTTTGCTACATGACAAGCGTTTATTGCAGCAGAGAATGACACGGATAGCATGTACACATGAATTAAATAAGAGACACATGCACAGTTAACTTCAACTCACGACATTCACCCCAACTCAAAAGAATGCGAACACATACATGTAAAATAAAGTAATCAAAATGAATCAAAATTAAAACGATCCGGCTTGCGCCTAAAACGAGTCGATCTCCGAAGCCGTACATCATTGCCGTTAGGATCATGAGAGTCAGTAGATTCCACGGGATCAATAGCCACACTCATGTCTTCCTTTAGATCATCTTGTTGAAAATCCTGAGAGATACTTGTATCATCCGAGCTGCTTACCGATGCTTGCTCCTTCTGCAGCAATGTAAAGGTGCCAATACCCGACCGAAACCGTATCGGTCACTCCACTAGGATACTTCCCAACTCCATGGCTACTTTGCTATTTGCCTCCAGGTAGATCCCCACCTGATCCACCAAAGGATCTGATTTCGATGCACGAACGAATCTTCGTAAGAGAATCCGGTCCCGGAGTCATCATACCAAGTAGGAAGCTGATTGCCGCTAGCCGTGCGCCGGGAGAAAGAGAGACAACAGTCGTTCATAGGGAGTGCAGTTTGTCACTAGTACATCGAAAGAGTTCTCATGCTGTGACCAGAACATCTGGCAAGACAGATTCCCATTGAGATTCCGGCAACCCTAGCAGAGGCCAAAGCCAGACATATTCTCATCTTCCAGATTACACCATTATGGCGTTCACACTGACCATTCGTCCTTGTGGCCTGTAGGGAGATGTCCTGGTCTGACCAAACTCCATTTGCTGGATAGAAAATTCCTCACCTCGCCTAGGACATGAACACTGCGCTCCTCTGTCAGAATGTATGCTTGAAGGCACTCCAAAGACCGAGAACAAATCTTTCAACTTCGCTATAACTGTTCTAGCCGTAATATCCGCACAAGGGTATACAAACGGAAATCTGGAGTATTCGTCGATTATAGTAAGCAAGTATCGTCTGTTGCAGTTTGTTTGCTTGGGACCCACGAAATCTATGGACAGTCTCTCAAACGGGGTAGTAGCTTTCACCAGCGAGTCTGGCTCCGGTTTGTAGAATCTCGGCTTCAATCGACAGCATTGTTCGCAACATCTGCAAACAGTCTTGACATCTTCGGCCGAATAAGGAAGATTCTTGCTCCGCACGAAATGAAGAAGTCTTCGGAACTGATACAGTTTTGAATTTGCTTCAAATGCAGTAAATCTCTTGTCATTTTCCTGTAGGGGAATTTGATAATACGCAGATTTTAAATCTAAAGCGCTGAAGTATTTGTAATGTGATATATTTTGAGCAAGATCATGTATATTTGGTAAAGGGTAGGCGTCAATAACAGAGAATTTATTCACAGTTTTTGAATAATCAATCACGAGCCGTTGTTTGTTGCGATTCTTAACAACAACGACCTGTGCCCTCCACGGCGATACAGATTCTTCGATAATGTCGTCACCCAATAAGCGAGAAATCTCCTTGGAAATGAAAATTTTATCCGATTCAGAATATCTTCGTGAAGGCACAGCAATAGCATGTGAATCGTCCAATCGAGAGAACTATAACTGGAGATCGACATCCATGGTCTTTAACAACCATACAATGAATTGCATCGAGTTTTTATTTCCTCAGAGCGGACCTCGCCAAATACCATGCGGAAACTTGAGTGTAGGGCCAAGAACATCCAATCCAAGAATCGATGTCATTGCAACAATCCTAATCTAAGATCATAGAATTTGATATCCTTGTAATAACGTTCCCTCATTGAGAGTAAAAGTAAGATCACAGAAACGCGTTACTGAGACAACACTAGACGAAGCTAAAGCTCAACTCGAAAATCACATGGGAAAGAATACAGTATCAATCCGCTTCAGAAAAATCAATTCCAACGAAACACTTTGTACTGCCATGTTGGTCCTCCAAAGCATCCGTATATTGTTAACCCGCATTAGATTTCCCACAGGAGCTTGTTGGATTCAGAATAAGTTGTCGGGTTGCTTTTGGATAGTAGCAAGGTTGCCAGAGCAGCCACCTTGTCTTGCTTTGTTGTTTCAGATCGGCACACACGAGAATAATGTCCCAACTTTCGCCGCAGTTATCTACACAGGTAGAATTCCGTGCGGGACAAATCGATTCCTTGGATGAGCCTTAGACCCACAAAAGAAGCATGTCCTGGTCTAGTCACGGCACAAGAAGAATTCCAAGTTGCGTTTCCGTATTGCGCTGAACACTGTCTGAAAATGACATCAGTGGGCCCCTCAACACGAAGCCGCAGCAACAGAGTGTTGATTAGCCGTCCATGGAACGGAACACAGTCAGCATTCTTCTGAGCACATTCTAATGCAAGAGCCTGTCGAACAGCCTCCTCAAGTGTAAGTTTTGTACTCTCCAGAAGACGTTGTCGAATATCGTGTGATTTATATGCCAGATATAAATGGAGTCCCTGAATATATTCATTTCTATACTCGTCTTCGGTGACGGACTTGAATCTGCAGTTCTTTTGCCAATTGCTTCAATGGTGTAACACGTAATCACTAATAGTTTTCATCAGTCTCTTGATGACGAGCTTAAGAGAATGGTGCCGAGCGAAGAGCAATTTCATTTTTTCGGCCGCACGAATAAAGATTCAAGCAATTCCATGGAGTCCCAAGGTAATTATCACATTCTTGATACGTGCTGATATACGTTCGAAGAATAGAAAATTCACACAATATCTGCAGTTTCCATGTCGGCGTCCTTTACTGATATAGCATCCAAAAAATTCTCGAAGGTTTTTATCGCCAATGTAAATCCATTCTGTGCCAACTTGACTTTGCCAGATCACACCAATCGAAGCGAACAACGGTTTTCAGGTATTGTTCCATCTTTCCTGTACAGTTTGATCGATCGCACCCCGATGAAATGACGTTTCTCTGCTGCAATAATGTAAAGGTGCCAAATCCCGAACCGAAACCGTATCGGTCACTCCACTAGGATACTTCACCCATGCTACTTTGCTATTTGCCTCCAGGAGATCCACCTGATCCACCAAAGGATCTGATTGTGACGCGCGAGAAAGACTTTGCTACATGACAAGCGTTTATTGCAGCAGAGAATGACACGGATAGCATGTACACATGAATTAAATAAGAGACACATGCACAGTTAACTTCAACTCACGACAACTTATGCCATCAAGAACGCCTTTAATGTGAATATTTAGAAGGTGTGCTATTAAAACCATCACAGAACATGAATTAGATCGTAAAGTCATGGCGGGTAAATTTTTTTGTTATTAGTCAATCCGTAAAAGATTTCACTTAAATTTCTAGACCTATAGATTTTGCTATATCAACGATTCACTAACATACCGCTTTTACATCACTATTAAATATCTTTTGCTTGACAAGTTAAGATACATTTTCTATATTTCCATATCAAGGCGTTTTCTGATTGAATAATGAAAAAATCCATCATATGTTCGTAGATGTTATAAATGAGTCAACCTAGGTGTTAAAGGTTTAATTTGATAGCTTGGAAAGATTTGATGAATTAATCTACGTTAAGGTAGACAGAATTTTCCACCTGAATCAACGTGAAGACTTTACCATGTAGACTTTACCGGCCCTTCGACATATTGTCGGGCACCTCAACACGAATACGAACAGGAGACTTTCACAGAATGATGTAGGCTACACCCGATGGCCACTGAGAAACTGCACATCCGTCGAGGTCTACCTGCAATCTCTTGTGAGACATGATAACAGGAAGCACATATAGCCCATATCCAATGGGAGCAGGCTGAAGTTTTCGCAAAAATGACATTTGTCGGTGCTTCCTGTGATAAAGTGAGAAGTAGCCTACTACGGCGTGTAGCCAGGCAGCTCTCTAGGCCAGACAGCTCATACTGTTCAAGAAACTTAACACATTAAGATCAATAAAATCCTCATTTTGTCGCAAAACACAGCATCCTGATTAATGTTTATCTAACTTACAGTCTTTGAACACATTATCACTGATCGGAGGCATGAACACATACAGGATAGAAAAATGACTACCAAGCTAAAAATTGACTAATGTGACCTAACTAGTGCCTCCCGCTTAAAACTTTTTATGAAGTATGAGTCGCAGATGCCATGAATTCCAATTTAGTCCCTACCACTTCCGTTTAATCAGAGGAGAGAACAAATATTTCATTCTTTCAGAGTGAGGTACCATTGATTGAAAAGAAGCATTTTAGTCAAACACATCGTGTATTTAAGTCAGTGAAAGAGTTGTCAAAAGTTAGTTCACTTTTGTTAAAGGAGTCTGATAAGAAGCCGAACCGGGTAGAATTCTGCAGAAGTGCAGATTCGTAGCAGCCATGCATAGGGTGCACTACTTACAAAGCTGACACTAAATCTTACAAGCTGACGCTAAATCTTACATTTTTTTGTAAAGCATAACATACGAAATACAGAAGAATAAAAGAGAATTGCAGCAGCAATAAAGTGCAAAATTAGGCAGTGTACATACATACTAAATATCGACCTGAAATCATTACACAATGCACGTTACAATAATATGACCTTGAAGTACTGAAACTCGGAGCAAAATTTTAAATGTTATGCTTTAAAAATTTATCCAGATGTTAAAATACTTGTCATCGAAACCACTCGACTCATAGCAACTGAGTCTTTTATGCTAATGCCTTTCACATCATGCCATTACACATTCTTAAGTCATGGCAACCTATGAAGATGACTAGAAGCCTGCTTTGTGTGCACTTCCAGAAAGAAGTGTGGGAGCCGCGGGATCAACCAAATCAATTTGAGAATTGACAATAGTGAAAACAGTGGATAATTCTACAGCTAAGGACTCATGAATGGGATTCGCATTGATGTCACTGACGGCAAACCAGATTATGCACATTTTGCTCAATAGCAATTATTGAGAGGGTTGCAAAGCATCCTTCATTATTGCAGCATTATTCAGCATGCATTCATGAAGCACATTTTAGTAAGATTACAATGTTAATTGACTGTCTAGGGTTGATCTGGGGCTGAAGACTAAAGTCACTACAGGTTTTAATCAGAAAATTTCTTCGCTTGAGAAGAAGTCAATCCATGAAGTCCATCTGGAGGGAAGTCGATTGCTCAAGAATGAACGACGGATGAGGCATGATGCAGTCATTGCTTGCTTGTTTTTTTGCTACAAATTATTTTAGTATCTATGACTTCTTGTAACCGAATAATTTGCAGCTGATTCACTACTTACATGATGATTTTTCTTCTTACTATCTTGTGGTGTGATTCTCTTAGTATTTTTGGTAGATTTTGTACTTATTTATGCTAGCCTTTCTTTTATCTAATACTGCAGCTACAGCACGAATTAATATGAGGAGTAAATGATGAGTATTTCATGAAGTTGACCAGCTTAATTTTTACTATCTTGTGCAGGATTGTCGACGGGGATAAAATGAAGTGCGCAATCTAGGTTCTTTGTTGTTGTGACATGGCTTTGTTGAGAACAAAATATACAGCGTAATGGGCAGCATAGCCATTTGTAAAATAATCTAGAGCAAATTATCGATCGGGTTTACTCGCCACAGATAAATTGTACTTTGAGTTGATCAGAGAAGGACCACCTAAATGATGTCAATTTTCACTCCCACGATGTCATGCACAAGCGACTGCAATCGTTTGACGATGATCTGTCCGTCGATGGCACTCCTAGACGATCGAATATGACAAATTTGCAGTTGTGTCAGTAGTGCGGCGCTCGTTACTAAAAGAACGTTGATGGAGTTCTGGCAATGGATTTGAAGATTGGTGACGCCTGAATTCTGGTGTTAAATCTTCATTGATTCAAAAGGTTCATAGAGAAAGACAAGTGTTCTAAATTCAACCACATGCGCAATTTTATTCATGACATGCTTGTAGACATGCACTTAATTTTTCATTGATATCCACTAATCATCAAAACAAAAACAAAAAAAAAAAAAAACAAAAAAAAAAAAATAAAAAAAAAAAAAATAAAAAAAAAAAATAAAAAATAATAAAAAAAAAATAAAAAAAAAAATAAAAAACAAAAAACAAACAAAAAATAAAAAAAAAAAATAAAAAAAACAAAAAAAAAAAAAAACAAAAAAAAAAAAAAAAAAAAAAAAAAACAAAAAAAAAACAAAAATAAAAAATAAAAAAAACAAAACAAAAAAAATAAAAACATAAAATAAAAATTTAAAAAAATATAAAAAAAAAAAAAAAAAAAATAAAAAAAAACAAAAAACAAAAAAAAAACCAAAATAAACAACAAAAACAAAAAAAAAAACAAACAAAAAAAAATAAAAAAAAAAAATCTATAAACCACAAACAAAGACAGCGCGCGCGAAGCGACTTTAACCAAACATAAAACCCACTACTCGATAAAAAAATCAGCAGAACCAAAAAACACGTGTGATCTACTGCAGCCGTCACCACCATAGACATGGATCGGCTCTCACTTTAGGCCCCACACAAGATACACACCCATAAAAGTTCGTCTGAATCTTGCTCTGTAAACTTCTCTCAGCAGCGAAAAAACTTAAATCTTGTACTCAATTGAGCTTCGATATACGACAGTTACTTTTGCGATCTAAATATGATCTGCATTAAACATGATATCAGTCTACTTAACATGCACAAATAGTAATGAAAACATAAAGTTATTAATATCGCAAGCATTCTAGACAGCGCGGTTTCAAATCTAGAACGACATTACTACATGGTTGTTGCCCCTGGGCTTGATACACTCACAAAAGAAAAATATAAAAAAAAATTTCTAGAAACATATCTATAACCCAAGGCCATATTCATAATAGTCCCACAAATTATGAAGAATCGCGACAGATAAACCCGCGCTTCCCGCGAATGCCTATGGAATGACGAACCTAACATAAGCTAAATTCATACCCCAACTTCAAAAAATTCTCCGAAAAACCCACCCCCTAAAAAAACAAAGGCCCTGATCCGAAAAAGGCATTCCGCATAAAAAAATGTCGGGTTAAGAAGCGTCAAAGATGATACCAGATGATCAAGGTATTTCTGCCAAAACTCTTCCTTGAGCTCATCACTCTTGCGCAACAGCGCTTTGCTTAATCAGAGGCGTCCCAATCACGACATTGTTGAATGAAATTCGGAATTAAGAAAACTGTTTTTCCAGTCGAATACTGTTTCGATTGTGAATGCCTTTCATAAATAAGTACCCAAAAGGATTCACCTGGGTCCAGTTTAGAACCTGAATTGTGAGACCTAATAAATGCCAAAGTTTCGCAAGGGTTAGGATCCCATTTTCAAACCATTACATAGTGCAAGTGACGGTTATATGAACGTAGCTCGTTGCTTCATCAATTGCCATATATTTTAAAGAAACCAACAAACCATTTGATATCATACGATATTAGGCCGAGTGGAAAAATGTATAGATGTTTTTTAATGCTTGGCTACTCAGTACAAATCCAGCCAAATCTTTGAGTTAAACTAATGACTTACCCATTAAGTTCACTTTGCTTTCTTATTAGCTAGCGCGATGGACCATATGTAAACTAAGAACCTTTTGAAGATTGAACAGTCAACACGTATTAGAAATGATTGAAATTGCTTCGGGCTGGACTGCTGCTATCCGCAAAGATATTCGGACACCTCCAATGCTTGGCATAACGCATTCGCGAAGAGAGGGTAAAGAGTTGCTGTTGTAACGTAACAATAAGTTATCTTTGAAATTAACTTCGATCATGAACGAGTTATCATTTCGGACCGTGGTTATTTTGCTCCCTTGATAATGCCATCTAACACTCGCCGCGCGCCCCGTTAGTAAAAAAGACTAAGATCAACCGCAGCACGAGTGCTGGGCATCTATGAAATATAAAAACCAGTTTACCCGGTTCAGTCAGGAAAAGATATGGTATGGGTAGTTCATAGGGGAGAAGATAAGCCGTGATGGTGAAAATGCCCATTCGAGACAGCATTTGTTTACACCACAATTTTGTAGTCAGAAATAGGTTTACACTAAATTAATCTCTGCATGCCTTGGTGTAGATGTTCTAAATGACAAAGGCTATGGGTCCCCACTCCCCGACAACAGCCAGAAAGGGTTGGTTCAGGAAAAAACCTTCAGCCACAATAATAACTGCATCAAGCTGGTATGGGATAATTGGCAATGAGCTAAATGAACTTTCGCATTTACGATGTGTCACTGTATAATAAGCACTTTTAAAATGTATATTAAAGATAATCAGAACATCAATTAAGAACGTAGAATCACGGATCAGTGTATTAGTCCAAAAATTAATTTAATACATTGCAATTGGCGACCGTCATAACCAAACACAGCATTTACATGACACACGTATCGCGATGCACTGGTAAGACATTAAATTCGTCTTCACGTGCTAAAGAGCTATCCATGAAAACCCGCCGCGAAGGCTAACGAGGTTGATAAAGAATAGAGTCATTAATGTTATGTCCCTAACGATATACACAACATCTCCCCTTTGTTGAAATATCCACAAACGTTCAGTGGTCCGAGAAGACTCTTATCAGAACGACGAGGAAGGGAATAATACAAATTTCCCAAAGGGTATCGGGGACTCTACTTCCCTTGTACAGATTCGGTGTATTCATTTGCAATCTGTCGAAACCTTGTCAGCTGTCCTGTATTCCCCCCCAGAGGCATGCGTATTATGCGGCAGTATCAGTACCTATGGAATCAAAAACCGATGAATCCGCCTCATCTGATGGTGTGTTGCTCGTGTTAAATAGAAATCGTAAAAATATTTCGTACCGTGATTTCATATCCTATCCACTCCTTTGCGCTGTTTAAAATAAGATTCGCCTAAAGACGGGTAGATGAACACGGCCTAAAATGATGTTCTTGGTTCGTAAGTTATAAAACCTGTAGATAGTGAGAGAACAGGGCAGTACATAGTCGTACCAAGAGGACACAAGCATTGTGCGATAATATAAGTATAAACGCGAATATAATCGAATGTCCACTAAACCCTGTTTTTTTTTTGAATACAAACCAAATTCTTAGAAGTAACCGTTAAATTCCTTGAAACTGATTACTGATGCAGAATCTATTCTGCTCATAAACCGAGTTGAATGAGGCGTGTAAATATAGTAATAGAAATAGTAATAAGGAGGTGTGCTCACAGACTTGATACCATGCTCAACCTCAGGAAATTTGAACATGTGATGATATCATTCCACTTGGCGATTATCATCCGAAACTAAGGAAAGTTGCAAACACCACATAAAACTTTGGATGGTAGCTTGATGAAGAGTGCCTCTAATGTATATCCAAGCAGAAAGTGATTATAATAACATGGTACCGATCCTCTGCAATCATTGAGAGTAACGAAGTAGAAATGCTAATCAACCAGAAGAAAAAACCAAGTAATCGCTCTAGCTACCATTAATTAATAGTAAGTACAAAAATAAGAATCCAATATGTTATATTCGTTCAAACGGTAATACGAAAGTATCCGGCAATGTATTTGAATATGAACTGTTTCTTGGAATGTATCCTAGCTTTGGCACACATGGTAAACAATAATAAATACGTAGTACGAAAATGCCATACTAATCGCGTCAAAGTTGGGCCTAACACCAGAGATAGATCTCGTGCGCTGCTCCTCATGGCGTGCGAATGCCAATGTGCCCACCAAGGTAACACTGCAAGGACATGCGAGTGATTCGAAAGATCATGCCCGCCCCAGCAATAACGATACCTTTGAAATACACAGCCATCTTGTATTGAGTAAGTCAAAAAAACGTATCCGTTGTTGAAGGGTTGTAATAGTGAAGAAGAAGGATACGCGTAATAATGCCATTATAACCAGAAATAATGTGATCACTTCATTTTAAAACAAGCTAGGATCGTTGCGCATTTTGAAAGATATATATAGTAAATCAGCGAACATACAACCCATCTACCCTAAAAAGCCAATTGAAAGGGGGTAAAAACTGATTTATGATGGCGTATAATAACTTAATTCAAACAATCAGAAAATTTCTAATATTACTTCACACATCGTTCGACATCCTGAGGCAAACGACTGAGTAATCTGGTAAGTATGCTATAATTTCTAGCGGGTGAACTGAGTCCGTAATGGTAGAAATCAAAACCACGTAAGACATCTGCCCAATCTTTGCAATCGAGCAGAAAACTACGGATCAACTCCCGCTAATTTTGCTCTATGTCGAATATGTACATTAGATGGCGAATTGTATACAGTAATGATCATAACTGCAATAATGTCAATAATTTTCTTCCCAGACTTAAAAATACCAATAGAATAAAGGGACTAATCTCTGTACATCCATCGATTATAGCCCCGCCTCCCTTATCAATAATATTAGCAAATGAATTTCTTTTCAGGCATTGGATTAAAAAATAGTCCGGGACCGCATCCATAGACACTAACACGTTTCCCCAAAGAAAAACTCAAGGCAGATCGCAAAGAACTTTGTCCATCGAACAAATGTAGAGTCCCAAGGTTTTCACTATTCAGAGATCACTAGTCGGAAATTACATTTTCCTCATCGCTTTGAACCAGCAGAATCTAGCTGTTCTTCTTCAAACCGTAGAGATCGAGATACAGTTGATGCCTTCCCAGAGAAAGTTTTTCACGCCTAAAGTCTGTGAGTACAGCAAACGTTGCAAAGCAGACCGAAGCTTGTCCGTTAGGAGATTTAGGTGATCGCCGCATACGGAGAAAAAACATTATCATAACTTGTTCTGGTCCAGGAGATACAGACAGCATTTAATGGGATATAATGTGAACTTAATATAACCCTAGAAATTTTCACAGAATCCAGCGCTGAATTGACATTTTCCTTCTGAAACTTGTAGACCCGTGATCAAAGGCCTCATGTGGTTTTGGGGGACAGGTTGGAGTGGGACTATCAGACCTATGCACCGGACTTTTTTGAATTAGACATTATAATAAAGTAGCCAAATGAAAGATAATAAATGTCGTTCTGTATCATATTATAAACGTGTAAGATGTGTAACATATCCTAACCATAAAATTCTCGTAATAGTACGTGACACACATCTCCTAAATCCAACCATTAAATAGCAACAAAAAGATATGCACTCTGTAACGATGCAAAGCCGTTCTGCGCGGTCCCCTAAAACTCAGTTTAAAACGGCAGATCTTCAAAAATTTGTAGTATACCCAAAACAATAGAAGTGTCCAAACAATCGGTATTTAATAAGAGCTGTAGGGAGTCAATCGAGTGTCTCCAAGGCGGAAAAAAACAGCGACAAAAGTAGTAGCCTGTCAATCAAAGGTCTAGCTTTGATTAAAAAAGACTATTTTGAAAAAGTTAATTGCTTAGTCTTTGGGGTATTACAAAATCTCAATGAGTATATAGATGTTTACGGCATATGTGGTGTGAAGGGGGTGGTGGTGTGGGGGTGTGGGGGGGGGGGTGGTGGGGGGTGGCGGGTTGTGGAGTGCATGTCGGCGGGGGGGGGAGAGGGTTATACTGACCACGATAATGATAAAAAGAGAAGCTTTGGCCGCGGTCACAAATCTAGATTGATTATTAAACAGAAGTGCACCTACTGGGGTGGGGTTGACGGTGGGAGGGGTTTGGGGATCTCTGGTGGAGCTTCTCCGTTGTGTTGGGGGGGTGTGGATATTGGCTGTAGCTGTTAGGATGGGAGTGGGGAGTGGTGGAGCTGGAGAGGAGTGGACGGGGGGGATTGGAGAGCAGTCGAAAAGCGTTACAAAAAAAGATGGATTCGAAATCTAAATAAGGAAACCAGATTAATTCCTTCCAGAGGACAGGTGGGGGGAGGATTCTTGCTTTGAATATGTTCAACATTAGAATGGTGAATTTTGAGGGGGGGGGGTGGGGGATGAGTGTAAGTGTTTCGATTGGGGGGTGGGGGGGAGGGGGGGTGAAGTATGTGTGATGCGGATGATAGGAGTGATGGGGGGGGGGGGGGGGGTGGGGGTTTGGGTATTGGAAAATACACCCCGATAACGTAATTGTTCCGGAAAACGAATAAGTAGTTGGCGCGACCCAATGTATAAAAACGACCAGGGCTCCCAACGTATATCTTCGCCATGATTCAACATATGTTAAATAGAATTGAGAGCTTTGCAATAATCTCATCTGACCATTGTTGTAATATGATACTTTGATTGGATGTACCAAGGAAATGGCCACAGTAAAGTATAAAACTTTATCGCTTGGATATGTTCAAATTTGATAAAGGGAGTTATCCTGAGGCGGGGGGGGTGGGGAGTTTTGGGATGAGTATTGGGGGGTAAAATATTGTGGGTGTGTGGGGGGGGGTAATAGAGTCAAAACGTTTCGAAAATGAATAAAGTAAAACATTCGTCAGAGAGTTAAATCAAATAAAAAATTAATAAAGGAGTACGCCTAGAATTAATCCATTCTAAATAAAAAGAAAAACACTCTAAATGGGGTGGTGAGGGGTGTGTGGACTGAATGCTTATCGATATACGTAAGCATTATCTTGTAAGATGGGCGTATATCTCAGGCTCAAATAAAAGGAACTCTTACGAAAACAAATAAAATGGCTACAATTCTAAGCATTCTGAGAATCCGGGGGGGGAGTGGGGGGAGTATGTGACGGGGGTTGTTGATAGGGGTGGGGTGGGGGGAAGGTTTCCCTATATGGTAGAAAACACTATTTATGTTGCTAACAATAACCGGCCAATTGGATCTGCTGTGATTTCCACCACAAGAGTCGCATTTGTATGAATTCGCACGTTGGGAATTTTGGTTCTTGAAATTGATCGCGTTGATAATAGCGGAATGGTCGTTTGCTTCAACTGCTGGAGGAAAGTTTGTTGAGAATCTATTAGCTGCAGTCAATGTCTCATGATGCAATAAACCATCTTGCACTGCACTATCAAAGTCAAGCTCTTCTCGAGCCAATAGTTTCTTTCGAAGATCTTGATTATCAATGCCAGTTATGAATACAGTGAGAAGAATATCCGACGTGAGGCCGTCGAGTCTGCATGTCGCGGACTTTCTTTTTAGATCGTTCACGAAATCTTGAATTGATCGGCCATCTTGCTTGCTTGTCAGCAGTTTATACCTTTCGTAATGAAGTATAGTCTTTGGCTTCAGTGCGACTTGTAAATGATCTTTTATGCTGATTTCATCAATAACTGGGTTGCGAAATACAACAGAAGAATCAGTTACACTGTGAGGTCTTATCGATGATTTCGCGAAGTCAAACGCTGTTGCACCACAATACGCAAAGAAGAAAGATTTCTCCTGCATAGACGTAATACTGTTGCATTCTAGTATGAATTCGAACTGTTGCAACCAAGATTCTGTGGCATTCCATTCCAATGGCATTGGACCGAGAGGAAAGTTCAAGTTGCTCGTCGCCATGTTAAAGTAAGTATCAGAACATCAATTAAGAGAGATCACTGTAGTGTATTAGTCCAAATTAAAGAATGCATTAACCGTCACCAACACAGCAGTTACACACAGTAGAGCGATGCTCTGAAGACAATTCGTCTTCAGTGCAGCGCTATTAATAAACGCGCCCGCATGGCGAACAATAGAGAGTCATGAAGTTATGTCCCTAGATATCACAACAGGCACTATTGCATGAAAATGTGCTTCATTATGGAAATGATTTATTTGATTATTTGCGGTTTAAAAATTCAACCCTGTATGGGAAAAACTGACTGATTCTTTCAGGGCAGACAAATGATCTGCCGCTGCAAAGATGTACTTGCACAATTTTCAATTTTAGCTCACGTGTGTGGTAGCCTTTCATGAAACCGATGAAAGTTCAGAGTGTACGTTTTGTTGACACCATCCTCATTTGAACTGTCAAAGAAATCTTTTGCCAATATGGAATTTGTTGAAACCATTTTATTTAATCAAGGCATACTCAACAAAATATATTTCGATTATTCCGATTATTTTGTGTCAACGAATATGCAGCACTAGATCGATAGTAGTTTCTTGTATGTAAGGTTGTCACAGTATATACCCCACAAAACTACACACTGCAATGCAACAAAACTCACGGATGGGCAATCACAGGCCTGTATTTACTCCTTTTCGTTTGTAAAGAAATCCTGGAAACCGGTTTTTCGGGGCAGCCGCTTAATTGGATCAGCTATTAATCTGAGATCTTTTACTGCAATTGGGTCAAAACAGCTACTAAGTTCTTAATCAATTTCCTATAATGTTCCTTAAAGTAGCTGCTTTCTACACGCAGCTACGTAACTTAGTACATAAATCTTTAAGTTAATATATTGCATGCGGTTCAGTCCTTGAACGCAGCAATTTTCGATGTTTTGGCATATTTCGTGATATTTTACTAAGTAGCACGGTATTGAAAGAATAGTTATTTAATCAGGATGCAGTCAGGAAACTGTCTGGGATATCAATACTGCAGAAACGGATCATATGTAGTATCAGTTCACATACGTTGCGTTTCGCTATTTCTACTGTTAATTACTGCTACAAATCATTTTTGCGAGAAGAATTTCATAGTGCAATGAGTTTGAAAGCTATCTTGACTACAGTAGTGTCCAACATGGCTTCCTTGCTCCTCTCGCAGAGCGACTCACAGATATCTAGCTACATGTGAGACATGAATTTTCTTTGCTTCCCATCACTTCAATAATATCGGCAGTCATTTTGTAAAGGAGAGTGAAAGCGGAGTTTAAAAATTTTAGTCAAAAAAAGCTTGAAGTTTGATACATCTGTGATGATCCTAATTATGCGAAAGTGTAAGTGTTAGGAAGTTGAGGATTTTCTTTCTCTCAGGTCATCGATAAATTTACAAAATTTCTTTAAACAGTATATTGAAGAGGTTGCTGTAGTTTTAATTTCTATTGATTGCGTAGATGTGGGATGTTAAATAGCGAAACTTTGAAATTGACTAGTTCAACTCTGGATACAATATGCTCGATGCATCGTGATCTTAGTACAGTTAAGTGTACATCCTACATTATTCCACGTAGAATAAAAGATAAGGAAGCTGAGGTAGCGAATCATTATGGCGATAACAGAAAATGTCGGAGTTGTTACCCCATTGTTTCGATTTCCTGTCTGTAATCAATGGTATTTTATCTGAGGTTGTCATGTGCCCTTTATTTATAGGTTTGTTCTTATTTATGACTGTCCTGACTATCGATTTGCTTATTAAATCTTAACAGGTGCAACCTTTTGCAGAATTTTCACCCCTGACACAACTGCGAGTCACTAGTGAAGCAAGAACAAAAGCAAGAAACATCAGAAACCTGTTCGCTCACCTCTTGAAAATATGAAGATCGCATTGGTCATAAAAGTGGTTTGGGGAAGCTGATTCCAAAGCTGCGCCGTGCGAACAAACTAGCTTTTCGAGTGACTCATTCTGTGTGTGCGTTCTAAACTCACATGTGATAACATGGGAGTGCATTAGCTCTGCGTGTGCCCTGAAGGAAATCGTAGGTTTAGGGTACGCACTCACACACTGCAGAGCTGCTTCTACCGAAGCAGTGTCTGCAGAAGTGACTGGATGAAGCAGCATACTGTCTGACGGAGAGCAACTCTTAAGCAAATTTCCCACTTATGATATTGTTGGCACGCTTCTCAACCCGTTCGAGGAGGTTATGATGTTTTATGATGCATCGACCTATAGATGGTTTGGGTCTTTACTTGGGTTTTAATTGCTTACAGAGATACCAAAGTTCGCCGAATGTGTGGTTCCCGATTGCACATCATTGATAAATGCTGAGAGAGTCATCTGTTGCAGGTAGATAGATTGCGCTGAGAGCAAAACCAATTTCTCATTATATGAGAGGACTTATTACAGAATTTCGTATCAACATTCGACAGAATCGATTCCTTGACTTGAAATTCTTGTTCAAGACAGTTAATAGAACAAAGTAAATATTGATTTGCATCCTCATTTCAGAAATGGGACCAGACCTGAATCGATGACATTTTATCCAAAATCAGGAATCATCAGCAGGCCTAGTTAACATCTCTCAAAGTCAAAACAAGTCCCTATTTTAAGTTGCATTTGGGTCATTCCACACCAAAACGTCAAATGGCCTGTGGAGAAGGTTCTCTGATTTTCTTGAAATTCACATATTTTCATCATTTGTGTCTATCTAAATGAAATCCAAACTATTTCGGAAAAATTCTATCGATAAGGTCACGTGCGTGGCCTTGACTTATTCGAATTTTTCTATTTTTAGAGTGTTTATGAAAAATCATATGCATCTTTGATGGCCTACATCATCGATCTCGCAGCGAAGTTGGGAAAATTCTTCTTGGACTGATACCAACCATAGATTCTCCAAGCGGAATTCATAACGTTTTCGTTGTGAAAAAATTTCTGTGGGCCCTCAAAACAAAATTTTCAAAAAATTTAAAAAAAATCGAATTTTCAAACATTTCTTAATAAATGCAAAATTAATTTTGCGGTCCCTTCTTCCACAGGCGAATACAAATACATCCACATGATTTGTAGAAAAATATTTAGAAAATCACCAGGGATCGGGAAAATGGTTTTTGAATCTCAAATTATATGAACAATATTCAATTTCTGACATTTTTGACTCAGTCTGACAATTTCTCGCAGCAGCTACGCCAATTCTGATAGGTCGAGTGTTTTACGCTTCACATTACTGAAACTGCAATCAGAAGTAACTTTTTCCACTCAGAACAATGATTTCTTTAAATTAGAAAATGTGATAAAATTAGATCGTTTCATTCATCACAAATGAAGAAAATATGTGAATTTCAAGGAAATCTGAGAAACTTCGCCACCAGGCCACTCATTTATTCCGAAATTTGGAATGACCCCTATGTTAAACGTAGCATTTATTGAACACTCGTCGAAATTTTGACTAAATATGCTAATCACGCATCTCAGATTTGCTGAAATTAAAATAGTCAGTTGTGTCAATGTTGAGAGATGTGAACTAGGCCTGCGCACGATTCCTAATGATATTGAATAAAATGGCAGCTATCCACGTCTGTTCCTATTTCTGAACTGAGGATGCAACTCAGTATCTAGTTTTTCTATTTATATTGTGTTTCTAAAAAGCAGCATTTACTTATCACTACAGGCGCACTAACTTAGGCGACTTGTCAGTAAAGTGTTTTAGTTATATTAAATGTATACCCGTCGAAATACACTAATTGCAAATCTCAAATTTACACGGGTATGGCTACAACTTTGAATAGGGAGTTGTGTTGATGTTGAGAGATGTAAACTAGACCTGTTGATGATTTCTGATAGTGGATGAAATGGCAGCTATTCAGATCTGCTCACATTTTAAGCAGAGGATGCAACTCAATGTTTAATTATTATGTCCTTTGACATTATTGTTGGAAAACTTCATGCAGACAGCCTGTCTGGTATTCATGACCAGTAAAATCCGAGTCTTTGGTGTGATAGTTAGATGTGATAATATTAACAGATCATCAAGCAATCACGGTGTATTGCTTCAATGGTGTATATTCCGATCTTGCTAGGAAGCAGCTACGACTATATTCCTTAATATTACGTCAAAATCGTGTCGTAAAGATCATTAGTCATTGAAAATGTCATTCGGTTTTATTCATCACTTTTGCTTCAAAATTCGGCTTGCTTTTAATAAGAAACTTTTATTGTTAATGCATTTTCTATTCTTTGGGCCAATGGTTCTCAACCTTTCGCGAGCAGTCGCCTCTACATAAGAGAATGTTTTCATTATAGTAGTATTCCATCATAACCCATTGAACTTTGTTTATGCGAGGTTTAGACACTGCAACATTGTGTATAATGTATCTCGTTCAATCAAAGTTAATTGAAAATTGTGCACAGCGAATAAATAATGAAGAAAGAATATCCTCTATTATGATTATTGACAGTCTTAATAGACGATATTTTTCATTCATTATTTTATCCGTTGATCAGCGTTTTGAAAATCGCATCCAGATGTTCACTAGTGTAAACCTTGTGTCACCAGATGTCACTGAGCAAAAAGTTGAATGTCAGTTGGTGCCAATTACTGAAGGAATATCTCGATTTCATGAATTGGATATCTTAGCAAAATTTAGCGTCTATTTTTGACTATATACGTCTATATATTTTAACTAAGAATTCGTCAGCCTGATATTATTGTACATGTGCTGAAGAGGTTATTGTGGTTTTTAATTGATGCTAATTGCGTAAGCACGCCATGTTAATCAACAAAACTTTGAAATTAACCCTTTCGCAACCAATGTGTGCAGAGCACGTCATACATGAATTGTTCAAAGTCACCATGATTGGGAAGACCTCAATAGAGACCATTTAAATTGTGCGTGCATAGCACGTCATGGTGACTTCGGACAATGGAGGCAATTTCACTTTAGTCTCGAAAGGGTTAAATGATTCAGCTCTGAGTATAATATGCTACATGAATCACGATCTTAGTACAGTTTAGTATATATCTGCAATATTGCATATTTAAGAATAAAAGATCAGGAAATGCAGTGCAGCGAATCATTATATATTATTCATAAGTTCAAACAAGAAATCGGAGTTGTTACTCCATTGTTCCGTTTTGCTGTTTGGAATCAATGGAATTTTATCTGAGCTTGTCATGTGCCGTTTATTTATAGGTTTACACTGTAGCTTTTATGACTGACCTCATTGTCGATAAAGTTATCGAATCTCAACAGATTTAACCTACCCATGACAAGTAATGGCTTGCTTTTAAACTTCTCATGATCTATGGGATATAATGGATAGAAACACGTTTCGTGGTGGTTACATCTGTTGAAATTGGATAAATCTGATCATTTTCTTACTATGACTGCCATTTTTCAAGTGGTATAGGAAGAATAATGGGGAAGTCAGCAAATAGCTTCAATAAATACCTAAATTTGCCAATATCAGCATTTTCTCCAGCTATTTTATGTCAATGTTAACAATGTTTACGTGGAATATTTTAATGACCATGACCTAAGAAATGAAATGGCAAGCGACACTTCATTTGTTGCAAAGTACAGTGAATAGTGAGGCCTTCTGCACTTACTTTCCTCCGAATTGAACGCGAGAATGAAATGACCACAGAGAAGAATTGCTTTGTTTGCGTGTTTGGATCTAGAGAATACTTTCCTCAATACTGATGGTCATGGCGAGATCTAGTCCCGAAGGGCAAGAACATCAATTTTCCATTGAACGTAATGCAAATTTAAGCCTGAATTCTAGTGAACCAGGAGATTGACACCATATGAAACGTACACAGTCAGCAAATTTAGATCGTGAAGTGTCGAACGGTGTGAATAATATTTCCATTTGACGAATTTATTGCTAAGAAAAATTGAGTTAAAGATATCTGCTTTTCACTTGACAGGCCTTAATACAATGTGATCGTTGAAGCTCGGGGGTTTTCCTGATAAGTACTAATTCTTCAATGCGCGCTCTTGGCCAATCACACAAGCCGAATAGAGACGAATATCCATGTCAATTTGTATGGCTTGCTACCTTTGCATGCAATGGCTGGTATAGGATTATGTCCGCTCTTGACTAACTCCACACGTAAATGAAATATGTGGAATGACAATCTTTGTGGAAATGACAATCTGCAGTTGATCGTTACGGATGAATGACAGCATCAATACGGATGATACTGTCCTCCCGGTATAAATAACATGCAAGTCTAAAGCAAAAGTGGCATAAAGACCCCAGAATGTAAATCTAAAGCTTCTAGTGAACGTAAGCGAGGTGTGCAAATCTAGTGTATATACAAAAGAGAAGACAGCGGAAGACAAATGCATACCGCATGAGATGAGGGAGAAATAATTTAGGAATGACAAATTAATAGTAAAAAGTAAAAGGCAAAAAGGGGGAAGTAGGGTTTGTGCACATAAAGCGGTCTTCAGGTTTTTAATAGGAAAGCTTCTTTGAATCCAAGATGCGGATAATTGCTTACCACTTGCGGCTTGCGATTACGAAACAGCGATGACAAATGTTATACTATCGATTTTATCCTCATCTCACAATATATTTTTCGTGGTCCTTTCTTTTCATTGCCTTAACATTAGTCTCTCTACACAATTATATTCTCGAAATTTTAATTGTGATTTTAGTGTCACTTTTGCTTTAAATTTCTGTTATTTATGGATGACAGTTGCGTGACCTGTACTGAGTTATTATAAACTGCTGATTGTCAGATAATTCCCGCGCTGCACTCCGACGAGAGGGGGGGAGGAAATCCTCAGTGCACTTCGTAACAGATGACGATCTTTCTTGAGATTTCATTTCTTTTAAAATCAAGAAAAGGGTATTCTGTCTAAAATAGGCAGTGACTCTATTATTTATTTCATATTTCATAGTGTTCAAATGTTACAAGTTCATGTATAATAACGGTCGATACTGAGGTTTCATAATTCAGAGTTAAACACACGTATTAGTTTTGATCACAGCAAAATTGCTGCAGCTTGCAATTGAAACAGTATCCAACAGAATTTCAGAACATCGTTTGATAGTGGAAAGGTGAATATGGACTTACAGCAGAGAATCGAATGTGTTAAACTTTGTTATTTTAACATTTGTAGCGTAGCTTTAGGGGCTTACAAAACCGCACGCACTTGATCCTTTTAGTGCCACAACAATAAGTCGTTTGATTAAAAGATTCGAAGCTACTAGATCAGTCCCTGACTTGCCAAAATATGGGTGACACAGTCGTATTGAAGATAGAAAAGATAAAGTATCCAAGACGTTGCAGCATCTACAGAAAGAAAACCTCTGGTGTGGCTTCCACACTCCACAGCCCAGCTGTCTGCAGCAAGTGACATCCCTAAACGAAATGTGTGTCGTATCCTACGTGAAGAATTACAGTTCTATCCATACAAGCTGCTGTTGACTCAAATGATGAGTGAGGATGATCATCTGAAGCGTTGAATGTTCAGTCAGTACTCCATTCTCCACAAGTGTGTGTGTTTGGATTGGATTTACCGCGAACACAATGCTTCATTCTTACTTCTTCACTGGAACAGTGACAGGTGACAACTATCGCTACATGTAGGAGAACCCCTTTTCCCGAACTGCGTCGTAGACATCTGATTTATCAGGTGATATTCCAGCAAGATGCACCAATGCACATAGTGGTACTTCTCCTTGTAGTTAAAGCGGAATTACAGAACACGTACAATATGATGGTTTGACGTCACTACTCCCCCATACTGCGGGCTTCGACGGTGCTGACATAATGCGGCTTTTAACTGGAGCATTGTGATTTTTTGACCCTGATGCCCTTTCTGACGACTTCCTTTGACACCCTCGGGCTCGACCTCTAGACCGAAAGATGGCGAGGACAAGCACTGGACCACTGTGCCACGGAGACCACCATACACATACCATATACTTCATAGAAATCATCTCATTTCGAAAAAGTCAAAATTTATCTCAACAGGTTTTAATATCAGAATGTGATTGAAATCAGTTGATTTTCTGATATTGGAGCTGCTAAAATGCGTTGTAGTGTGATATCAACAGTTATATTGTTGATAATGAAAACATGATTATTGACTTGCCTTTTATTTATTCTGCCTAGTTTTTCTTGCTGACAGTTTTTCTTGCTGTATATTTTGATTGCCAACTGACGTTTTATTTGTACAAAGCAGACAAATGATAAAAGTAAGGTAGATCGATGTCACTCATCCACAATTATTCAACAAATGATTTTCTACCTGGCGCGTATTGTTCACACACTCCGTGATGAAATCTGATTTCTGTTAATGGTTTAACGAAGTACGTCAATGTTTTTAAGTATTGCAGGATGTTTTGACTGAACTTCCAAACAAACCGATGGGCTGCAGACTGTGATTGCGTCACATTTTATGTCCAGTTTTTATTTGCATGTATGGTTCATGCACGTTAGGTATCTTGATGGGGTAATTAAAATTTCTGTTTTAAGAGATGTTGACTCAGCTTTTTAAGGAGATAATTAATAAAGGAAACAAAGAAGAAGAGATTGACTTTGTAAAGTTTGTTCAATATGCTACGACCTTCATTTGGCTGTTATCTTTAGCTTCTTATGACGATCTAAGAGGAAGTCGGAAAGTAGCAACTAACACCAACAAAACATCCAACTTTTCTAACTATCTAGAGCACAGAATTAAATATTTTGTTTATCTGTTTCGGTTTGCTAGAAGTGTGATTAATTCGAAATCGACGGCACATAGCGGAACCTACTAAGTGGGTAAAAAGGAATTCCTAATACCTTACAGAGATGGGAAAAAAATCGTGATTTGCTTGCGGATTACTGTGAATTCTAGCAAAGTGCTTTGATTGCCACAATTCCTTCAGATTCGAAGAATTCAGATCATGGCGCACAAATTTTCTCCATAATGTTAGTCGAATAGTAGGCGCATGAAAATTAGCTCACCTGATGATTGCATCATCCTCTCCTCGGCATTCCTCACTGCATAGTGGATACTCTGAATGTTAGCCAGACAGCGATGTGTGGGAAATGATATCACAGCACGCACGCATCTCTCAATGGCTCTGTTGTCCTCTGCTGACAGCTTATTGTTTGCCATTTCCAAAAGTAAGCGATGTAGGAATTTTCCATTCGAGAAGGAGCAAGTTGTCTAATTCTCCGATGTTCCATTCCGATGTAAAGGTTAAATACGATCCTTCCATTCTAGAAAACCGAAGCGCGTATAGATAAAACTACATTTGTAATTCTGTGATTTAGAGTCATGATAGCTTTCTTTACCACATGTTTCAGTAACCCTATCGACACCCGGGTATGGGCTGGCTTGTATCGACACCCGGGTGGCTTGCCCCCTTTTCCCCGGTCGCATTTGCTGTGGTCCTCGCAAAAACAAGCTGCTTGACCTGCGCTTTTTTACTTTTAAATTTAGCATGTTTTCAGACTTTACACCGAAAATCGCTGGATTTAACCCTTGAGAAGGTCAAATTTATAACATATATTGAAAGTATATTGAAATACTTTTTTTGAAGGTCTGAATTCTGCCACTTTTTGCAAACATTTTGTATGATGATTTCCACTGAAACGTATCAATTTTCAATATGAGTAACGTGTTTTATTATATGCTTCCTCTTATTTTGGTGTTTTCTATTTTTTGGTTTTCATCATGTTCATCATGTAATTTTGACTAGCTTCTCGTCCACGGAATTAGATTCATCTGCGCGTGTTTCGGTTTCATAGAAAGGAAAGGTTATATGTAGCCTTAATATCGAAATGGCACATCACAGAATTAGACAACTTGCTCCTTCTCGAATGGATAATTCGTGTATCGCTTGCTATTGGAAATGGCAAGCAATAAGCTGTGTGTTGTGACATCACTTCGCACACACCAAAACACACATCGCTGTCTTGGCTAGCATTCGATTCAGTGTATGCACTATGTAGTAAGGAATGCTGATGAGAAGACGATAGTGAAATCAAGTGAACTGCTTTTCGTACGCCTGCTACTTTTTTTAATAATGATTGGAAGGGACAACATTATGGAGAAAAACTTGTACGCAATGATCTGAATTCTTCGAATCTGAAGGAATTGTAGCAATCGAAGTACTTTGCTGGAACTCACATTAATCCGCTAGCGACGCACGATTTTTTTCCTATCTCTGTAAGGTAGTAGGAATTCCTTTTTGCCCACTTAATAGGTTCTTCAATGTGCCGTCCATTTCGAATTAATCACACTTCTAGCAAACCGAAGCAGATAAACAAATTATTAAATTCTGTGTTCTCGTCATGTTTCATGCCGAGCTCTCATCTCTAGTTTATAGGTATAAATAAAAATTTATTGTAAGTTTTGATTTATTTCCCGGCCCCTTAAAAGTTGGGTCGACTAGCCATTGTAAGCATAACCCATCTTTCTCTGTATTAGGGTATGGATCTCTATGTTTTAAGTATCAATTTATATCTATAACCACTGGACTTTAATTTATCTAATTTTATTACACGATTTTCCACAAGGGTAGTTGTTAGAATTTTATTTTCCGCTTTCTGGATTCTTCGAATTCTTCAGTCGTGCCGTTCTTTAATTCAATAAATCATATCATAATCATCTGTTATATCTTTGATATCGAAAAGAGAATGGATTGTTGGACATTCAAATGCTATGTAAATACTACTTAAATTACTATATGTAAATATAATGCTATATGTAGATAATAATATATGTAATTGCTTCTTACATTAAATGTTAAGTTATGCCACATTTGAGCAGCCACATTTTTGTCTATTTTGTTCATTATTTGAAATTTTTGGGTATCTGGAAGTCGTCCATCTTTTTAATCACATTTGAAGTTACTTAGAAGTGTGGAATACCATTTCACAAATGCATGGGAGGTCTTACACATTTCATAGATGCGTACTTGACCTGTATCCATTGCACAAATCAATCGCTTTGGTCTCATCAGTCACTTATTAGCACATTCAACAGTTTAACATCATAAGCAGTGATCATTAAGAAAATACATAGCAAAAATACGGTAAAAATTCGTTAGTTTTCAAAAATCTGTTGAAATTGATTAGCAATTTTGAATTGTCATTTACAGTGCGGAGATGAACGAATTGGATCAAATTGATAACAACATTTGAAAGGTCACATACTAAATATGCTGTGCATTGAATTTCATGTCACTCGGAGGATTAATACTAATAAGCGTCGTCTGCTTTTCCGGGGAGCAATTGTAATCAACGTAAGAAAATCCTCCTGGAAAGATTAAGTGGTGTGGAAGCGCATAGTGGGATGCTGACAATTATTTAAAGTAATTGCAAGGTAAATGAAATGTAATTGAAGAAGAACGGAGTAATCTCTAGTTTTAATCAATTACATTTCATGAGGATTGACACAAGTTTGTTCGTAAATCAACTGGAAGTGGTTGGGTCTGGCAATTCGTCACAAATTTAATAAAAATAAAGTGGTTGGGGAATAGGGGCATCAAGATTTTCTGAATTTTCCTAAATGGTGTGGAAAGAGAGATTTGTTAATCTCTTACAAGTTATTCCTTGCTGTTTTTAGCTTATTGAGCATTCTAAAAGCTTCAGTCAAATCTGAATAAAAAAAATCTATATTCCAACACACGAAGCTTTGCTATTAGCTGTTTGATAATGGTTCCATAAAAGAGTGTGGCATTAAATGATGCCAGTCTGATGAGAAATAATGGAATGTG
The DNA here is from genome assembly GCA_907163375.1 of Prostheceraeus crozeri. Classification (NCBI taxonomy): domain Eukaryota; kingdom Metazoa; phylum Platyhelminthes; order Polycladida; family Euryleptidae; genus Prostheceraeus; species Prostheceraeus crozeri. The sequence continues at coordinate 257,038 of CAJQUW010001115.1, read as the reverse complement.
GAATTGCATTGTTGAAGCTGTAATTCAATCGATTTTTGCTGATTTGCAGTGCTTGAATACATGGCAGGATGCATGGGTAATTATGCAGATTTTCCATTTTCTATGATTAATTTAGATTGATAATGAGATTAACCAACTTCTTTGTCCTACCGAACGAAGCATGTGCAGCTGCGTGCAGTGATAAGCAAGAGAATTCAAGTATACAAATCCAAGGGTCGATGATTAAGTAGTTGACAATGTTTATAAGATTCTCACATCAACCATATTGATTTCTGTAGCAGAACTCTTGAAATATTAATTCTCACTGATTCTCGGAACCAATCATCATTTCAAATTTGTAGCGAGTTAATTTCTATATACTTTTTTCATTATTATTGTTATTAGATAAACCATCCGTTGTTGAGCTTACTTTTCACATTTTCAAAATGCTTTACACCCGTCGAGAGACTTAGTATATTAGGCTTCTAGGATTCGGGATTATGGAGCGTTTGTAACAAATGAAATTCTTCGACATATCTGTGTCAAATGATTATTATCATAGAATTTGTGCTGATGACTTGAGAGGTGAAAGTAAAAGTATATTTGTGTTGACAAGAAGTGAATGAAAATCAGTCATTTGTTAACGAGTGCAGACTGCACTTTCATATTCGAAGTGGTTGTACTTGAGCTCTTCGATGACTGTTATTTGATTCCTCAGGGAGAATTTAGTCATGATGATGTACCAACTCGTTGTATCACTTCCCTTTTGGTGTGTACAACGGGGAGTTGAGGAGCAATTTGCTGATTGTGTTTTGATGAATATTTTACATTCCAGATGTCCCACTACTCGCATTTGAGTCACGCTGAGTTGCAGCAATTACACACATCATCCAACATCCAATCTCTGCATGAGCAACATGCATCGATGAGTAGATCAATGGTACAGATGCGGAAGGCGTATGATACAATGCGAAATGAAAGAGAAGCTCAAGGAGTTGCATTACGGGAGCTCAAGGGTAAGATCGCTGTAAACATGATCAGCTTTCTGTTCCATTATAATTCATGCTTCATGCCCGCCTCTCATGGGGATATGCTCGATTGAGAGAACGAAATCGAAATACTAATCGAGATGCTTGCTCTGCTAGAAGACAACATTTTTGATTAAACATGTAGACATGAAAAGCTGAAAATTTGACAAATGCTATCAGTGTACTTTTTCTTTCTCCGGAGAAATGTTCAAATAATGACATTCGAGATAAGTATTGCTTATGCAAGCTGCTAAATCCATCTAAATTCCTCTTATCCGGATACCTTGGTAGCGAGTATTATCCGCATCTCAGAGTTGTAGGTATTTAATAAAATTAATAATTTAAATGGTCTACCATTGCTCTTCATTATTATTTCATATTAATACTTCTACAGAATGTGAGTAGTCATTGTAGAGTAAAGCATGTGTAGAAGCATTAATCTATTTTTATATGCATGCAGTCATTAAGATTATTCAGGTTCATTCGTTTTCAAACTCTTGTTTACTCGCGAATTACTGGTCGATATACTAAGAATAATGATAGTTGCCCTAGGATCCCTTTAAACATGATGTCATATAAATATGATAGAATGAAGTAAAACACAATTAAGTTCATTAAATTGTTGCTTCTTGCTCTCAAGGATGTCATCATAGCATCATTGGCAAAGCAAGGAGCGAAAATTTCGGTATACGTATTATTTGTGTTTATTTTATTTTATTGCGAAAGAAAGGATTTCAAGTTCAACCATTAATTTTTGATCCGTTGTTCCGCATTGGCCAGCAAACAGTAAATGACACGTTCAGGAAAATTTTGAATGGCGTTCAGTTCACGTTCATTTTTAAAATCTCGAACTCGTTCTGTGAAAGTTCACGAAATTAAAAGATGAACGCCGTTCAGTTCAAGTTCAACAATAAGTCCATCTCGTTCACTTCACGTTCACCTTTTCCTTTCCGTTCACTGCCCGTTCATTTCAATTGACTGTGGACTACACAGTTAACTATCTGAATTAGGGATTGCAATCCCGGGATTAGAGGGTGCGTGATCCCAGGAATTGAAATTATGATTTTATTGGCCTAATTTCAGAATTCTTCAGAGCTGTTGGCGGATATCCGGACTTTGCTAGGTTTTTATAGCGCATTTCAGTTTGATCTGTGAGACTATATTTGGGTATTGAATTGCATTTGTTAGAATTCTCAAAGCGGTTCTCAATTTGATGTGCTATTGTACTGCAATGGTTATTTTGCTTATTGTTATAAACATATTCATAAATACATGTATACTATTCGTAATCATACATCGCTCTTGATGGTAATAACTATACAATTTATTATGTCTTGTAGCCTAAATCTATCTGCACGAAGATCGCAAATAGACCTAGCTACATGTAAGCCCTAGATTACTTGGCATGAAAGTATAAAGTGACGAAATCAAAATTGTCAATGTGTTAACTCATATTGTGTTAACTCATATGCAATCTACCATCCAGCTCCTTTGAAATTCTGTGATGATCGAAAAAACGCACTTGCAGGTCTTAGATTGAGTGCCTTTAGTAAGATTACTCTAAATTAAACTAGAACTACAATCATCAGTAACAAACCGCCATATAATGTAGCATATATATGTAGTCTACATGTACTTAGTGTGGCTTTCGTGATTAATTTGCTGAATCCCGGGATCCCGGGATTTTGGTCAAAATCCCGGGATAAATCCTCTATAACCGGGATTTGGAAAATCGGGGTCAGGATTGCAATCCGTAATCTAAATAAGTGAGTCATCGCTTCTTTCACATGTCTAGATATTTCAGTGTAAGATAATGCGAACTGGAATGTCATACAATTTGGAGAATTCCCGGGTTATAAGCTTACATGACTTAACAGCACCGATACTTTTCCTCTTTGACATAATGACATTTGCATGAGGGCATACTTATGTAAATCTATCTTTAATAGATGGAACAGCACTACAATTTACAAAGGCCAATCTTAAAGCAGGCCTACAGTTCTTTGCCATAAAATTAAGTTGAATTGTCGCTGCTTTAGTCATAAGAATTAGTACTGAAGTTTGCCTTACTCATTGGTCTTCCAGCTGCATTCGTCTGGGTGTTCTATGGTTCCTCGTTCTATGGTTGTTCCCAAGTTGCTTCATGAGAAACTAACGTCATCATCTAAGATTTCCAGGAATTCTATATTTAGCATCCCTGTCATCATGAGCGTCAGACGCCCGACCATTCATCAGTCCACCTATTTTATATTATCGGATGTAAATGAAAATTGCCAAATAAAGCATCGGTTTCAATCGTTGTGTTTTTGTAACATAAATTTCCGCTGCTTCTATGACAAAGGTCCGGCTGTCTACCCACTTATCACCACCAAGTGTCTCGCATGCACGATGTAAACGGACTTCACGCGATGAGGAAAGCAGTCAATCTGGTTCTCTAGATCTGTGCGTCCTATAGTATGGATAAAAATGGCTGACTGTGAAACATTCTAACTAAGTAATTTCGGTCAATCAAGTGTGAACGCTTAAGAGCGCGAGCATTCAGCTCCCGTTCATCTCCGAAATATGCGAACGCCGTTCAGTTCAATTTCACGAAAATCGTGAACTACATGTAGTTCATGAAGAATCCACGTCATTTAGACACACGACAATTAGACACCAATAGGGTACGACATTTAGACACACTCAAAAGTGTGTCTAAATGTCGTAGTATGAGTGTGTCTAAATGTCATACCCTATTTCTGTCTAATTGTCTTGTGTCTAAATGTCGTATGTCTAAATGTCGTGTGTCTAAATGTCGTATGTCTAAATGTCGTGTGTCTAAATGTCGTGTGTCTGAATGTCGTGTGTCTAAATGTTTTGTGTCTAAATGTCGTACCCTTTTTGTGTCTAATTGTCGTGTGCCTAAATGTCGTGTGTCTAAATGTCTGAATACCGTCCATAAACTAGTTCAATTGAACGGCATTAAGTCACACTCTGTCAGCAAATATCTCAAAACCATGGACTAAATACTCCTATGCACTACATTCTAACAAGTCTTTAGGTCTTTCGTCGTTCTTTCGAAAATGTTCGCTAAGTGAAGACCAGGCTTGCCGTGGGAATTGATTTTGAATTCCCATTCCCACGGGATTTTTCAGTATTTCCCATCAGAATTCCCATGGCTCATAACTCTTCCTATGTACGGTTTATGGTTCTCTTCTTTCGGACTACAAGTCGATTAACGGATTTTCGTAATTGAACTGATGAGATTAAGCGCTTTTAGTTGACCTATCTTTTGGATGAAAAAGTATTGGCATATCAATCTATCTTATTTTGTAATTTCCAAAAATTGCAAGTTTTTACTAATTATCAAAAATATCTATCATTTTGTTTCAGGGATTAGTCAATCAATAAAGACGACTTCATCGAAATAGTCTTCGATTACATACAGGCCTATACATACACATATTCGCATGTCTATTCACTCTGATTCACTTCATCCGGTGCCGTACTTGTGATGAACATGGCAAACTTCTAGCTCATCGCAATATCATATTTAAGTTTACAATACAAGTACAGTGCCTGTATACAAGCAATGAAGTCAATACTTCGCCTACGCATATTTCTATGACTTATCAACAGAAAACAACTACTGATTTATGAATATGTGATAATACGCTCGCTCGCATCCCATGTATTTAGGTACGGTGTAATTCCAATTCTATCTAACTTTGATGATAAAGCCACAAATGCAAAAAGACAAATTTATATTCGAGAAACAAACGTTCATTGAAAATCTGTCCAAGGATTGACAAACGTTGCTGCTAAAAAGGCATCTAACATTAAAAATATCAATGGATTGATGAAAGCTACATATTATAAAAACTCTCCAATGTAAGCCCTATTATGTATAAAGGCATACGAATGACAGCACTACAATCTAAGAACAGCAGATCTTCAATAAATTATCAATGGACTAACAAGTAACAACCGTTACTTTGAGACCCGCGTGATGCCGAATGAAGACCATCGATGGATTAACAAGCGTCACTTTGAAAACCATCAAGGCAAAAGCAAATACTCAAGAAAATATATCAATGGATTAACCAACAAAATGCGGGTATAAAAACAATCATGAGAATAGCAGATACTGAAGTAAAATATCAATGGATTAACAAACGCAAAACGCTACCATGCGGCAATGAAGGCTATCAAGAGAATAGCTGATGCTCTAGAAAAATATCAATGGATTAACAAACGTTTCTACGGGTATGAAAATCTAGAGAATAGCCGATGCACTAGAAAAATGTCAATGGATTAACAAACGTTGTTATGAAATATATCAAATGAATAACAAATGTTCATGCAAACCTAGGAACTGAATTATAATACAGTCTCTAACTTACAAGCATATTTTGTGTAAATCATAGCGCTGAGCTTGTCAGGCTTGAGCCTTTTTCGAAGCTTTGATAAGAGAATCCCCGCCTCGCTGAATAGTCTTTCTACAGAAGCCGATGACACTGGGGTGGAAAAAAGAATTTTTGCACACTTTGACAAAAGTCTCATTTGTGGTCCTTTCTCTTTCCAAAAATTCTTGGTCGGATGTCTGGAGGCCACACGAATGGTCTCAAAAAGCAACATTTCTGTTTCAAGTTGTTCATGAAGCGAAGTCTTCATGCGCTTTGGGCGTTGAGCAAACAATGTCTCAAACGGATCGCTGGATATTTAGGGCTCACTTTCCTGGTTATCACTGACTTTGTCCGTGGGGATATCATATATATGCATTGAATCAAGCAGCTGATTCAAATAGTTCACAACACTCGATTTGAATCCTTGCATCTCCTGCTCCCATTCATTCATGAACACCTGCAATTCTCGGGTCTTTTTGCTGGAATATCTAAGAGTTTTCACCATATCCAAAGCCGTGTTGCAGACATCAATGCCTGACAAATAACAAGCCGCTTTTGCAAATGATGAACCACAATATGGCCACAGCTTCTTTCTCATCTGGTTTCGTAGAAGGCAGCAAGTCTCCCGAGCGATGGCAGGCACTTCTTCACTAATCTGCATTTGGAACAAGTGAATATCCAAAGTAAGATAGTTCAGGTAAGATAGATGAGAAGTTGGCTCATCAACCTCAACTCTATCAAAGAAGCACTTGACGGCTTCCATAATATCCAACAGAGATTTCAGTGAAGGTAAAGGTGGCAAATTGTCAGATACATGACAGTCTTCTTCTGACAGAAATACAGTTTAGTTGTCCACCGCAGATCGAAGTCGAGAATGTTGAAAGAGCCATGGGCGAGTCGTGCTTTTATCAGGAATAGCACGCTTCAGTCGCTTCGCATGTTGGTCGCGTACATTATAGAAAGATTCCACAGAAGTCAGATTAGACAGCATGCCACTTAGTAATTCTGGTGGAGACTTCTCGAAAACGTCTTTGACACAAGTCGACAAGGCATGTTCGGTACAACCAATTCTACCACCCAAGTTCAGCGTCGTTGGATAACGGCCGTGGAACGCTGCGACTATTTTCGGTTCGTTGTCACTAACTATAAAGATGGGTTGAGAGAGCTCACCCTGTTTTTCATCATCCGGTGACTTAATGCATTCTTCGAGAATTTTGAAAGTGAACGAAGCGTCATGTGGTACATCATCCAAATCACAAATCTTAAGTGGATAACTGAACCAACGCCAATCTTTATCGACTCCACAAGCAACAATAGCAAAATAAGAAAGTCGACGTTCATGTCTTCCAGACCGAAAATCAATCATGCATAATACACCAGCATCCGGATCGTTGAGACTGTTTCTAAAATGATGTTGCAACTTCGCATGGGATTGCTCTCCCTCAGTCATTAACCCCGATGAAATGTAAGTTCGTCCGATGGAATAGTCATTGATCTTGTTGTTTCTGTGCGTTACCGAAGAAGCGAAGTTTGCGCAAGAAGATGCAATTTGAGCCATGGCGTTGATGGACACAGTCGGATGGGCACAAACAAGCTTCACTACATGCTGCTGCCATTGTTCTTTTGCCTCTTTCGGAAGAGGAGGCTTGCTCGTTGATGGAGCACACTGAAAACTTCGGTGAATGGTGAGTTGATTGGACGTCGACGTCGCCGGTGCGCAGTTTTTCTCGAGATGGCGCTTTATTGCACTGACTGGTTGACCCACTGTCCTCTTGTCTTCTTAAACCAAAGAAACAATTTCTTACAGGCACCACAATAAAGGAAAGGGGCCAACAATAGTTTCTTATTCCACGAGAAAGGAATAAGTGACCACACCGTACGACAACTAAAATCTCGGTTAGTTATCCTTTCATCGATGTAAATTGATCATCTCTTTATAGCGTTGGATGACAAGTTGTATGAATAGTATGAAAATCCAGATTTCCCTTTTCACGTCGCGCAATGTTACATTTCAGACTCCATAATGTCTGCAATTGACCAGAGCCCAGGTTTCTCTTACCTAATAATTTCCTCGTCTACAATCAAACAGGTTGGCCGTCTCACAAGTTTCATTACGCAATTTCTACAAAGAGGGACGTTATCTGTGTTTTCTCAATGAAATTCTTTCTGTCAAGACACTGAACAAGTTACGGAGAATACTCGCTTTAGTCAATAAATGCGGGCTTCAATTAAGTGGCAATAATCAAGTGGCCACCGCTAATAAATAATCAAGTGATCTGGTTGGTTTTATAAGGATGTTGAAATTAACACTCTAATAAGTGTCTCAAACGACTGCCGTGTGACCCAAATATATTTATGAAATATAACTGAATAAACACAGTGCTAATCAAGCCATAAAAAAGCAAAAGAAATCAATGTGTGCCATTCGAATCAATGCAGTATTTGAATAGCCTAAGGATTTTATGTTCGCCGTTCGCTGAAGTAGAAACAGAAATGAATGTTCGAATCATTGTATCATTTGAATAGTCCAATGTTATGCTAGTTGGTTGTTGGAGTAGATCGGTGCAACTATCAATTTAAACGAAGTCCAACATCAAGTTTTTCAAGTTATTTTCCATTCCAAATGAATAGAAGCGATTTATTTAATTGATACAACTTATATTTGAAAAAGCCTTTCAATTGATACAAACTTTTGGACATGATTAGACGAAGGTGAAGGGAGATAACGCGTGGAAGACAACACGTGTCTTAAAAGCATCATTTTCCAGCTCGATTCATAAAACATTGCTTGCGTAATGTCATGAATCGAGCTGGAAAATGATACCGCACAGTGGCGGACACAGAAATTTCTGGTAGGGGGGGATGATTGGTGTTGTACTCAAGCAGTCAAACAGGTGCCTCAATGCTCTAGTTGAATAAATCCGTAGATTCAAATTCAGGCACGGTATTATGTTTTACAATTCAACAGTCATAAGTTACATCTTCTTTTCAAATAAGCTTATTAGTTGACAACAATTTGTTATAGCATTGATAGTCTTTTGTTATCAGCAATGATTTCAGCCTATTTTCCTAGAATCATTGAGAAATCTCATTAAGGCAAGAAATTTGACTGTAATATTCATGGGGCCTAAGGCTAAATTTGTAATTGTGTAGTCTTAATAAATCCATTCCTTTAAAATGCAATATAAGTTAGTGATAACGCAATAATGTTTTCATATGACGATTACTTGTGGCTTATTAAAGCAGCTATAGCTTACATGTATATACATACTATGTAATTTAATTTTAACTGATTTTTCTTAGGAATTTTATAAATCTGATGTGAAGAGCAAATTACTCTTCATTTTTTGTGTATTCTTGTGGAAAATCAACACTGAACAAAATAGTTGAAAAAATTGGCTGTGAGATTTGCTGCTGTACGTGTAACCTCAGCGACTTCTCAAAAGTAACTGGAAATACAAGTTCAAATTTTACCCCTAACTTAACTACTTCCGAGATGAGACGCGCTACTGACTCATGACCGGAGCTGCTGGTGAATCGATCGCAACTTTAAACTTCCGTCTCCACTCTCAGGTCGGTCATTCTCAGATGGCATCCGATCAGGGTACCTGCTAGCTTCTCAGACTGTCAAAGTTGTTGCTCTCGACACTACACCCAGACAGGTCATCCGGACGAAGTAGGGGAGGAGTTCTAAACTTGCTATTAAAGCATACAGTAAGTGGTGGCCATCGTTTATAAAGCTATCAAGAACGAATAATGCGAGAATGTGCAAATCATGCGTTCTCATTGGAAATTCAGGAACAAGTGGATAGCTCACTCGCCACTCGCCGCTCGCGTAATTCGGTTGGTCGTCAGGTCCAGAATCACTTATTCAATTTTAACGAAATCTTGCCGGAGTTGATAGGAATAACATCTGCAAATTACATAATTCAAGTCGAACTTCCAAAATCGGCATTAAACAGCAGGTCACCTGCGCCTTGTGCGTCAGAGATGCTACAGTTTAATGTAAGCAAACTTCTGCAGACACCTCTTCATTCCTTGGTTAGAGGTTCTCGCCTTTCCTTAATTCATGTCTCCATGCTGATAAGAAATCCAGATGTTCATTATATAATCACAAGAGAAACTGGGCCAAATTAGTTCCAGACTACGATCATTACTTGTACTTTTAATGAACTAATTGCCAAAATGTATTGCTTACATTTACAATCCACAATCAAGTTTGAGCTGGTGGGGGGGATGCATCCCGGCACCCCCCCCCTTGGGTCCGCCACTGATACCGCATTACGCAATTTTAAAATGTTTGAGTGAGGGGAGACTATTGATGGAGAGACACTTTCGCCGTTAGTATTTCCCCAACTTTAACAATGTAGTATGTATGAAAGTATGAAGATGCGTGCGCCTCTACAATTGCGTTCTCGTGGAATAAGTTAGTTATTGCACAGTACGCAAAGTCTCGCGCTTCGCGCTCGACTTGGCGTACTGTGCAATAACTATTACTTGATCATGCAGTGCACAGGGCGAGAGAATCTGTCGGTCACTGACATGGATACTGATTCTCCTCCCGTCGGTTGACGATGCGAATTGACAGACAGCCTCAACAGATAATTACATCATCCAGGTTCTCTCTCTCTCTCTCATTCAAGACCGATATTAGTCTTCTTATAAGATTGATAAGCCAAGAAAAGAATTGCTATGATGATGGTTACCGACCCGTGTTTCGTCACCCTGACAGAATCATCCTTTTTTCAGACAAGGACAGCCTGCTTACTGTAGACACACCTGTACAATGTACATGTATAAATGTTGTATTTTCACTTCAATCTGTGCGTCATTCATGAGCGGCTTCGCCTAGTCATCCAGTAAGATGAGTGCAACTACAGCCTGCATTCTCGCTTTCTCACAACCTTAGCAAACCAAAAATGAGTTGATACTTTCAAATAAGATTTAAATTCATCTTATTTTGGTGATCAAAATTTTCATTTAATTCCCATGACCTGAAGCAAGATTCCCATGGGAATTCCCATTCCCACGGCAAGCCTGGTGTAGACTGACGTCAACGTCGGCTGCCTCGATCATCACTGTCTTGTTCTGACTGCCTGGTCATATCAGTTTACAAAAAGTAAATTGTCAGCTTCAACTCTTCTTAACTCCGGCTATCGCAAAGTAATGTCCAAGTAAGTCTTTAATGAATGTTATTTCGAAACAGCAGATAACTTTTGAAAAATTTGATTTGCAAAGCCGTCAATCGAACCTAATAGTCACTGGCGTGCCGGAAAATGAAATCGTGCATGAGTTCCAGACGCTAAAAACAGATGCCTCAAAGATCAATGACATTTGTATACTGTCAACACAGGGTTTCGTGAAAGATGACATCGATACCTGTTTCACAATCGGCAAGAAGTCTGCTTGGACTAGCAACAATGTTTTTGTAAATCCGGACTTACCCCTATTAACGCGACTTGAGAACGCTCGATTGAGGAAACGCTTAAAAGAAGAAAGAGCATTTGCTTTGCCCACAGATAAGATATATATCAAAAACGGAAATCTCTTCAAGAATGCCACTATCTTGGATAGTGTAAAGATTCTCCAACAACTGTCTTGACTTGTAACCTTTAGTGGTATCGAATTCGACCAGCTTATCAGTGTATACTCATCCTTCGTACGAAAACAATACTCTGATTCCCTCGAAATAGTGTCTCCATTATTATTGGATTCTACTTCGCTCTCATCCTGTTCAAATCCTCCATTTAAATTCCAAAATCGTCAAATCCTTAAGCTGCATGTACTTCAATGCTAGATCCATTCGCAACAAACTGAATGACCTATCAGTTTTGCTTGATACTGGTTGGTGGGATATTATTTTTATCACCGAGTCGTGGTTGGATGGTAGAATTACAAATGGTCTGCTTGCCGATGGTACCTGTTACAATATCTATAGAAGAGACAGGAATTATCTGGGCGGAGGTTGCATCATATTCGTGAAAAATTAAAGTGTTCTCCAGTTAAAATTCCAAGCTGTTTCGCAGATATTGAAGTCATTGGTATTGATATTTCACTATCAGGTTCATTAAAGTACCGTTTTTTCTGCCTCTATTTTCCGCCAATCGCAACTACCGACACAACAAGAGTTAAATCCCTCTGCAAACTTCCTGAACATGGTTGTAAAACCATAAGTGTGTCATTCTTTATTGGAGACTTTAACTTTCCCCAAATTAATTGGTCTGTTCCCAGGAATATCTCTGACTCCTGCAGTAACATTTTTTTCCTTGCTTGCCAGAAACTTAATCTTACACAAATGGTAGATGAAGCTACGAGAGGATTCAACACTCTTGAGATAATCCTGACAACGCATCCAAAACATATTTCGAGTTTGAGTATTTCTCCTCCATTTACCGATACCTCTGATTTACCGATACGTGTCCACTCTCCGAATTTTTTCAAGGCAGATTACCAAGCCATTACTAATTATTTGGGTAGCATCGATTGGCATGAAGTATTTCAATTATCTCAATCAACGCAAGGTTTTTGGGACTTCATTCGCTCTACACTGAATCATATTATTAATGACAGGAAATTTATGCCTCTTAAGTCTAATCGCCGCCTCTTTCGATATCCGAGAGTGATTCGTCGTCTACTGTTAAAGAAGCGCAAGCTTTATCGTCGTATTCACCTTGATTCCAAACACAAGTTGTCTTATATCATGGCTTGCAGAGATTACAAAATCGCTGTCAACTCTTTTCTCAAGCAAATATCATTTATAGCAAGAACCCGAAGTTATTTTACTCTTTCATGAAAAGAAAACTACAGATGGAAACAGCTATACCTCCGATATACGACGAAAAAGAAAATTTGGCCGCCGATAATGATATCAAAGCTAACATATTTAACAACTTTTTTGCTTCTGTCTTCGTTGAGGATGAAGTCAGAAGTCCGAAACGTTTATTTTTCAAAAATGAAAACACGTTGATTATCATGATGATTACAAATTATGGATGAATACAGATTATGATGCACATGACAATTTGTGATGATATCTGTTTACAATTTCGAGATGAGACAAAGATGATCATGCTATTCCACGCTTTCAATCTGATATCACTTCAGAAGGTTTAAATCAAGTTGTTTTTCCACTGGACTCTATTGCTAAAAAATTGCATCAATTACCTGCGAAATTTACGTACTCCCCTGATGGTTTTTCACCAATATTTTTGAAAAATCTCGCTAATGCACTTGCTATTCCTTTTCAACTTTTGTTCGAATCCTCTTTTTTGACCGGCTCTATTCCAATTGACTGGAAGATATCTGTTATCCTTCCGATCCCCAAGCGGGGTAACAGGTCTCAGGTCTCTAACTATCGACCTGATGCACTGACAAGCATCGTCTGCAAAGTGATGGAATCAATGATTGTCGACGTCCTTTCACTTTATCTGCGTTCAAACAGCCTTCTTGTGGACAGTCAACATGGATTCTCCAAAATGAGATCTCCTTGTACCCAACTATTACAAGCGCTAAATCAGTGGACATCGGCAGTTGATTCAAATAATCAAATTGATGTTATTCATATCGATTTCTCTCGTGCCTTCGATACCGTTTGTATTCGCAAACTCATAATTAAACTTAAGCATTTTGGAATTGATTTTGAACTGTTGAAATGGATTTCTGAATTTATATCTGATCGGTCTGAAAGAGTGCTTATTGGAGAATCATTATCTACGACTCTTCCCATCACCAGTGGTATTCCGCAGGGTTCGGTTATCGGGCCTGTTTTGTTTAATATATACATAAATGATATTGTGAACATTGCAAGAGGCTCCTGTAACTTGGGAATTTTCGCTGACGATGTTAAAATTTTTCAACAAAGTACCGACGGAAATTTTTTAGAACTGACTGAATCCTTACATGAGTTATCATTATGGTCAAATATATGGCAGTTAGCTCCATCTCCCAACAAATGTAAATCCATAACATTTGGCCGTAACATCATTGACCAAACTTACCATTTGAATGGTTCTCTTATCCAAAAGGTTTCGGATGTTCGCGATCTGGGCATCATTTTTACACATGATTTGAAATTCTCCTTACATTGCCAAACCATTTCATCGAAAGCAATATCGCGCGCCTATCTAGTGTTAAAATGCTTTACACTAACTGATCCTAAAATTCTCATGAAGGCATATTTCACTTACGTCCGACCTATCATCGAATATTGTACTCAGATTTGGAACCCGTATCTGGTCAAAGACATCAAACGTGTGGAGAAAGCGCAAAAATACTTTACCAAGCAAGTGTGTCGACGTGGTCACTTCAACTGTGAAGATTACGGAGCTCGTCTAAGGATCCTTGGTCTGCAATCCCTAGAATATCGTCGTATCTTCTTTGACCTGGTTTTCGTTTTCAAATTAATTAACAAACTGGTTGACATTCCTTATGAAGACTTTTTCGTTATGACAAAATCTATAACCCGTGGTCATCGTCTTAAACTGAAACCCGTTGATCGTCATCATTGTAATATTCGCAATTATTTTTTTACTCATAGAATTATCGGTGTTTGGAATTCTCTCCCGGACTACATTATATCTTCCCACTCTTTGCACAGTTTCAAGTCACGCCTTTGAACTTTTGACCTTTCACCTTTTTGCAAAGTTTTTGTGTAAATTCGCTTTTGTTTTTTTGGCTCTACGTAAGTGTTCAATTGAACCTGTAAAGCCTTTTGCATTTTGCAATAAATTGATATAAATAAATAAAAAAAATAAAATAAAATAAAAAGTAGGATGCTGCTCATACTCAGATTGTGAATAAACCAACACTTATCTTGTTTGCTGAAAGTGGGAATTTTGAATGACTGGCTGGTAGACCGTGGCACAGTGGTTAAGTGCTTGGCTATGCGATCTTTCGGTCCAGAGGTCGAACACCAGAAGTGTCACTGGAAGTCGTCAGGAAGGGCATCCGGACTAAGAGCACTGCAACGCTCCCGATTAAAGTCTGACTGTGTCAGCACCGTCCAAGCAGTGACACTAGGCCATCATTTTTTTGTCTGTTGGACAAGGTTGTAAGTCAGAGGTCCGAAACTCAGGAGTTTATATAGAAATTGTATTAATAACACATTCCTAGCTTTCATAATTCTTCCGGTGTTTAGATGGACTTGATGCTTTATTCCGCACATCAAAACAGTTTTTGAAGTTGCCGATGCATTTAATAGGCTGTTGAATTATAAAGAAGCAATGCAAATAATGAGATTAATATAAGAAAAGAATCATAAAGTCTTTTTGTTTAAAGACATTTCAAATTCACATTGTTTCTTAAATCCTACTCTTCAGCTCATTGGCTGTGTATCGGTGGATAGGCTGTGTCCAAGATGTTAGGTCATGTCAAGGTACGTTGAGGTTGCACTGTAGATGGGAAATGGTCAACATTTGACCGTCCTTTGCATCTAATCTTCACTTGAAAGCCACAAGCTCAGCATGGCGTAATGAATAACGTTTAATCTTTACTTCATTTCAGGTCTGTGACCTAATATTAAATCGGCTTATTAGTTCTGATGATATTAATGAAACAGTAGCAAAGGATTATATCCAAACTTGAAATAGGTCATCAAGTGACCGAGATGTTTACGTGCAGTGATGAATGAAATGTATTGGCGATTCATGATTACATGCTGTTATCGTGAGGGTGAAGTGCAACAGAGATGACTATGAAGCCATACGATGCTGATTTATGAATTCAGACGCCAGTGCCAGGGTGTCCGCGCCCCCTGGAAAACCTGGAAAACACCTGGAAAATGAATTTTATCCTGGAAAACCTGGAAATCCTGGAAAACTCCTGGAAAATGAAATTTTACCCTGGAAAACCTGGAAATCCTGGAAAACCTGGAAATTTTGAGACTAATTAAAACACTAATTGCAAGTTGTTGAAGTCATACTTACTCTATGGTTGAAGTGTCTTCTATTTTTCAAGATTTTAGTCCTCATATCTCTACTTATTTGTTACAATTATTTTGTTTTTAGAATATTTCAGTGACTGGAATCTCCTATCATAACATATACAACATGAATGAGACTGAGCTGCGACAACCATGAACTGTTGTCGAACTCCTAATCGTTGTACAGTATGGTGAACTGTAGCTGTGAACTCCCTCACAAACGCTGCGCGGTATGGTGAACTAGAAGTTGTAAATTCCCTCAT
Source organism: Prostheceraeus crozeri (assembly GCA_907163375.1). Lineage (NCBI taxonomy): Eukaryota > Metazoa > Platyhelminthes > Polycladida > Euryleptidae > Prostheceraeus > Prostheceraeus crozeri. The sequence continues at coordinate 241,464 of CAJQUW010001115.1, read as the reverse complement.
TAACGTCGTGTGGTATGGGGAACGAGGAGCCGTAAACTCCGTTATCAACGTCGTGCGGAATGACGAACTATGAGCTGTAAACTCCCTCATTAACGTCCTAAATTATGCTATTACAATGCTATTACACACTTGATTGCCGTGTGGCAGAATCTACTGACGCAAAATGGTGCTGAACATATAAACTTCATTTAGGCACCAGGCTTGTTCCGAATGATCCGAGGCTAATATCGAATATTTTCAAACACATTTTCAAGTAGGTTTTCAATATACAGATATATTATTCCCGACACGTCGTGTACCAATGAGCTTTCCTCGGTCAATTATTCTCTGTGTCATTCTCTTAAACTGATTGTGATTACTCTCATGCATATGCAGCACTTCAACCATTATGTTCCTCTTTCTGGCTCTTGGTTTTCCACCTTCCGCGGATTCACGCAGCAATGCTTCAGTTCAAATGATCTAATCTGAATGACAACGCTCTGACGTTTACCTTGCTGCATTTTATTATAGAGTGGAATTTACAGATATTCCGTTAATTGATACATTTTATGGTTAAGTCCTATATTTTTCGTTATTGATTGTTATACTCTTTCTCTATTTTGTTCTCCTCAATCCGCAAGCTTAAAATTTGTTGCTATCGATGATATTTTCATTTTATTCTAGAAATAGAATGTAGACGTCTGATGCATATATTGGTATTTTTTATTTGGAATTACCTGCGCCTTAAAAATTCGACCAATTTCACGCCACTTTTCAAATTTTTTTCGTCAATTATATTAATTTCATGGTATGTATAAGCTCCTTAGACACAGATTTTTCCCGAAATTTTTCTTTTAAATTTGACGCGTGCATTTGAGTAAAATTTCCCTGCAGAAAGTCGGGAAATTTTCTTTCAAATTTGAACCCCCCCCGTTTTTTGTTAAATTTCCCTGGAAAACCTGGAAAATGAATTTTACCCTGGAATCCCTGGAAAACACCTGGAAATTTTCATTCAAATTTGCGCGGACACCCTGCAGTGCGTACTGATTGATGAAAGTCGCTCAATTGTATTTACAACTTCATTGTCCGGGGATATTTAGATTTATTTATGAGACAAGAAGGTACCTGCATGTTATGTACAAATGCTATGTATAAATGCCGGCAATATGTGAACTATTATGGGTTTATCAAATCTCAACAGATGTCACCACCACGAGACATGTTTCGGCCTGTTGGGCCTCATCAGTCGTGGATAGGTTTGAACCAGCAACGTTGGAGCTAGAGGACGCGCAAGCATACCCTCTAACCACAAGGCCACCGGACCATCTGTTGAGAGCGTGAATTAGCCAGGAAGGCACTGCTTTAACGCATGCACGTGGAGGGCGGACTGCTTTCTGAAATCACTTAATACCGCATCCGAGATTGAGGCGCTTCACGCAGGCGCTACCGGTGGCCTTATGGTTAGAGGGTACGCTTGCACGTCCTCTAGCTCCAACGTCGCTGGGTCAAACCTGCCCACGACTGATGAGGCCCAACAGGCCGAAACATGTCTCGTGGTGGTTACATCTGTTGAGATTTGATAAATTTATCAATTGCCAGATTACTTGTCTTAATTATGGGTTATATCCCACGTTTTCAAATATGTCTAAAATCCGCAATCGTGATAAAGCTTCAGATACATGAAGTTGAAGATATTTTCTACACAGATACAAATAAATTCATTTCTCGGCAACTCGTGAATTGATAACAACCTATGCCACAGGCCACATCCACTATTACAATAATATGTAACTTAACTTCAAAAAGTGCGTTAGAGTGTTAGTCTTGGGAAGATACGAAATAGTAGTCGAGGAGACGAAGACGGAGAGAGAACAGATTTAACAAATGCGCTGAACAGATCACGTCTGATGAAGCTGCTTATCTCGCTACACGAACAGTTACTAGTTCAAAAAGTGCATGTACTTGTCCGATTTGCATAAGCTTTTGTCTGCGGATGAGAATTATCCTCAGCTGAGTACAACGTGGGGATATAACACATAAGCACCGTGAACTGTACCAAGAAGGGGAAAATCGAGCTACTGCATGAAATACCCTTTCTAAAATCTTTTGATTTGAATTCAAATTACGTATGAACCTAAACTTTTGAATTGCCGTTTACCGGAGATAGTATATTCTCTATTGCTCGAGGAAATTTTGAGGGCTTTCCGATCTATTTAGAATACTGTATTTCTTTGAATAATGGCCACGGCTAGTATCGAAGACTGTTGTTCTTCGGCACGGCTACTGGTCGAGGGTAGCTACTATTAAATGCAGCTTCATCCAACCAATGGTACTTTCATTGAAGATAAAGCATCTTTTTTTAAAATTTCCCTTTCTGTAAATGTGGTATTTATCGGCATTGGAATTTATTTGGAAATTATCAGTTTTATTGTTCAATATTTGCAAAAAAACTTGAATTATTTTCTAACAAGTGTAACAAACTAGGGCCTTAAACGACTAAAAGTGCTGGGATGCATTTCTATATTAATCATTTAATTACTTTATTAGAATTGCCATTAGATATTATTTTTATTTCCATCTCCGTCACCGTAGCACAGTGGCTATGTGCTTGACTTTGCAATCTTTTGATAGTGTGGTCGAGCCCCGTGAGTGTCAACGGAAGTGTGCAGGAAGGATAAAACGCATCACGACTGTCCATCAACTGTCTGACTATGTCAGCACTGTACAATCACCTCTTCCTCAGATGAAGAGTGTGGTCACTCGAAACGTCGGGCTTGTAAAAATTTTTATTTTTTACTAAATCGTCTCTGGCAAATATACAAGTGGGTGAAGAAAAATGTGTTTTGGTAAACATAACAAAATGGAAAACGTCCACCCGTACACTGCCATCAATCAATCGATTTCTTGATTTCTATGGAGCATTCGGTAGTTGAACCGGTACTGCGAATAAGCAAGAGTTTCCGATGAAGCGCAACGACGCTGATTTTCATCAATTTCTATCCAAATTTATCCTCTATCAGATAATTAGACAAATATTCGCTCTTCGATGATATAATTTTGTAAGAAGATTGAGCAGCCATGCACGCAATAACTCATTCAAGATATAGAATAATTTTGTGATTGATATTCTAGCGAACACATGATTTGTATAGAAAAACAAGTTCAAAAGACTGATTCATGTATTTCAAGGCAGAGTTACAGTGAAAATCAGAATACGAGACCTTTCGTCCACTCTAAGCCCTGTGTTGACGCAAAGTTTGCTTCCGCTTCCACTCAACCGCTTCCAGTTCCGCTTCCGCTTCCAATTTTTGGAGACCGGACATGGGCTACACACCACCCTATTTCGGGCCCCTTTTTCTTCATTTTCCACTTTTTTACGAGTTATGGGTTCTGACGTTAACACTTCCCAGTCTCCACGAATTTTCTGTCGTAAACTCTAGCTGACTTGTATGCGTTTTTTGACTTGCCAAAAAGTCAAATATTTCTCAAATTTATTGAAAATTTTGAACTTTGGGAAATTGTGAAATAAAAACGTCATTTTTTCCCAACATGTATGTAATGAAAAAATATTAAACAACCAAGAGAGTGTTTGAGAATGCTACAATGAAATTGCCTCAAGACACACCAGTCCGCATTGTGTAAAGTTGTCATTGATAAGATGATACTGAGGTTTTCTGATTTCGAATGCCAGTATTGTGAGATAACACACCTTCACTTTCATCATAATGAGAAAATTAGAATAATAATAATAAGTGTTTATATTCAAGGAAATAGCAATCGATCGTTACAGAGTGCATATTCAAAGAAAAATCAACATCGCTTAAAGTTCAAATTGTAGAAAGCACAAATGTAGGGAATGAATGACATACTAAGCTTAAGCGTCCGTCGCTTCGGCAGGAGGAATCGGCCAGATGACGAAACAGGGGGAAGAAGGTCATTTAGTATGTGGTCCTCACAGAACATGTTGTTCAAAACTTTAAGAGCCTGATCGTGTCTTCGGTCGGACAATGAGGGTAGGGACCTGCAATTACACTCTGAGCCGCAGAGAAGTCGATGAAATCGCCTCTGCAGTTGATCCAGCTTGAATTGATCGGTGGCTGATAACCCGATAAAAGCCGGACAGCAGTATTCCATCAAGGATCTGACTTGCGAAAAATAAACTTCTTTCAAAAATTCATTGGACATGAGAGGCCTTAAAGTCCGCAAAATGAAAAATCGACGCGAAGCACTGCGAATTACGTAGTCGATATAAGTAGACCAAGTGTTCTTCTCATTCATAGAAGTAACTACATTTCGTAATAAAGGTGCCAATTTGTAATTAAGTGTAATAGGTGTGTAATAGGTGTAATAGTGTAATAGGGTAAGTACTAAATATGATAACCATTACTTAACTCATATAAAGGTCAAAAGTCAGAAGTGCCTCGCCTCGCCTGACACGCGAATTGCGTCAGTCACTAGTATTCTGACACTTCCGGAAGCGGGAGCGATCGTCGGGCATTCGCTCCGCTTCCACACCCCTGGTTGGAAGTCTACTGGCATCGTTGAATATCTATGAACTGCCATGCTCATTTCTGAGGCGCCTTGAGAATTCGACATTACGGATATCGATCTTATTTTTCCTTTAAATGTCTGAGTATGTAAATTCATTTCATTTCTCGAATTCCATCAAACAAGATCTCTACATTAGCTATGTAGCAACTAATGAGCTCAGTTTACCGGATGCTCTGCCTTCAATCAGTGAGGCTTTGTATGTGAAACAATAAAACCGCATGATTCTTTTCATTTTTGTCTCGATATCAATAGCTGGAAGGTGAATTTGGCTATGTAATTAGGAAACATCCGAGCAAACATGTTTCTATTCATGGGGTTTAATAATTTTTGAAAGGAAATGAGATAAAGCCAAAATATGCTGTCTTTCTTGTTGGTTCTAGTCATACTATACTCATGTTGACCTTCTTTGTGTTCATTTCTCAATTTTTTGGATTCCTGAAATATTTGAAGGATCAAAATATATGCCGTCCTTTCCTGTTTTGTTTGGTCTCAGCTATAAATATTCTAAAATTAACCAACCTTGTGTTTTTAGACAATAAAAGTGCTGGATTCCTTGTCACGGTTTTGAAAGGCAATATCGTTTTATCATTATCAATATTTATCACCCTGTTGCCTTTGGGAGCCGGTTGTCAAAATATGAATCGAGGATGAATATTTGCTACATAAGAAGCAAATCAACTATTCAAAAGAGTGGTTTGAAATTGGCTTGAACTAACTTAATTTTAGTAGATTTTTTCATTGTTTGCTTCAACGTCATGACCTTATGAAAATAATGTTTGCATCGATGTTGAATGTTTTTTTTATTTTGGACATCAATAATCGATCAACTTCTTCGATTCATAAATCCTCATATTTGCCACTAGCTAAGTTAAACGAAAGAGTTTGAGATATTATAATTCTTCCGATTTAAGCTCGGCCAGAAGAGGTGGATGAAAGTTTTATGCTGTAGTCTTGCGCGACCTTTTTGGTTCACATATTACGCCTAGTCATAAAGAGGAGATATGGTCTCTAAGTAATTCTCGCCTCATTCAATTTCCAATCAAAATATTGAGCTTGATTGATTACCTCAACCCAGCCGTTACTTCTTTTGATCCAACGCATCCAACAATGACACGTATTTATGCATCAAAGCATTGTACAATATTTAGAGCAGATAAACGGACGCAGTGGCTTTGTGGTACAATGTTCGCTTTGCGCCCCGGAGGCCTGGGGTCAAACCTACTTCAGGAAAAACGCAAAATGTTGCGATGCGAAATAGCTCAGTTGGTTTAGCAGCCAACTACGTTCGGTTTCGAGTCCATACGCGTGGAGGGGTCCGACCGCTGTCGCATATTATTTACTCTAACCTTGGCATATGAAGGTTTCTCTACTTACAACTTGGTGGTCTGTAACGGCCTTGCTGGATGGATACTGATTCAAACACTGTTCTGTGTACAGAGAGGTACTAGATGGAATTTACTTGACTTCAATGTGATGAAAATCTTTCACTGAAGCAATTTAGTTGTAACAAATGCGTTCAACGGTTTAACGATTTTGCCATCAGTCATTTCAGATTTAGTAGTAACAATCTCACAAGGAGCAAATAGGCGCTGACACATTTACTGTCTGTCGAAGGTTGAACGTTGTAGGATTAAAATTCTTCAGATTGAAAAATATATTATTCAACATTTCATAACAGCTTCTTATGCTTGAGTATATCGTGAGGTTGTCGAGTGAATCTGCTGATATACAGATTTACTCTTGTGCGGTACTTTTGTCACTGTGAACATTGCATTTAAGTGATTTTAATTGTTAGCCCAGTAATTTAATCTTTTGTGTCAGGTTGGGATAAGATATATCAGCAGAATTTCTTGTGTTTGAAGTCTGGATAAAACTGAGATTAATTGATTAGTTTCGATCTATTTCTTTTTTATCAGATGACGAATTTTATAGGCAATTCAAGCAGTGCCCTCAGACATAATATTCTGTCGGTATGTATTAATTAAGTACAGAGCTGGAAAAATTACACTGAAATTTTTTAATTCCAATTCCAGAGCAGAAATTTCAATTCCAAATCCAATTCCAATTCCAGTCGAAACAGTTTAATTCAATTCCAATTGAGAAAAACAATAATTTGTTGCTAGTCTGCCTTCTTATTCCGTTAGGCCTTGTACTAACATCTGCCTTCTTATTCAAAACACTCGCATATTGGAAAAAGTATTGGGGAGAGACTAGCGACAAATTATTGTTTTTCTCGTATTATGAACCTCCCGACGAAATCCATCAACTATCAATTCCAATTCCAATTCTATAATAAGATTTAATTCCGATAATTGTATGTCGCGTATAGTGTCTTATGTTAATGTATCTAACGTTTGTTCGTTTCAATCTAACCCATGTGCCCTTATCCTATCCTCGTTGTTCCTGTGTGCCGTTCCCTGCGTCGCTCCTATTTGCGTTTTCATGTTTATACATCATATTTCTTGTGTACATGTATATATGTAGCCGGTCAGCCAACGCCATTTTCGTTTCGTAAACGAGATATTCAATATCTCGTGAAAAAAGAAAAGAAAGTTAACGGTCAGCAAAGAATCAAACGCTGAGAGAGAGAGAGAGAGATATGAGATGCGAATAAATCTATTAATAAACTGACAGAAGAAAGAAATTCAGTGTGCGAATGACGTGATTTTTGATGAAAGAAAAAACGACGATAAAAATGATATCATGAAATCTGATTATTGGTCCATGTTAAAAAAGGAGATTAAAAATTCCGTGATAAGAACGAAATGTGGTCGGGTCGAAAGCTAACGAGCAGAGATTAAAGGAAACTCTTTCAATTTTCAAAAGAAAGTGGTTTTATCGTCAAGTCTCAAAAATGTGTATAAATTAGAAACGATGAGAAATTGACACAACAACAACACATACGACATTTTCAGTAGCTGTTAGAAGATCTTCGAGCTCTCGCGGTGTAACATAACTACAGAAGTAACAACAAGAACTGCCTGCCAGCGAACAACAACACAGCAGCGTATGCGGCAACACATCAGCGAGCGCGATTGAAGATTGACGGTATAAGCGACACTAATATTTATGATATTATTTTGGTACAAGTGAGTCCGATCTAATTGAAGTGAATTCAACATTAAGAAGTAAACTGTAAGTGCAAAGTTTTTCTTTTATCGTTGGGTATCGTATCTATATAACTATAGTCTTTAAAATTAATATTGCTAATTGTTGTGATTGGAAGTTGAATAATAGTTCATGTAATTGCCATTTTAATTGAATCATGAATTAGTAGAATAATTTGTTGACACTGTCTATATTCTGATTCGAACTGACAAGGTTGCTGTCTTTTAATGCAACGTTAATTTTTCTCTTTCCAGACCAGTAGTTATTCGTGTGTACAACAATTAAGTAAATCTCCAATTTTTGTGCTTATCTTATCAAGAACTAAATTCAACAATATCTTTATTTTGATTAATTATCTTGCTTGATAAATGACTAAATAACAGATTGAACAAAGATGATTGTCTTTTCATTGTCTGCTTAATCGCTGAAATAACATTGTCCGGGGGCTGTAGGCCCATAGAAGTCACAATTAGCACCCTTTATTCAACAATAGAATAAAGCTACCTCTGTCGATCTATCTCTCTCTTATCTCTGCGTGCAGTTAACACAACGGCCGAGTACTGTGATTTCAATTTTTGTACAAATAGATTTATCACAGGTCTATCGAAAAAGTGGAATTGAGGTTTATCAAGGTCAATTCCAATTCCAATTCCAGTAGATTTAAATATCGTCAATTCCAATTCCAATTCCGACTTTTCCAGCTCTGATTAAGTAAAACAACAGGAAGACTTCATGTCGCCATTTTTCATAATTCGTATATGAATTGAGGAATATTATCCTCAAAATCGGTAGCCAACGCAAGGGATTCTTACTAACTGACGGCAGTCGTGATAAGATTTACTCAGAGCATTCAATGTGGTTCGAAAAAAGGAATAACAAGTTTTCAAAAGTTCATGTTGCGAATCATAGTCCCACGTTTCTAGTATTGGTGGTAGGTCTAACGCGTTCATTACTCTTAAAATCAAGAAAAAATCCGCATTAGAACGTATTACATTAAAAGTTACAGATGCTGGTAGTGGAAATAGAATAGGACAATGGTGACCATAGGTTATGAAATTAAAAATGGATATTATAAAACAACAGGAAACCGATGAATGAAAAATTAAAAAGTGGAGGTGGAACATAGAACTACAATTATACTTCTACATCGATTACACGTGAACTAATGCTACACTATATCTGGGACTACACATGGTGGACAAGTGGAATGTGGATAATGGAGGTAAACAATAGAACTACAATGACACTCTACTACACCGAAAGCAATCGAATACACACTATACCTAATACTACTCATGGAAGATACTATTTCTTCACTTGAATTTGTTATCGTCAGTTAATAATACTACATGGAGTCCAATGAAAGTCTTGATGTTTTTAGTCTGTATTTTGCGAGTTAAATCTATATGTATCGTGATAATGTTTGAGAAAGATAAATATTTTAATATTCATTCTTCCCGTTTCGAAGACGTAGCATTAAAAGTTTGAGCTTGAAAAGTTTGAAGTTGTATAAAATTAGACTGTCAGTATCGAAATAAACCTTCATCTGATAGTGAGTAGGCAACAGATGGAAATCTCGCAAATAAAGTGAATTTGGAGAAGTTGTATCAGGTGGGATAAGACTCAATAAGAACGGATGATTAGGTTTCTTCACTTCTCGATAGCGAAATAATCAGCGTCCGATGTCACGTCGATGTATGCGTCAGGTAATTTCGTGGGAATTATGAAGTCTTCTCGATCGTTTACTACTCAGGTGAATGAAAGCTAAACGAATTTATCACATATTTTTAGGCTTTTTCTTTCATAAGGTGCGTTTTGGCTGGGTCATGATGCAAGCACTGGAAACTTCGACATATTACGGGGCTTTGACTGTTGTTATGAAAACTGTTTTCCTATATGTTGTGATAACTATGTTCTCGATGGTTTGATATCTCAACACTCACTTGTCTTGTATCATGCTATATGCTCAAGATATCTTCCTTAGTGCTATGGTGTAACTTTTGACATTTACTTCAAATTTTGTACTTGCCCATCAATGTTGTGATCTGATCATAAAGGAATCATAAACTTTGGATTTGTTTTCTATTGAATTGCGTCAGTATCATTACAGCTGTTTTGGTCAGACTTCTTACTGGAGCGTTGTGATCTTTTAGTCCGGATGCTCTTCCTGACGACTTCCATTGACACTCTCGGGGCTCGACCTCTGGACCGAAAGATCGCTAGGCCTAGCACTTAACCACTGTGCCACGGAGACCCCGTGCAGCGCTCTATATAACAAGAGTTTAAGTCTCATCAGGACATTTGACTAGTGATTGTGATTTCACTTTGTCTTGAGGGTAGCAGTTCGGTTTTGGATTAAAATCTCGATCTCAATCTTAGGCAATGACTATAGCATGAGGATTGTATTCGAACCCATACCTCCTGATCGCAAACCATGTGGCAAACCACTCTACCAGCGGACCACCTGTATACAAGAGAAATATTGAGCGTGATGCTTCGCTGAGATATAATGTTCACAAAAAATTGAGATTGTGAGAAATTGATTCTTGGTTTCTAGACATATAACCACACAATTAGCTATCATGATTAGATATGATGCGATTTCTCGTGAGTCATGTCATGAATTCAAGCAGATTGCAATCACATCAACCAATTGATAATCAAACTATTGTTGGCGGCATGTACCTCTATTTTTGTTTCTACTGTCCGTTAATCAGACTGCAGTACAATTTCCTCGGAATGGTAGATTTTGATACTGTTGAAAAGTTTCTCGTTTAGGACAGCTTTGGCAATAGTTTCGGTTTGAATCAGTTAGAATGTTCTAAATACAATGAAGATTCGTTAATCCAGTAACCTCGCCATCTAGACTAAGAAACAATGTTAGCGGAATTCTGCAGCGCTAATAATAGTGAACCAATCACAGAATTAGATTGTCTAACCGCATCACTTTGCTAGAAGTGCAAACTGATTCAAGCAGATGGCACATGCAGGAACTTAATAAGTGGGCAAAAAGAAATTTTTAAAACCTTGCAGAGATAGGAAAAAAATCGTGCGTCGCTTGCGGATTGCTCTGAATTCCTTCAAAATGCTCCGATCGCCACGACTACTTCAGATTCGAAGAATTCACCATTGCGCAAGAGTTTTCTCGATAATGTTGGCTCTTCCGATCATTATTAAAAAAAGCAGCAGGCGCATGAAAAAACGTTCACAAACTTCTCTGTAGAACTTGACATCGTCTGTGTCTCTGCTGTGTGATCCGGTTGATAGCAGTCACTGAAACTTTGCACAATTTGCCGTGTTTGATGTTGAACTGGCTGCTCATTGTTCGATTGCTATGATATTATGTCAGGAGATAGTGCCATTTCAATAACGTTACATGTTCCAATGCCTCCCTTCTAGTCAAACGGAAGAAGAGACGACCTGTCTAATTCTGTGGAACCAATAGTCCTGTTTTATACGGATTCTGATTCGATAATCTTGACGGGAAGCCACCGGATGATGATGGCGATAGAGTATGATTATATGATTCAGTATATGATCAGTCATTTTCATTATATGATTCAGTCCATCATCTGTGATCTGTCCGATCGGCGAGGCTCGGTGTCACATCGAACGACAGGTTGACTGTTTTTAGCAATTAGCGCCTGACATATCATCAGCGGTGAATAGTGATTACATTGACTCTCTCTGGAGAATGTCTGAAAGGGTACTAAGAAAACCGTCCAGTGTAAGCTGACGGACTATTTCAAGACTTGTTTTTTGCCAATTTTTCTGCTAACACCGGTACGCATGAATGAAATACACACATTATTGGAAAGCATTGATGTTTTTAATTACAAAAACTAGAGATGTAATTATGCATAAATAAGCGTAAACATGTATTTTCAGGAAATGATAGCCAAATATAATCTGATAAAAAATATAGCAGTTAGGTGTGATTAAATTGAACTATCAAATCAGATACTGCTTAGGCGGTCACAGTAGCTAATAAAATCAAAAGTCCGTAAAAAGTTACCCAACTGTCCTCGTTGTAGCATTGAAACACTTTTCTCTATTTCATGTATTTCTCTATTACTTCAAATAAGGTTTCAAATGAGGTACTTCAATGGCTTTATTTGCCAAGAAAACTCTTTTTACTTATGTCCTCTCGAAATATTCATGACTGAGATATTGTTTTAGCAATGTTGAACAGAAATCGCAAATTTTAAACAATATTTTATGGGGTTTTACTACTAAGTTTGGAGTGCTACTGATAATTGTGGGACCGCATGATGATCTGCATATTGGTGAATCGGAATGCGGCAAGTCTGCCAAATCAGCAACATGCCTCGCAGACAAAATCTCACTGATGCTATATTCTCAAGCATCACGCATTCACATCTTAAGATAGGTGAATAGGTTTGACACCCTCAAGACTAATCACAAATTTTGACAAGATGTACTCAGGGGTTATCAAAAAATTGCAATTAAATGATCGCTGCTATCAAAAAATACATCTAATTGATGGCTGCTATCAAAAATTGCAATTAATTGATTGGTGCCGTCGAAAAATTGTATTCAATTAATTGCCTCATGTTGTAATTAATTGCAATTAATTTTGATAACCGCTGGATGTCCAGACGTTTAATGCTTTCGTAGATGTTAGGCATTTCTCGTGCAGATTTCTGCAGCATCGTAGATGTAAAATTCATCATCGAGCAGATTATGCTTTTCTATTTGTGTTCTCGAGTAACAATGAAATATAAAGAGACTTGTGCGACGGTGCATGGAAAGACAATAATTTCTTTTTGAAACATAAAATTAAGCTGTCACATGCGCAATATGCATGTCGCGAACCGATTTATCCCTTTCATTATGATTTGATATCGACGCACATCGCACACGATAGGAATCTATCAATTCTGTCTTCATTTTTGCATGGAAATGAGTTTTATGCTCTGTAGACAGGAAAAACATCGTGATTTCAGTATCAGGTGAATAAATAGACTGGATGTGCTTCATTGTATCAATGGTCAGTTTATCTACGTCAATTTTATGGCAAATGAAATATCGTTATGGATGTCTTTTAATCTCATAATGGCTGACATTGATGTTTTTATCTGTTGAGCTAGTGAGCAGATTCTAGATTGGATGCCAATATGTGTCCAGGCAATCAACTTTTTCATGGGGGGGGGAAATAAAGAAAAGGCGGAGGCACGCGCATTAAAATGAGAAGTATGTAGCTGTCATTGTTTTTATTTGGACGAAATTTCATAGCACTCTAGCCAAAAGGCTGACTCCAGCAAACATTCTTTGAAATCGCAAGTTACATGAAGTTATCATAAAATTGAAGAAAAAATATTAGCCAACATCAATTTCTTTAGACATCGCTTGGAAGTCAATTAACTGCTCCAGCTTCTCTTAGAGAATGCAGTTCCATATAGAAGGGCCATAGGAGAAAAATGCACGACCTCCCGAGATACACCGTTTTGATGAGGAGCACCTTCAGATGATCGAGGAGAATAGGAGGGAAATTGAAACAGGCAAAAGCTCTACAATGCTCTTTGTTGCATCCGATCTTGAGTGCTAAACGTTCATTTATCGGAAGCCAGTTCAGTTGATTAACCTCTTCATGTCGGGTTCTGACGTACATCTACATTCGGCATTAGGCCCCTCCCTAACTTCTAAATTATTGCTCCGATTGACATGAAATACATGTTACAACTTTCTGATGGTGCTGCTCATTCATCCTCGTAATAAAAATGGAATTTCAAAATTTGAAATCGCTAATTTCGACAGTCTTTCTTCAGTCTCTTCAATTATTGCCATCACTTATGAGAAACAAAAAGAGATCGATAAGATTGACCTATGCTTTGAATAAAACGAAAATATGCGCAGAGGGAATATTGAAGATTTTCATTCAAAAGTGATCATTCCTTTTTATGGTGCAATGTCACTCATCCCCATACTGGGTGCTTGGAAGGTCAGACTTCGATCTGGAGCATTGGGATCTGTTAGCCGGGATACCCTTCCTGCCGACTTCCAGTGACACTTTCGGGGCTCGACCTCTGGACCGAAAGATCGCTAGGCCAAGCATTTAAGCGCTGTGCCACGGAGAACACTTGTTCCAATGCATCTGGGGAATGATGTTTTTCAGTTCTACGTAACTTCAAATGTGATTTATCGAAGGGCGACGTGCAGATACCTAAGGAGTTCAAATTATAAGGAAAATACACAAACATGACTACTTAAATCTTCCATTTCGCAACTTTTCAGTCAGCGAAATGGATTTATTCAATATTTATGCATTCATATTGAATTCGTCGGTCTTTGATGCAAGTTTGCTACGAAATGCTTGTAAACGGTGGCAAAGCTCAGGATTTCAAAAAAAATTAGGTTTTAATATGTGTTATAAATGTGACCTTCTAGTGGGCCAGATGAAGTTTGGCATTAACATTAAAACTGGGTCAGATGAAAAAATTAAAACTGAAGTCATAAAGTAGTAGGTCGACCGGCTTGTACGAGAGCCACAGCAAAAATGCATCCAATCTCTGTTGGAAACTTCAGTATCTTGGGGCCTCCTTTACCATGCTGATACAAAAATATTCCTTTACAAATTTCTTCGGATGAAAACTCGACAGTCGGTAGGAATCAGGAAAATTGCTGTCCTGAGTGTATTATTCGCAGCTATATGCATGTGTATTTTTGCAAATTTGCATGTTTTTGTCAATACAATGAGCTGTCGAATATGGAAGTTTAGGGTTTGAAGTAAATGAGATGCATAACTATAAATTCTTGAATATGTTAAACAATATGTTAATTAAATTGCATTAATCGATAACATGTATGTATCATAAAGTATGGCCGGGTGAAGTTAGGCCTAGATTATGAATGTCTTGCACGGACATTGTGAGACTCTTTTGCGCAGCCGATGGTAGTGGCAACTGGCAATCATAACACCTCTGACAAAGAATTTTCTGGAATTATTAGTCATGAATATAGACTTATATTGACCTTGAAAGATCACCTTCATTGTAATCCTCATTCTGTCAGTTTTGTTCAAAGCTTCCTCTCCAGCCGGTATCAAAGAGTTGTCTGTGATGGTGCTTTTACTAAGTGGACGAGTGTTAGTAGTGGTGTCCCTCAAGGATCCGTTCTCGGCCCTATTCTGTTTATTCTTCTAATCAATGATCTTCCTTCCTATGACGATACGAAGCTGATAGCGTATGCAGATGATATCACTCTTGTTCATTTCCTCAACAAGAACTCTTCGAGTAACTTCCAATCTGTAGTCAACTCTTTTTCTGACTGGTCTGCGCGTAAAAAGCTTGTCATCAATGTTGAAAAGACCAAAGTGATGTCTGTTCACCGCTCTGGTACTCTGACTGACTCTCCTATCACCATTAATGGGAACATTATTGAAGAAGTCAGAGCTGTTAAGATTCTTGGAGTCTATTTTTCCGATGACCTTAAATGGAATGTCCAGTTTTGCCATCTTTATAAAAAAATATGTAGGAGTCTGTCATACGTCAAACGTCTTAAGGCTAACTGTAATGCCAATAATGTTATCTGGCAAGCCTACAGCGGTTTTGTTTTATGTCATCTAAATTTTTGTTGGCCTTTTATGTGTGACATTTCTGTTAAGTATTTCTCCAAATTTGAAAGAATTGATCGCCTTGCCGCTAAATGGGCAAATGTTGATAATGTTGAACCTCTAAAGAATAGACTTGACAAGGTATGTGTTAATTTGATCAAGAAAATATCTAGGAACGTCGTTGCTCATCCTCTCAGTGAATTTTTTGAAATCCGTCCATCGCTCAATACAAGACAATCCAGAACCCTTCTTCCTCTACGTCGAAAATGTACAGCCAATCATTTGTGAGATTTTCTAATTTTTCATGAATTAGCCATTTGTCGAGTGACTCTGTCAAATACCGCTCTTTGTATTTGAAATAAAGATTTATTATTATTATTATTATTATTATATCATTTATACTGCTGATTGTGAACTCTCCTTTTGTTTCTGAAGACATCATTTTTCCAACAGCTCATCTTCCGCTGTAAATGAATGATAGAAATTCAGATTTCCTTCAATTTCCGACCTTACAATTGATTTCTTGATAACAGCATGTATGTGAATGTATCTGAAAGCAAAATAGCTCATGAATTAGTCACGGACATTCACGTTCACTTTTCGAATTCTTGAAATCACTAGGTTAGCGGTAATCTACCTCTATCTATCCAGAGATTCTCAATGAAGAATAATTGGAATTCAGTCGTAAACTGAGAGATACTTATCGTTGTGACAATATTTCAGCACTTACTTACACATTGATCTTTCTCAAACATTCTCAACCTCTTCAGAGAAATATAAGAGCCAACAGCTGGCCTCTTCACAAGTTGAGTCAATAAAAAAATACTCATATTGTTGGATCGGTTCTGTTACGTTCTCGAAGTGAAGGTTGGATGACTGACATTGTTTAGTTCACGTGGTTTAGAGAAATATTTAACTTTTGAAATATTCATGGCTTGAATGAAACTGATACTCTGTTTCTTTGCACTTATATGGAAAGGTTCGAATAGCTGCTGTATGCTAGCGTCATCAGGAATGAAGGCAACATTAAAACAAACTAAAAGCTGCTCTCATGATTCTCTGAAATTTAAATTTAGTGTATTCGTAGCGAAGGAGTGAGTTCTTCTATGTTGACAAGAGGGTGAATAACCTGCAAAAATAAATTGCCAATTTTTTTAGCAAATTCATAATCCCTGACGCAGGTGGGTTTTGAGTGTTCCGGACTTCGGGTCCGAAACACGAATCCCTCTTTAGTTCCTGCTGATGACTTCCTGGTTGGCACAGAGGACGCACAACCAGTCCTTTTGAGGACTAATTTTAATTTATTTTCAGTATGTATTATATTATTCGTCAGCACTCCTTTTTTGCAGCTTACTCACTTATTTTACGCAAATTTGTTCGGAATTTTTACTTTTTTAATTTATTGTGCTGTTTATTTTATTCATTCATCTATTAATTTTTTGGTACAATTCAAATCTTATAATCGCATTTCGCTAGTGATTTCAGCAGTTAATCTTTCAGAATCTTTTAGCTTTTTTAAAAAGAATGCTGACATGATCTACACTTTGATATTTACTTGGTCAGTTTATTTTATATTTTAAGTTAGGTAGAAATGTGAATGATCTTCTTAGTTCATATAATCTCCTTTCCTATATGCAGTGAAATAGGAAAATATCAGCATCTTCCGTCGTGTGCAGATTAAACATGTCATAATTGTTTGCGAATTAAGACTTGATAGGATGGGGTGCAGACCAGTCCTCTTGAGAGGTAGATACTATTTCATGAATAGTCATCAATTGTTCCCTTAATAGCAAATCTAATTCCCTATTTCATTTACTTCATGGAGTAGTTGCAGATGAGACGCTGTAGGTAGATTCTAGCAAGTTCAGTGCCTATTCTATAGGTTGTATGTATTTTATTTTCTTTTCTTCAAAGTTGATTACAGATTTATTATCGTGTAAAGCAGGCCAAATCTTCGTTTATTTTATGTCGTTATCTGAGATTCCTCGAAGATGATGATTTCACTTAAGCAGAGTAACGGGAAACTCGTGTTGAAAGATACAGTAGTCATCCTCAACAACGGCTGCACCAAATTTCAACAGGGGAAACAAGTCTATGTCATGCACTTCACGTGTTCTCTACCAAGTCCATTGTTTTTCTCCATTCGTCTGTAATCTCCACTGTTGTTCTTCATCTTCTGCAGCTCTCCTTCGCTCTTTGTAGGTACCACATTGTTGCTTCAACGGATTCTCAGTCTTCCTCTTTCCTCGGGTACCTCAATTCGTTCCTCGCTTATCTCTCTTCGTTTATCCTTGCAACGTGTCCTCCCCATGTTTGTCTTGTCACTTCAATCTTCTGTGACAGTAACATTTTCAACCCATTTCTTATCTCGGATATGTAAGAATCGTAACAAAAGGTCGATGGAATCTTGGTGAACCTTAATACCTCTCTTGCCCTCTATATTCCGTTATAGCAGTATTTCATAACCAGCTCGCAGCGAGATGTTCTACGCAGTCATAGTGACCGTGCAAAGTCTGGTGTGCCGAACGGCCATGTAGATAAGATGCTAACTGCTTTCACCGTATCCACACAGGCCTCAGAAGTATATCAAGATAGCGAGGGAGGTGGTGATTAACCACCTCCTCTCTTAACACCCAAACTATTGTTGAGGGTTACATGAAAGTCACTACAGCCGTATGGTGTGTGAACTTTCTGATGGTAGAAATATAGTACTGTATTTCCTCTAATAAACGCCGTGGCTTTTATTTACAATCGCACAGGGCGCTGTTCATTAGAGGGCGGCGTTGATTAAAATGCACATTTTTCAAAATTGAATGGCAACAATAATTTCAGGTATATACTAGCATTCACGGAAAATTATCAATAAGAACTGAAAACTCATCTAGCAGGTTTCTTGCTCCATTACCGATCTATTCATTGTCGACAAGGTGTGGTAGTTTCGACGGTGATGGAACACAGCATGTGACTAATTTCTTGGAATTACTATGTATGCGTATTTCTTGGAATTAACGATATCTGTATTTGCGGTTTCCCTCCCATGGTCACTTGAAGGCCGGGCTCACAGGAAGCTGGAGCGTGACGACGAAACTTCCTCCTTTGTACAGTATAGCAACAGTTAGAGACAGGAGCCCCTCTACTGACTCCGATAGCCACCATTAGGTGACATCGTGTAAGGTAGGCTATTTTTTAGAAAAGGTTGAGCGTGATGCTTTTATTATGTGATTTATTCTATCATAACATAGACTGCACCATCAAGCAGTGTCATTGTGCATTCCAGTGTGTCGTTTGACAACTGAGTCCTTGTTCTTTGAATCAATAGATGTTAAATACACTACAGCTATAAGTCATTATTTTCTAGCTTTCTTGATATTAGAGGCGCGACTCTAATTAGAGGGCATCGTTTATTAGAGGAAATACTGCTATTCAATATTGCGTTTCATCCAGTACAAAAGAAAAATAATAAATAATACAAAAGAGGTCGCTTAACTTTTCTCAAGTTTATTGTTTCTTAGTTATTTATCATTCAATGCAACATGCAGAGGTTTTACTTGATGCCCAGCTCTAATTATCTTCTCATAGCTACATTATTTTCACTATTTGACAGTCAAAATCAAATAAAGTGATACATTTTTTGTCTTCAATATGAAGGTCTTAGAAATCATCATGTAACTTCAGTTAAATACGATCCTTTAGACCATAAATAATGAGCAAATAATGGTGATCATCACGACAAAGTGCATGGAGCAGATTTAAACCAAATCCTATTTCAAAGACGCGTCTCTCAAGTTACAAGAAAATTTAAATCATCATACTTATTGTTTTGCTTATGATACATTTGATAAACCTGTCATGAACTTCTTCATTCTCAGATTTATTCATCTCCTTTGTTCAACTCCTTGTTTTGAACTTGAAGAATACCTTAATCGAATGGCTTTGACCATAAAATCCAGTCTGGAAAATTATCAACGTCAAATTTGATGAGCGATCATGGGTACAAGAATAGAAGCCAATTCGTTCCGGTGGTATTGGACTCCGACTACCATCCCACGTTGCTCTCCTACATATCTATCGTTAGTTATTTCGTCGACAACTCCAGTACTCATCATTTTGCTTTGCTCACATTTGTCTTTTTTGATGTTAGCCAGTCATTCCCACTTTCAGCTTATCTTGCAGCTCTTCTGCTTTTCTGTACCCTCATTTGTCGCAATGCCGACCAGAATGTAGAAGGTGCAAAATGCTGCACATTAATGGCCAGATGCTTCTCCAGCAATTTGAACACTGAAGATTGCATCTGTTGTACCCTTATCAGGCATGAAGCCAAATTGCATCGCACCGATCCATTGTATTGTCAGTTAATGATTTTTTGCTCTATGTGTTTGTTATACAACTTCGGTCTAAAGTGTGCCTAAAATGTTTCAAATTGCAGTTTTCCGAGCAGATTTATCATGTGTCATGTGGTGAAAAGCTGCATCATACGCATCAGGACTGAGCGCGAATACATTATACATATAAATGAATGAAAATGATCATGATTCTGGCTCCGCTAGAGTATCGGTTCATCTCATGTTAAGTTCTAGATTATCACATTGATCAATGCAGAAATGATATTTGTAGGATGTCGTCTAGAAGCACATTGCTCACTTTGACTAGAGTCTATAGCACATTTTTACTTTCGCTAATATTGACATCCGCAGACTGTGTGTGAACGTTATCGAATGATGCGCCTGTTAATTGTCCGAGTGACCGAGCAATTTCAAAGGCTGGTCAGGTCGTGTTTTTAATGAGTGATCAGTGAAAGATATCAATGCCTCGGAGATTTGGCTTCCAAACAACAGAAACGACATAAATTGTGATTCCGAAAATTCCTTGGGATTACATTTGGAATATAAAGATATTTTTTTCTATTACCTTTTCTATTCTCTTTGATCTACCACAAACATGTAAGCTGTCGCATCAAAGAGAAAGTAGGAAAAATGTCGGCGATTTGTTTCAACATTATGTTGACTTCTTGCGGTTCAAATTATCGTTGTTCATGTAGGAGATCAGAGGTTTAATGATTCATTTTCATGAATACAAGATGAATGCTATCTCAAAAGGCAGTAACCTTCAATTTTGCACTGTCGAATACAGATCAACATGTCGTCGGTGGTGTCAATGAACACAATGAACACGCAATGTATTGTGTTTCGTGCATGTGAAACGCGAATTTTTTGTTGACTGTAAAACAAAGCTATCTCACCATTAATCAATCTAATCATATAGATAATGACATTATGTCGCCTTTTGAGTAGGTGCTAACTCATTTGCACACTTCATTCTCTGTTGAATAAATAAATTAGTCCGATCCTCAAGCTTGTGGAAGAAGCGACAATAAACGTGGAGTAAGTAAGGAGTGATTCATTCGTTCTCATTTGCTGTTTTATGTGCCATTTTTCACCGTGTCTTGCGAACACTGTCAAAGAAATTCATATCGATAAAGTTATCTTGACCATGTGTACACGTAAGGGATATAGGCACACAGCTTTTGGATCAAGGCTCAGATCGCTGCGAATATATCTGCAACAACTTGAACAGAAGACTTGAAACTTTGTCAGTCTCACCCAAAGAATTAGACTGTTTAAGCGTGTCACTTTGCTAGAAGTGCAAACTGATTCAAAACGATGAGACATGCAGGAACTTAATAAGTGGGCAAAATGGAAATGTTTAATGCCTTGCAGAGATAGGAAAATAGTCGTGCGTTGCTACGGGATTGCTGTGAATTCCTTCAAAATGTTCCGATCGCTACGATTCCTTCAGATTCGAAGTATTCAGGTAATTGTGCAAAAGTTTTCTCGATAATGTTGGTCCTTCCGATCATTATTAGAAAAGATAGCAGGCGCACGAAAAAACGTTCGCGAACTTCTCTCTGCAAAACTTGGCATCGACGCACTGTGTGTCTCTTTGCTATGTGATTCGGTTGATAACAGTCTCTGAAACTTCGCACAATTTGGCGTGTTCAATGTTGAACTAGCTTCTCATGGTCTGATTGCTATGGCATTATGTCAGCAGATTGTGCCATTTCATTAGCGTTACATGTTCCAATGTTTCCTTTTAGTTAAACAGAAGAAGAGACGATCTGTAACACTGTTTCTGGAAGGCAGAATGATAAGAGTAACGATAAAAAAATGATAAAAGTAATGGTAAAGGCACAATGATTTCAAATGTATAATTGCAGAATTCAACTTAATATGCTAACTACATATCTCAAATTCAGTTCGGGTATGACAGCATGTTTAATTGAGAGATGTGTTGCTGTTGAGAGATGTTAACTAGGCCTGCTGATGATTCCAGATATTGGATGAAATGAGTGTTTCTTTTTCCAACTGAGGACGCAACTCAACAGTCTATTTCTATCTACTCTATCTCCCTTGTCTTTTGTAATTGGCACATTTTTTCAAAATTAAGAATCTGAGGTCTGTACAACAGGATACAGAATGTGCGAGTTTCAAGCTCAATATTATAATAATTACAATCCTAATCATAGTCTCGTAAAAAATCCCTGCAATCTCAATCCAGCAAGCTGAAGCAATTCAACTTCCTTCTTCTGTGTGTGCTCACATCATTTGAACTGCAAAGTGCAGACAGAATGGTATAAAACTGTCTGAGACGTGTGATCTTGTCACTTCCCAGCTTCTTTGATGATAATTAATTCTCTGATGACTTCGATAGAAGAGTTCATTAAGTAAACCATCCGGATATCATGTTTCCAGTTTTGAGTTCGCCTAGAAGCTGATTATTGATTAATGGAATGGTCGGGTATGATTGACAGCTGAGAATCGGACATAAAGTTCGTCAAGTGAGACTCGCTGACAAGTTCTTTCTTGCTGAAGATGATGAAGTGCGACAAAGTCATTAGTGAATGTGATCCATGACATGGATGCCTTCGTCACATGAGAAATCTTTCCTCCAATTCATCCATCCGGAATTCTCAGACGGGAAATGTCTCTGCATTCATATGAGAAAGATATTGCGATGAATCAAATGCCCGAGAAATTTCGTACCTATTCATTTCAATTCGTTTGCAGGGATTATCAAAAAATTGATTGCAATTTTTATTGCTCTCTTCAATCAATTAATTGATATTGAAAATAATAGCAATCAATTAATTGAAACTGAAGTCAAAACAAGAAAATGATTGAATTTGGAAGTAGTGAATGGGGTTCGCAGCCCGGACTAGCCCGTTTCAAAACCAGCCGAGAAGCCAGAACAATGCTAGAAATAGAACCTAGAAGCCAGGGCTCCATTTTTTTAGGCCGGACTTTTTAAAGTTTGCTTTTAATATCTATAAAGCATTGTTGCATTTTTCTATCCTTGGTAACATTGCATTCCAAAAATTGTCTTGCACCACAATCTTCATTTTCATGATGATTTCTGTGATAGAATTATCTGATTTCGGAAGATCTGGCTTTAGCTGATGAGCGTTTCTACTTTTGTCCATGACTGTCAGTAGCAGTAGGACAAGAATTTCCCTTCACTATAAATCCTATTAACTTCTGCTTCATCGTGATGTTTGAGCAGGTTCACGTCATGTGATTGTGGTACTTGGTGGAACTTGTTCACTGTTATAATCTGGTTGCAGACCTTACATTAGGCTAAATCATTGCCTGGCAGATAGTAGTGCTTCCAAAGGCGTGTTCATGATTCTACCCTTAATTGATTTGGTTCAACTCCTGCTACTCTCTGCCATCGAGAAAGTCTGCTGAAGACGAAATATCAGGCATTACATTTATTTTGGCTTCAAATAGCGTTATTTTGGTTTCTGTGTGATACACCGGTGAACAGACTTGTCATCAGTGCTAAGCGACTGACAGCGCATCCAATGCACGCCAGCATATTTGATGAATTGTCCCTATTTGTGGGCTAATGAGGAATTGTTCATTCAGCGATTTTCCACTAAAATTCCACTGCGCATTTTAGATAAAGCCGTCAGCTTCAGCTATCCGGACTAATTCCTACAGCCCGGGCTTAGCCCGAAAAATCGAGAATTGAGCCCGGGTTAAAAAATCGGGCAGGCTGCCCGGCGAACCCTAGTGGTGAACAATCAATCAACTCAATGAACATACAATTGAATCCATAATGCATGTTTATCGTAAGTCATGATTGTTTACGCCTACACTATGATAATGCTGACCACCTCTAATAATCATCAAACGCTAAACCGATGTAGGGCCTGTAGTGAAAGCAAAACTTCAAAAGTTCAACGATGTTGTCTATATGATTACAGGCTGGTTGTAGCCAGATGAACAACTTCTCTAAACCGTGGTTTTGCCTCTGTCAACTTAAACAACGCCACGTATTCAATCTTAAGAGTGAAGGCAAAGCATGAGTTGTGACATCACTATGTATAGGTATGGCATGTAGTACACGCATACATTTAAGGATTAAAGGACTGTTTACGGGTGCAAAACAGGGATTAACAAACTTGCTTCCAATTTAATATGTCTTTCCAATCAATTAATTGAAATTTGAATTTTTGAGCAATCAATTATTCTAATTTTTGTTAGTGACCAATCAATTAATTGAAATTCAACTCGTTGGACTGTAAAGTTTGGAGAATTTGCAAGTAAAGTCACAGAGGAAGAACTTGCGAGGGAGAGGTTGAAGGAGGAATCGCGTTAAGACTCATTGGCATGTGAAAATCAACTTTTCTATGGTAATTCAGGCCATCGACTTGTGTCCATTTGACTTCTGAATCCACTAAAGTTTCGATTTTGTTGGTGACCATGTAGCAGGTAGATATCTTGTGATTCGCCCGTTGTGATTCCTTTTAAGCATTGTCACAGGGATTAGAGACGTTACAATTTTCGCTTAACCGTTTAGCCGGTTAAAAATTAATCGGTTAAACGACTAAATGTGCTAAAAATCTGTCAGAAAGCTGAACTATGCATCCCGTGAGAGCGTGAGAGGTGTTTACTTACTACTCAATACAATTATCATCAAACCGTCATTTCCATGTACTTATCAGACAGAAAATAATTGCTCATCAGAACAACATTATGATGATGATGAAATAAAAAAACAAGGCATTGACTAATTGTCGGGAAGTGTTCGATTTTTCACTCAATCAGAGTTGTAATGTAAAAACAATATTGCGTTTGCCGTTTCCTTCGTTAAGCACATCTGTCTTTTTATCGAATATGTCTCCATACGCGAAGAGCAAGCGCTCACTGTTTGCCGATGTAGCCTGAACGGAGAGATACCTTTTGGCGAGTTAACACAGTTTTGGAAATGAACAGCCATTTGTCCTCCACCAATCCAGCGGGTCAATTTTGAGATTCGAAGCAAAATACCCACAATTGTACATTTACTGGTTGCTTTGATGCTGTGTGGTCCTTGCCAAAGTCAACTCTCATGTATTGTTTAGTAAGTAGACAGTTTGATGGGACTACTTGATTGGCTGTTAGTTTTCCGACGTTTTAGATGTGAAGATCATGAACCAAACTTGCATATATGCAAGTATGCGTGTTGATCTTGTTATTTCATGGATGAGTACAACATGCTTAGTTTGAAATTGGTTAGTGTTAGGATGCTTGTTTAAATTTCCATACAAAAAAAATATTTAACCGCGGTTGACGTAATTTAACCCAATAAAGATCGTTTAAACGCTTGACCGCTCCAATCCCTGCATTGCCGTTGTAGACCAATACATATAATTGGCTAAAACGAATCAATGCAAATTTCTCAATGACAATGGGATCATTTATGTTTTTGGGTTACTCGCACCATTTGTCCGCCATTTGGATCCATCTATCGTCCACCGGTGTTAATGTAAAGCACGGATTCAGTACATTCAAGTGTGCAGATGACTGTTTCAAAAATGAGTTACTTGTCTTATATCATGCGAATATACGAATTGGTAAACTACTGCTTTTTATCCAATTAGTGCAGGTGTAATGATTAAACGCAAACCTACTTTAGTGGTAGCCCCTGTTTAGGTAAAAACTGTTCCGGTTCTGAATTCGTGATCTGAAGTCAACTTCCGCTTCCGACTTAGTGGCTCAGAGGCAGTGTCTATTTATTAGCGATCATTGATGCGAAAATACAGTAAAATGAAATTATGAATTCGATGGAATGTTTTAAACATTTTGGTTTTAGTACTGTTGAATGTTCTCTTTGCAGATGAAGTGAAGCTGATTAACCAGAAGCTTCAGGATCGATCAGCAACTGCAGCAACGAGTCAGAGAGTTGATCAGCTGCAATCTGAGATACAATTCGACCTCAGCCAACTGCAACATCATGTACGTCGGTTACAGACCACGACCGAGGGGCCTTCATCACCATTTGAACGTTGCAACACGCTACAGAAGGACATTCATGAAATGTAAGTGATGATACCTGCTCCCCTATCACAATCTTCTTCACAAATTGCATAAACCTCCTTGCTACTACTTTTTTCAAACAAATATCATGAATTTGTTGTTGTTATGCAGTCTGAAGTATAGAGTAAGTATATACAGAGATGATCATAAAAAACGGATCACCTAAATTATGTCGAAATTCAAACGATTCTCATGCCTTCCAATCGCGTCGCACGTTAACGCGCCATGCATCATTGGAAAGCTTACATTCTCAGGCTTCAAATGAGCCATGATAAACTTGCATCCGCTATTTTGTTTGCCGGACAGTGGTCAAAATATGAAAATCGCTCAATTTACAAATCGCAATTTTTCAATAAGAAAACATGTAAGCATGATAATTCAGGCACGAGGCGAACGAGCATTTTCTGGCCTTTCATTTGATATATAGCACATCGAAATAGGTCGACTGGAAAAGAAATAGTGCTATCGTGAAGTAATGACAATATCGTGACTTCAATGACTGAAAATGTCATTTTGTCACTTCTTCATCAAAAATGCTGGTGTTTGGCATCTTTCGAATCCTTGCGATGTAAGGAGTCCGATCATGTAAGTTTTATCCATATCAACTCGACTGTTCTCTTTCAATATCTTTCAACATCTTTCACATGACTACTAAAGTACACAAGCACCATAACGTCGACGAAGATTCAAAACAACTTCAGTCGAGTCTGCAGCTGCACGGTAACAGACAAACAATAGCGAAGGCGTGTCTTTGTTCTCTCCTTATCACCCAGCCGAGACGACCGCAGATGTTCACTATTCAGTATTCCTGTTCTTCCGTTCATCGAATAGAATTTAGTGGTCATGTGAAAGATATTGAAAGAAGTTTGAAAGAGAACAATCAAGTTGATATGGATAAAACTTACATGATCGGACTCCTTACATCGCAAGGATTCGAAAGATGCCAAACACCAGCATTTTTGATGAAGAAGTGACAAAATGACATTTTCAGTCATTGAAGTCACGATATTGTCATTACTTCACGACAGCACTATTTCTTTTCCAGTCGACCTATTTCGATGTGCTATATATCAAAAGAAAGGCCAGAAAATGCTCGTTCGCCTCGTGCCTGAATTATCATGCTTACATGTTTTCTTATTGAAAAATTGCGATTTGTAAATTGAGCGATTTTCATATTTTGACCACTGTCCGGCAAACAAAATAGCGGATGCAAGTTTATCATGGCTCATTTGAAGCCTGAGAATGTAAGCTTTCCAATGATGCATGGCGCGTTAACGTACGACGCGATTGGAAGGCATGAGAATCGTTTGAATTTCGACATAACTTAGGTGATCCGTTTTTTTTATCAGCTGTGTAGTAAGTGAAGTGTCGACTCAAAAAATGTCAGCATACAGTGAAAAATTTTGCATCAAAGGATTCAGTTTCTAGAGAAGATTACGTTCCTGCTGTCTAAAAAAAGATATTTGATCAATTTTTAAGAAGCTAAATTTTTGCAAACTATTCCTGTGTTTATGTACTAGCGATTTGGTACCTCTATATAAGCAGCATGAAGCTTATCAGCTATCGAAAGGAATGAGCATTTATTGACACGCATATTAACTAAGTGGAAATTGAGCTGACAAGGAAGTTTCATGAACAGCATTGTAACGCAAGTCTTCATGGAGAAGTTGAGATCTTATTGTGCTTCTTGGCTGAAGTTTCAAGTTTTTCATTCATAATTTCATCGGCATGATTTTATCATTGACTAAATTTGTGCTTCATTCCTTGAATCTGTGGACCGACTTTTGTCTTTTTAAAGTAAATTATGATCATTGTCTTTGATTATGATATTTTTATGCTCTTTCAGTGGCAGATAGCATGTGATGCGATCATGCTTAAGAAAATAATCTTATTGATGAGACTGAGCATAAAAGCAATCACCCATCGAATTACTAATTTAGCAAATATTACCTCTCCAAGGTTGCCATGACACGGAAATATTTATCTTCCTTCTGCATTGCTATCATGATCAGTCAAATCCGTGCAAAGTTCTCCAAAAGTGTAAAAATTGCATATCTCACATGTGGCAAAGGGTCTCAACTCGAGTTCATTGAATAAAATCGAAACTGCATACACTTTGAGGATTTAATTAATGCTGAGTTGCTACTATACCTACTCTATCTCTAACCACTCAGTGTTCTGAAGTGCTATGAGGATTCGTCTTCATAAAATTTCGTTTGATACAAGTTGCAATCAGAATATACTTCCTTCAACGCTCTTGAAAAGTTTGACCCTTTCTCCATAGATTTCGTGCGGTTGATTTCTCATTCGCTAGCGATGGAATTTGTGATTAAGTTGTTGTTGAGATTCATGTTATCTTAATATCATCATGCCAAAGCATAAGCACTTGAATATACTGCGACTCTTAAGATTTGCTCTCCTTGCGCAATCGTACTCCTTAAACTGCTTTCGACGTAGTCAGAGTACATCCTCATGCAAAGATGAAACATAACCGCCTTAAAGTCAAACAGTGAACCATCAGTTATCTTAAGTAACGTAAACTTTCATCTTCAATAAGACAAGAAGAGCATTGTTGATCTTTACTGCCAGACGTCTTATTGTTCATTAAAATGCGGATCCGAGACTTCCTAGAGTCTATCAGGAATATCAATTTCTAGCAAATGCCGAAATATTTATCATAGAGAGACCTGATGAACAAATTTATGGAAACCTTTCTAATGTCTTTTCATACTTGCAACAATAGGGATAACAGGAGTAAGAATTATATTAGGCAAATTGATCTGCGGCGGAATTGAAATGGGAATTGTCCGCTTTTGTAACTGACATTTCCCTTGAACTCACATTTTTAGCTCTAACAGTGGAATAATTTTCCTAGGACTTACTGTTTCATCAGATGCTGAATCAGGAGGAGGCCTCACGGAATTTCACGACACGGAATTCCTGATTTTTATTGATAGGAGATCCTTTGTCGTAGTTTTAGGGCTTGTTTTTCGCATTGAGAAAATTCAGAAAAACTTGATGGTGCCGCTCCGAAGGCCTCAAAAAATCTCTGGTCATCACATCAAACGTACTAATTATTTTGTTCTCTTACATCTCCGGTCTCATCGGTGGATGTTGAGCAAGCTGTTTCAAAGTTCGGATCTGTTGCTCTTGTTGCTGCTGCTTTACCCAGCTCCGTTCAGCAGATAGGAGTGTTCGTATCCTAACGAAGCGACACACCCAGTGAGCAAATTAATGCCTACTGCTGGCGAGGAGTGTCCCGGGGAGCAGATGGCCATTCGAACACCATTGAGGTGCTGCCATACCTAAGACAAGGCTGCTCAGACAGGGTGAACAGCATTTAACGGGAGAGGCAGCAACTCCAATTTTCTCACCCCACACCTTGCGTCGGCCATCGCTGAGAAGACTGTGGACAAGGCATAGCCAGATATGCCAGAGGGAAGGCAGCTCAAAGAGCTTTATTGCATATCCCATCAACTATCGGCTGTCAGGATCCTCGCAACATCAAGTTAGAATAGCCTCTGAGGAATGGCAATGAGAAAAAGATGTCAAAATGCCGACAGCGGAGTTTAGTGACAAAAGGCACATTTTAGTCACCTCTTGCGACACACAGGAGAACGTCGGTCCTATGTTATTCAGTCCTGGGAACCGCATGGGTCTGTTGTGCTCCCGCCACTACGTTGCTCACTGTCTATTGATGAATTGAAATCCTTCTGCGCAGTGTTTTGCAATTAGGGGTGTGGAAGCGATCGTTTTCATTGGAAGCGGATGCGCGACGATTGCTTCCAGTTCTGAAAGTATCATGATATTAATGACTGACGCAATTCGCGTGTTAGGGCGAGGCGAGGCACTTCTGACTTTTGACCTTAAGTCTTGATATGAGTTTAGTAATAGTTGTTATGTTTAGTGCTTACCCTATTACACCTAATTACAAATTGGCACCTGTGTTACTAAATGTAGTTACTTCTAATTTTCTCATTAAGATGAAAGTGAAGGTGCATTATCTTAGAATGCTGGCATTCGAAATCAGAAAACCTCTGTATCATCTTATCAATGACAACTTTACACAATGCGGATTGGTGTGTCTTGAGGCAATTTCATTGTAGCATTCTCAAACACTCTCTTGGTTGTTTAATATTTTTTCATTACAGACGTGTTGGGAAAAAATGACGCTATTATTTCAACTTTTTGGCAAGTCAAAGAAACGCATACAAGTCAGCTACCGTTTACGACAGAAAGTTCGTGGAGACTGGGATAGTGTTAACGTCAGAACCTGTAACTCGCAAAAAAAGTGGAAAATGAAGAAAAGGTCTCGAAATAGGGAGGTGCGTAACCGATGTCCGGCCGCCAATAATTGGAAGCGGAAGTGGAATCGGTTGAGTGGAAGCGGAAGCGAATTGAAATTGATCGCTTCCTCGATACTTCACCTATCTGCTGAAATGATCATCTCCAAACAACTACATCTTTTCTAATTCCAGCATGATTTGCAAAGAGAAAATTCGAATGTCTGTGATTACTGAAATTCACGCGGACTATCATGAGTCCGAGTCATGAACAATACTTCTTGAAGCTCGAAAACTCAGTGCATTTTTCCTTCAGTGAAACCCTTCATTCGTTTATTTTTCAGACGGCAGCTTCTACATGAAGAAACCAATAATCACCGACAAGAAAACGATGGGCTCAAAATTCGACTCAGTGAGTTGTCAGAATTATCATTCAACCGATCACATAGCCGCGTAAAGTCATTATTAAAGACGACAGTATCCAAAAACCAGAAGTACTCGCATTGTGAATACGTTTTTTGAATTTTTCGGAAGGGAGGACAAGTTATCTAAATGCTTTGGTTTCTATAGACTTCTGTGTTTTTGAGATAGAACTCCTGGAAACAGTGACTATTTACCTGCTGATTTGAACTCTTCGACTGAAGATCGACTATGAATTGACCATCAAGCCACAGGACCAGTAAGAGATAGTTCTTACTGATTTATGCCCCACCCAAGGCACGAAGCCATACTAGCAAGCTAGAGGTGGGGCATCTTTCACATACTCGCAACTGTCACCAGGCATGGGGACCTCTAGTGAGAGCGGTGGTGTGTCCCGAGGCGAGCGGACTCGAACCCTGGACCTTCTGCACTTACTGACCGAGACGCGGCCGTTAACCAACTGAGCTATCCAACCACATAGAGATAGTGTAAAATGGTAAAGTGAAATACAATAAGCTGTCACGCATAATGATATTAAATTCTATATTTAAGAGGATGTTATTTGTAGCATAGCTCATTTGAAATGGCCTTCTAAACAAAAACATAAAGTAAGCGAAATTAACAAAAGTTCGATAAACGCTCAAAACTTCGCAAAGAAATGGTCAAAGTATCGTCTTTTGATGCTTCGGATCGTGTCACACTCCTTGATGCTTCGATTGCAGAGGTTGAAAAGCTTCGGGCCTTTGCATCGAATAGTGCATTTTCTCAATTCAGTTTTGGCGTGCAGTACGCATAGTTCTCCAGCAGATATTGCTCGTGTAACTTGACTTTGAGTAGTCCGCCTTGTGAGCATGTCTTGTAAGTATACTGGGGCCAAGCCATTCATGACTTTCTAAACCAGTGTGACTTGCTTGAAATTCACCCTTTCCCGAATAGGTATTACTTTCAGTTTCCGATAGAGTGGTTTTCTACTTTCTCTTTTCGGACACTCGCACATGACGCGCAATGCAAGATTCTGTAGCCTTTCAATTTACTGCAGTGTGTTACCTGAGCTCCACACTGCCAGACACCAATCTGCTGACAGGAAATACAATGCAGGCATCGGCTTGTTGACATATGATATGTACAAAGACAACAGTGTTCTAGGTTCAATATTTAAATTTACGTGCAAAATGACGCTTCAAATCATAGAATTGAAGGAATGCATAGAGCGTTCATCAAGTTCCAAACTTGTTAATGAAGACATCTTGGAGCAACCTACTTTTGAACATATTCCATGGTTTTAAATGCATTGCTTCGTTGCCTTCCAGAAAAGGATAAATTTTGCTTAAACAGAGATTATGAAATAACTAGTGAATAGCTAATTCAGCAGTTACCTGCTACCGCCTCCTACGCCGACTGACGCAAAAGGCCTTCGTAGAATTTCTCCATGAGATTCAGCCTTGAGCTCGTCCCTCGATGTTCTCCCAACATTCTGCAGCTTCCTTCTTTATCGTCCGCAGCCAAGTGGGCT
The DNA here is from genome assembly GCA_907163375.1 of Prostheceraeus crozeri. Classification (NCBI taxonomy): domain Eukaryota; kingdom Metazoa; phylum Platyhelminthes; order Polycladida; family Euryleptidae; genus Prostheceraeus; species Prostheceraeus crozeri. The sequence continues at coordinate 209,679 of CAJQUW010001115.1, read as the reverse complement.
TAGGTCGACCTCTTCTCCTTGACCCGTTTGGTTTCCACTTATATATTGTCCGTACTACGTTGTGTGACTCCCGTCTCAAGGTGTGTCCGTGCCATCGCCATCTCCAGTTCATTAGCACTTCATCCACCCATGGCACTTTCATTGTTTCACGGATACGAACATTTGTTACTTTGTCCTGCCATTTCACTCCCAGGATCCTTCGTAAGGCGTTATTCTCGAACACAGTGAAACGTCGGGAAATGTTATCACTGTCGTACCAAATTTTACAGCCATATGTCAGTACAGATCTCACCAGCGCAGCGTCTTGTACAGAGTCACTTTTGTATGAATCATCAATCTGCGTGACCGCCACACTTCTCCTAACATAACCATAACTTGATTTGCTTTCATGAGACGGGCCGATGATTCTTTTCGAGAGATCCATTTTTCTGAACAGCAGAGCCGAGATTCTTGAATGTGCTAATTCAACAGAGCTATTGATAAACATAACAATGATAAAGATTATTTCCGTCAAGACAGTGTTTCACACTAGCACAGTCTACTTAACGCATGCCAATGTGATTCGAAATTGCGGCGTTTCCTTCAATAATAGAAAACTTACTCGGTATGAATATAGATAGATCATCTTTATTGATTGACAATATGCGGTAAATGCATTACAAAGTTGATGACAAAGACAATTCAGAACATAAAAAGCAGTGACTGTCATTTTCCATATTGTATAAAGGATTTACTAAAACGTTCTGTGTAGGCACGAAGAGCTCTAGTACATGTACATCGATTATCTCTCGATATTGGGCGTCTCGTCTCAAGCATCACACGCAAGAGATGATCATCATCTTTTGTTATTCCCCGAATAACTTATTGCACAATTTGTCAATAAATGATTTCAATGAAAAAATTCAATTCTAGAAAAATTTCCCGCCGCAAATCGTTCAAATCCAGCAAGCCTGCATAACATATAATTCGGCAGATCCTAGAAACAAGGTATTGCATCAATCAAACCGATCTTATGAAGATTCATAACATTGAAAATCTGTAGTTGAGGACATTTAGCACGCTTTAAATTTCCAATAATGAAAAATCTTCTGAAACATTTGATAACCGTGTCATCAATATGGTAGTTCCAAGTAAGATCAGCTTATAAGGTATACAGGGTGGATACCATACCTTGTCCGATTTCTATGATATGAATAATGAAATGTCTTATTCAAATTAAATGCTTATAGTTGCATAAGATATCTATGTTTACACTTAAAATTAGAATTTTTTGCAGTTCGCAATCATCCAATGATGTTTACGGTTTCAAATTCTACTAAGTTTATTCAAATTTATTCAAAATTTCAAATCGCACGTACGAGTTTATTACATACGCCGCTCAATGCAGGTGCTTCACTTTATGATGAAATGGAAAACGTCTAGCGAAATACTTGACTTGTTGCTTACTGTATAACCTATGGAAACAGCGAACAAGCAAGAAGACGCTACGTTGAAGAATATGGCGAAGAAGCACCTGATGGAAGAACAATCAGACGATGGTCCGACAAGTTCCTCAATGCCGGTTCCATCTTACCTCGATCCAGCTCAGGAAATCGTACTACTCGCGTATTGAATGAGAAGAAGGATTCGATCGTGAACGCCATTATGGACAGCCCTCGTACATCACGATGTCACGGATTTCACATAGGGCAGTCGGGAAAAAATTCCTTAGGAGAATGGACATAAAATATACAAGGTTCATCTGATGCATCAAATTTTCGACCATGACGAAGAGACAAGACTTGGTTTTTTGTCAAACCATCCTTCGAAAGAGCAGTGAAGAGTGTTCATGATCTCACAAAATCATCTTCTCCGATGAGTGCACATTTATCATGTCCGGTCGAGTAAATCATCACAATGATTTCTACTACGCGACAGACAATCATCATGAGATATCCATAAGATCAAAGGGCCAGACCGTATTCGTCGCGATATCATTTCATGGCATTATAGCAGTGGACATCAGTGAAGAAACCATGACAAGTGATCGCTACTGTGACATTCTGACCGCGAAAGTGCTCACTGTTTTTGCTTACCGGTCTCACCGCACCTCTTTGCTTCAACAAGATGGCGCTCCACCCAATTTTAGCACCCAGACAAGGAACTTGCTTAACGATCGGTTGAACAGCCGATGGATTGGAAGGAGTGGTCCAATTCCATGGCCCGCTAGATCTCCCGATCTCACCATCTGCGATTCCTAAACTCGTATTTATGATGACAAAATCATATAGGAATTTCATTCATCGATGTGAACTTTGTGTGGAACAAAATGGCGTCCATTTTGAAAATTTATTGTGAGTATTATTTTAACATGATTTTTCTGATACCTATGGTGCATGTTAGTTTACTCAATACTATTAATATTAGCTGGAGAACATGTCGCTTTTCTGAAAATATATCGGACAAGGTATGGTATCCACCCTGTGTATCTTATATCTCGTAGTGAACGAGACACAAATTTCACGCGCGCACGATTCCATTTTTGAAATATTCTGTGAATCCAGCGGAAATTTGATAGAATATCAGAACTATATACTCTTATCCTGTAGCTCTCCTAAGATTCAAATCAAAATATTAATTTTTGTAGATTGATCTGTATATATTCAGCATTAATAGAGAATCCAAGTTTTGCATCACTTACCCAAAACCCAAGGTCCAACCTTGCTGCAACTACTATTCAATACTGAAGTACCCTACTCTGCAGACGAAATGAACTTTCCATTTTGGAACATACATCAAACGCGGGTTCAGGGTTGATTAGTAGAGTCGATCTAGGGGATGAGATGAGCTCAAAAAAGGGGAAAGTGAACAGACAGACGATTTTTCATGCTGTCACACCTTATTTCTGCCTCCTGAACTTTTCGGTGCGTTCGACAAAGTAGAAAGTGAAGGAATATTACGAGAGAAGAGAATATTAACACTTTGATGAGGAACTTGTTCAGTAATTCAGTCAAAGTATGTGAGACTGCAGTTAGACGGCTTTTTATTCTCATTAATCATTCTTTTCTTCAATGAGCCGTTGAAATGACTGTCGAATGTAACAGAGCATGAAAGATTTGAATTGTTACTTTAATTATCTATGAAATTGTAACACAAGATATCGGAAAGACGAATGGAATATGACAGACATGTCAACTGTCGCAGGAGAATTCATTTCCAGGATGTCAAATAATGAAACATACTGAGCATGAATCTACTTAATTGTTTGTCCTGAATGGTCAAATATTCATTTCTTGATTCAGATGTCAAAGCCTGTCATTATTTATAGTAGGGCTGTGCACTGGCCGCACTTGCTCTCACTAAGACGGTGAGCAGAGAATGTTGAAAAGTTACACTGATGCACTTATTGAACTATAGGCGAGATATAGTAATATCCTTCGCGTCTTTTGTGATGATCAATCCAAACTTCAAACTCTTGAAGGTTGGGTTTCTGTCCTTTATAATAAATGTTCATATTTTCTAACATTCAATGAAAATATTATAAAATACTAGACTAAAAAATTGTAATGGCGCTAAAGAATTTAAAACAGACTTTCATAGGCCACCTTCAACCCCCGCCCCACTGGGGGAGTTTTACGTCCCCCTGGCGAATTTTTTGAATATCATTTAAACCAAATATGTTATGGCCACCAGATTTCCAGTAGCTTGCTTTCTACGTATTATGTAACTTTTGACAGAAGGAAAATTAATTTGGCACTATATTTTTGGCGTTAGAGCTACTTTAAAATTCGAATGTTTGGAACATTTTGGCTGATTTTGGTATATTTACATGGTATCAATTCCTGATGAAATATGTTGAGATTACATAAAGGATTCTACCTATCAATATAAACATATTCACAAATGCAAAGTTTTTGAACTTTAAAATTATCTGCTTGTTAATTATGCAAAATTCAAATTTGAAATATGATTTTTTTATTATCTTTACTTCTTAGTTCTGCATCCAATCAGCAATTATTGAAATTTTTCAGAATCATGTTACTTTTAGCCTCAGTTTCTCGATAAAAGTCACCAGATTGGATTGATTCTTCACCTGCAGAAACTAAGTACTAAAATGTGCCATTTGAGTTGAACTAAAATTTAGAATTATTTGACCTTTGACCTCATCTAATACAATGATGTAATCTCATAACGAATAATAATCATATTTTATTTGCCAGCTTGACCAGATCTTTCGATTTGTATGTTGTTTATTCATTTTCCATTTCAAGTAGTGATCTCATATAAATTTATCAAAAGTTGGCGGTTTATTTACCTTTCGCCTTAGCCCAGGGATGACCTCAAAAATAACAATCATGTTGTTTTTCTGAATCCTCTTTCAATGTAGTTTCGATAAATGTGTGATTTGGCAAAATTTGTGCAATACTTTTGGAGATCAGCGGGGCGAAATTCTCCCCTCCCTCAGTGGGACTCGGGTTAATTTCAATTTTCAAATACTTGCAAGTGACATTCATATCATCCTTATCCCGTGCGTCTGTATGATAGTCAAAACATATGATAGTTGGAGTTCTTAAAACCTATGATCGGCAATGACATCATTATATTTTTTATAATGAAAATATACCATTTTTAGTGAAATATACGTAGGCCTGCACCGTAAATAGATCAAGACATGCGAATTTTTCGATTTACATTGCTGCCATGATACTTTTACTGCTCTTAGCAATGAAATTAAAATTCGATTGCATGCAGTATCGATATATTCCAAATAATAGAAAGCCGAAGAAAGCAGTTTAGTCATACAAAGCTTCTTGTATACCAAAGCTTAGGTAGGGCCTATGGCCTATACATTAGACATCGCAAGTTTTGATTTTAGCGTTATACACTCGAATTGCAAATATGCCCACAATATGCAGTTGTTTAGGCCAACAGTATCTAAAGTACGAAAAAAGGGTAAAAATATTTAGATTACGGTCAAGACTTCAAAAATAAGTTCAATGTTCAATTATAGGCCCACTGGAAGTCTGAAGTAACTAGCAATGTATGAGATATACACTGTACATGTAGAGCTAATCCCAGAAAACGCCGGTCTTTATTCACCAGAATCTTAATTATCCAAGTCCGAAATGTCAAGCTCTGAGACCGTACTCGTATTTCCAAATTTCAAAGCCTCGGCTACATATTTCTAATAATTTATTCATAAACTTATATTATTCTCGTATTATAGAAATTAAGACAAGTCAGAAAAAATTAAAACTAGTGTTTTTAAACTAGCAATGTTTGACAATCTGTGCGATAGACTGACTGACAGACAATAGCCTGCTGCTTTTCGCTGCATGAATCAGCCAGTGGGGAAGGACATGGGTAGAACAAACGAAAGAGACTAAATTTGCTTCAATACAGAATGCGAAGAATACATGATTAGAAAATATAATGGAACAAAAATTTTTGATGATATCATTTCGTATCATTTTTCCTCAGAATAAAATGATATCATTTTATCATTGCCGATCTTTGCTTGAAACTAGAGGTGAAAGCAGAAATTATGTACAAAAAGGGTAAAAGCTACAATGAGTAAATTACAAAGTCAGTGGAGGAAGAAGCATCGGGTTTTTATTTGATCATTTTATAATTGCATACATGTATAACAAAGGAGGAGTTTATTCTTCATTCCTTCTTCGAAGTACCTGAGCAAATCAAGAAATGTGGAAAGAGCCGAAGCAATGTTGCAGTTATCTGCAAATTAGAATGCAAGAAGGTCAACATCTCGACATTACTCGGCTTCAAGAAGTCTCTATTTGATACTCCTGATGTTTCTGGATGCCGAAAAAGTCTTTCGGATGGATCATTAGCCGATAGAATGCTAAGAAAGGCTATATCTTGACAAGAGGAGCAACAGCAAGTTGCGCAGTATTCACTGTTAGATTCCGAAATTCTGAGGTCGCAGAAATCGAGACTTTGTGGCCGAATACCATTTATCATGAACTTTAATTATCTAATTTTCGTGACCTTTTCACATTTTTTCTCAACATCGGAGAACCGGAGGAGCATCGTCTATTTCATGATGTAGCCATGATTTTCAAAAGGCTTCATGACAGAGAAATTTGAATTGAATTGATCAACATAATTGAATAATGGAGTTAGAGCTAGTCGGATGAAAATTACTGTACATGCTTAAAATATTTTTCTTTACAAATTCCTGTGACTAAGATAGCAGATATAATGAATCAATTATAATTAAAATATACTGAAAAATATCATTTTGTTCGTACATTTCGTTGCAACGGCCCGAGAACCGGTGCAAGTAGAAAAACCGGTGCACCGCGCACAGTTCGACTTTATTTATAGTACTCGACAAAATTTTGAAAATGCCCTCTCATCACGCAGGAGAAAATTAGATGATAATTGCGGTATTAAAATGATTCATAATCAGTTAACAACATAGAATGAAACTTCATTGCAGGCAACGATTTTATTTTTAGTTTTATTGATATACTGCGACAGACTCCATATGTTAATTCTGAGCATTTTTTATTTTCTGCGTATATATATTTCTGAAAATTTCAAACATGATCACGGTATAGAGATCATCTCTCTTTGTTAATTCAGGATCGAAACTGACGTAAAATGTATTTCGAATCGGCTACGAAGATGAGAAAGTTATCATGCAAATTGATACCGGATGTGTGCTTCCTCTAAAAACACACGCATTTTGTTGTTCAGATAGTCGATCACTTCCTTGAATGCTGTGTGCGCTGCGTATTATTCAGAGTCAGAGATGGCAAGGATTTGCACCTGCTGCTTCCTTAACTGGATGTTTACTTGTAACAGTACCAAGCAATCAGGAAGTTGATGCATTTTTGTAGATTACATACATATGATTCCATTGACATGTGGCAAAGATTGCACGGCGGGATTCCTTCTTAGAGCACTCAAGTCCGGGAGCACCTGCATTGTAGCTATGTGTGGGGTAGCGATAGTTTGGTCCGATTACTTGGTGTCAAGGCTGATACTTATTGGGTTCCTGGCCTCAACGATCTATTGCCTATGACTGTGGGAGACACCCTTGTAACTGGCAATGTGTCCCTGAGACGCCACAGTCAGCACTAGTGAGCACGTCCGTGATAATGTGGAGGATTGCTGACAGGACTGTTTCTGTTGGTGGTCAGCATGACACAGGTGCGAGTCGGGGTTAAGGAGCTTGATGGGGTTCTTCCCATAAGAGCAGCTATGTCCCTGGTCGGCTTAATGAAGTGTCCCTGTCTGCCTGCATCAATTGTTGCATACCAGAGTCTCCAAGGGTGGTGCAGAGCTGCTGTTAGTTTGGTGCTGGGTGGATTGGACTAGTTTGTTGCCACTCTGGGTCCCACTCCACAACTTCGGGCGCCTCTGAAACTGTAAAGCTCGACATGACTGAAAATAGTAAGGTTGATTTTCGTACTATGCAACACACAGACATGTCTTCGAGTTGCTCTAGTAATTTCAATAGTCGAATGGTGTTTGTCCCATACATTGAGGTGGCTTCACTTGTGTCCAGAGAAGACAAATTCCATCCCAGTCATTGTATTAAATGGTAGCAAGAGATAGAGATTGATATGGAGATTTCGTCCCCTTTGGTTTGCGTAATTGGCCAAACACGCGCAATACAACAGTAGTCGTATTAAGTACGGAACATTCGAGCTTCAACCGTCCGATTGAGGAATCTGTCATTTGAAGGTACCTATCTTTGACTCAATTTTCTCCGTGACAAATTCGTCAAATGGATATATTATTCACACCGTTCGACTTCTCACGATCTAAATTTGCTGTCTGTCCTCGATGTGGTGTCGATGCTCTGGTACGTCAGAATTCAGACTTGAATTTCTACTACGTTCATTAGAGAATTTATTAACTTGCTCCTCGAGACAAGTTGTGGCCGTGACCATCCGTGCTAATTAATATCATCTCTAGACCAAAATACGCAGACAAAGCGATTGATTTCTCTGGTCCTAGATCGTCCATTCAGAGGCTGCGGGCGATTATTCGAATCCATCTAAACCACAAGATGAATTGTATTGTCTGCGTGTTTGGGTCTAGAGATGACATTAATTATCACTATTGGCCACGGCCACAACTAGTCTCAAGAGGCAAGAAGATTTCCATTGAACGTAATACAAAATCAAGTCTGAATTCTAGCAAACCAGAAGATTGGCACCACGTAAAACACACACAGTCAGTAAATTCAGATCGTGAGGAGTCGAACGGTGTGAATAATATTTCCATTTCACGAATTCATCACGGAAAAAATTGATTCAGAGATTCGCCTTTCACTTGACAGGCCTGCCTGCAATCAGACCTTTGGGGGATTGTGTGTTCACTGATATGAGCTACTTCTGCAATGCGCGCATGGCCAATCACACAAGGCAAAGGGAGACGAATATCTATATCAATCTCTATCGCTTGCTACTATCACATGCAATGCCTGGGATAGGATTATGTCCGCTCTAGACTAACCCACACACAAATGAATCTGTCTCTGTGACCTGAACCACTCCGATGAAATCACACGAATTCGGACCTGAACCATTCCGATGAAATCACACGAATTCGGACCTGAACCACTCCGATGAAATCACACGAATTCGGACCTGAACCATTCCGATGAAATCACACGAATTCGGACCTGAACCATTCCGATGAAATCACACGAATTCGGACCTGAACCATTCCGATGAAATCACACGAATTCGGACCTGAACCACTCCGATGAAATCACACGAATTCGGACCTGAACCATTCCGATGAAATCACACGAATTCGGACCTGAACCATTCCGATGAAATCACACGAATTCGGACCTGAACCATTCCGATGAAATCACACGAATTCGGACCTGAACCACTCCGATGAAATCACACGAATTCGGACCTGAACCATTCCGATGAAATCACACGAATTCGGACCTGAACCACTCCGATGAAATCACACGAATTCGGACCTGAACCATTCCGATGAAATCACACGAATTCGGACCTGAACCATTCCGATGAAATCACACGAATTCGGACCTGAACCACTCCGATGAAATCACACGAATTCGGACCTGAACCATTCCGATGAAATCACACGAATTCGGACCTGAACCATTCCGATGAAATCACACGAATTCGGACCTGAACCATTCCGATGAAATCACACGAATTCGGACCTGAACCACTCCGATGAAATCACACGAATTCGGACCTGAACCATTCCGATGAAATCACACGAATTCGGACCTGAACCATTCCGATGAAATCACACGAATTCGGACCTGAACCACTCCGATGAAATCACACGAATTCGGACCTGAACCATTCCGATGAAATCACACGAATTCGGACCTGAACCATTCCGATGAAATCACACGAATTCGGACCTGAACCATTCCGATGAAATCACACGAATTCGGACCTGAACCATTCCGATGAAATCACACGAATTCGGACCTGAACCATTCCGATGAAATCACACGAATTCGGACCTGAACCATTCCGATGAAATCACACGAATTCGGACCTGAACCACTCCGATGAAATCACACGAATTCGGACCTGAACCATTCCGATGAAATCACACGAATTCGGACCTGAACCACTCCGATGAAATCACACGAATTCGGACCTGAACCACTCCGATGAAATCACACGAATTCGGACCTGAACCACTCCGATGAAATCACACGAATTCGGACCTGAACCACTCCGATGAAATCACACGAATTCGGACCTGAACCATTCCGATGAAATCACACGAATTCGGACCTGAACCATTCCGATGAAATCAAACGAATTCGGACCTGAACCATTCCGATGAAATCACACGAATTCGGACCTGAACCATTCCGATGAAATCACACGAATTCGGACCTGAACCATTCCGATGAAATCACACGAATTCGGACCTGAACCATTCCGATGAAATCACACGAATTCGGACCTGAACCACTCCGATGAAATCACACGAATTCGGACCTGAACCATTCCGATGAAATCACACGAATTCGGACCTGAACCATTCCGATGAAATCACACGAATTCGGACCTGAACCATTCCGATGAAATCACACGAATTCGGACCTGAACCACTCCGATGAAATCACACGAATTCGGATCTGAACCATTCCGATGAAATCACACGAATTCGGACCTGAACCATTCCGATGAAATCACACGAATTCGGACCTGAACCACTCCGATGAAATCACACGAATTCGGACCTGAACCATTCCGATGAAATCACACGAATTCGGACCTGAACCATTCCGATGAAATCACACGAATTCGGACCTGAACCATTCCGATGAAATCACACGAATTCGGACCTGAACCATTCCGATGAAATCACACGAATTCGGACCTGAACCACTCCGATGAAATCACATGAATTCGGACCTGAACCATTCCGATGAAATCACACGAATTCGGACCTGAACCACTCCGATGAAATCACACGAATTCGGACCTGAACCATTCCGATGAAATCACACGAATTCGGACCTGAACCATTCCGATGAAATCACACGAATTCGGACCTGAACCATTCCGATGAAATCACACGAATTCGGACCTGAACCATTCCGATGAAATCACACGAATTCGGACCTGAACCATTCCGATGAAATCACACGAATTCGGACCTGAACCACTCCGATGAAATCAAACGAATTCAGATTTCTGATTAGTTACACGAAGGAACTCAAATAATCCCAATCTACTTATTCATCTGTGTCTAGGGCATGTTTCCTTCCACAAACGTTTGTGATAGCTGAATGATTGCAGAGTACCTTCGTCGTGGTAATGAATGATTTCCACAGAATTGAATGGTATGGTTTAAGCAAGAAATTCCTTGGTAGCAGCAGATGATTCTCTTATCTTTCACGGACTCATAATTACGACCGGTTCGGTAAAGCGAAGTTAGCTTGTATGTATAATTGTGAAAATCGATCTGAAGCAATATTTCTCAACGAGCGGACAATTTTTAACTTTGAATTGCTGCTTGAGGTGTCCGTCAGGCATTGTTGGTGACAACTTGCTGTTATCTTTTTGTGATTTCATATTTTAGAGCTTGCATTTCAGCATGAGATTAGTATGAAATGCATTCACAACCTAATAGTATTAGGTAATAATGATTTTAAGTTAATTTGATATTTTTTTATAATTCAACTATAAAAGACAAATATCAAAAATTATGAAGATAATTCGAAGGAATTTAAAGGTAAAATGAGATTAATGAATGCAGAAATTAGATTGACAACTTATAGACATGGTCTTTCAGTAATTCGAAATTTGAGGTCAAGGGAATATTTGTTGATGATGATTAGTAACAATTCCTTCCATGTTGTAATGACAAATGCTGGACTTTTCCTAATAGCTATACAAGTACGGTAATTGTTTTTAACCCTTGCTCAATCTTTCATAAACCTAGCGTGTCCCTCTACGAAAAATTCAAACAACGTACAAAGAATGTATTTGGTTTCGTGTTTTTATAGCTCTTGTTCAGTTTACAGTTCTTGTTCTTATTATTGTAATCAATTGTAATGCCATTCAAACAATTAAAACCTTCACATTATTCTGCATGTTGCATTCTTGTCATACGTGTGTCCTATTTCTCAAACTGAATAATGCAGTGTAGCCTAGTTTCGCCCACTGCGCTAATTAAATCCATTTCGGGAATCCTTAAGTTCAGTCAGCCACGCCTTATGATTCTCTACTTTCTGAACGTTTCAACGAGTTTGCATAGTAAATATATTCTCTGATATACAACAAGAAAAGAATGCCATTCGATAATGAATACAACTTAGCAGGAGATCTATTCTTCTCCGGACTGTGTTCTTGTGATCTGTCAATGCAGAATGAGACAGTAACTCTCCCATATGTTGACCAACTGTGAATATTAAACTGGGATTAATTGCTGCATTTCACTAATCATTAATTTCAGTGAAAGTGGAATCGGATCTTCAGTCAATTGCAATGGAAACTCGCGAAGTGTGTCGACGGCAAGCCGAATTGGAAGCGGTGAGTATTCTTTCCTTCCTTTCCAAATCTTCAATCTGAGAGAAAATCCGACGGTCAGTGAATTGACTGCAGAGAGGGAAGACAGTGAAAAATTAATTGCTTCTAATTGAGGCATTGATCGCAACCGGCGACTTATTCAATTCAATTGTCTGCTCTCCAATTAGCTTTTTAATTTCAATCTGTGCAGACGGTTCGCTGAGACTTCACGTTTCATCTTCTTTCTCTTGCAGCATGTGGAGCGTCTGAAGATGCATATGACAGATGTTTCTGCAGTCAATGACACCTCCCGGTCTTCCACAGACCACGTTCTGTAAGTAGAATTCGTTCAAACTTTAGTGAAAGGAATATCTCATTGCTGATGTGAAGTCTGTCTTATATGATTGACCAAATGACAAGATTTATTGTGCGTAATTGATCTATGGTACAATGTGGGAAAAGGAAGGCAACAATGTATCCCGTAATGATGATATCTCCATCTATGCATGTGAAAGACATTTTTGAAATCTCAATCTGCGTATATCTGCATGTGTATTCATAGCATTGCTGCCCAGTTCATTTCAATTACGCACAATAGTATTAACATAGCTTTTTTCGGGCAACAATGGAGGACATTTTCAGGTGCTTACGCGCCCTCAAATGTCCTACATTGTTGCCCTCAAAAATCCATGTTAATGTTATATTGTATTTCATTCTCGATGGCTTTGGAGGTCAAAGAAATGATTGAAATGAGTTTGAAATGCATCATTGCCCGGCATTGGAGAGTAGCCTATATAATGCATGCTATTATGTAGCTTTCTATGTATACAGGTTAATAATTTCCACAATCAAGTCGTTATATAGCACCATAATTACCTAGATATTATAGTACCTAGATTTACCTACTTTGCAACGATATAGGTGACGGTGACTAGGCATAATAGAATTGGAAAAAGCATCTCCGGATTTCGCCATCAGGTTTGAAAAGTGTTCTAATGGACTTGCAATCGCTCACTTTGCTTTTGCTGTAGCTATGTCTGTTAGGGCGCTCATTGAGAGAAGCCATTTTGTTGAACGATTCCAGCTTTGATAGTGGTCATTCTACCAGGTGCAGTTATAGCTCTACCATGGATGATGCCTGCAAAAAGAACGTTCTGACAACGCAATGTGACGGCCCAACATATATTTTGTAGTGATATAAATCAACATACCACATCTAAGTCACTATCGGTGTTGAGCTAGAGCGTTTCTTTAGATGATTAACAGAACTCTTCCTCTTGTTGCTTTCGTCATTATTACGTTGAGTGTGATCAACCAAAGACATTGCATTCCTTCACAAAATTTCACTAAATATTCAGTCTCTTTTTAACTGCAGCCTTTCCATTTTTTATATATTCTATCATAATTCGTCAAACATCAATTTGGTTGTGTTAAAATACATTAACCTTCTGCAATGTTGATCAGAATTTTGTGAAAATTAGACAATGCGTTATGTCGAGACAACCATTCACTATTCCAAAATATATCAAGGTCCAAAAATCATGCCATTTAAAAGGGCATCAAAATAGCAATCTTGTCGATATAGCCTATTGACCTTCCACTTCAAATGCGAGATGCTGAAATATAATATTTTGCAAATAACTGCGTTTGATGCAGCGCATAATAGGAATAGGCTTACAAAATTAAGCTATTCAGTACATGCGCATTCAATTGGGCTACCATTTGCTTTTGTTAATTTTCCATGAGATAAATAAAATCTTACATTCTTTTTGTTCACCGACCGACTATTACTATCATGCAGCCAGCAAACTGACACATCCTTATCAAGGTGCTACTAGAAATTGAATGCTTTCTACCTCTAGAAATTTGAATCTTAATAATCATGTCAAATTTACCATAGCATGGTGACCTTTCATGTTTCATAATGGAAAAATGTTAATAAAAAACTTGTGAAATGACAACATACAGACTTCAAGATATCCATGTTTCATGAGGTAATTTTGAGAGAGATGGTAGTACACATGAAATAGGGCTAATTATGGAAATTATTAACCTCTTCTGAAACATATCTATAGCATGCATTATAACAACACTGGATGAATTATTTCGGTCATAGAGAACTTATTGAACGTCAGGTTAGCGGCCTTCGTTAGAAAGTTCTATAATGACCTCAAAATTTCTAATTATTGAATAATTTCTGCGTCAAGCGTATAAGAAACCTAGCGCTTTTCTGGAATAAACACATCGAAAGCTTCTCTAGCTGCAGTCATTTATCAGATAAATGAACCGTCGTCCGTCAATAAATCACTAATGACACATTAATAAGTGAATGATATTGGTAAACTGATATTTCAAATCATGCAGAGATTTTGAAATTGCTCATTGTAATGAACAAGAGAGCCCTTTAAAGAAAATGAATCCCGAAGATTATTGCCTCTGATTTGCAATGCATGTTCATCGACATTACAAGTTGCACATGTGTCTGATTATGCTATTAGTAATTATAGGAGCGAAATTTCAAAATCAGTATTTTGTAAATTCATTATTGCTTTTGTGCACATGATCTTTGGATAAAGGGCAAAGATCACAAATTGGCTTCAAATTTAATGACTTCAATAAAAGTCAATCAAAGATTTCTTTATCTCTCCATTATCTGTTACTAACAGTGATCAATAACTGCAGTATTCATAGACTATTCAAGAGTTACATACAACAGCATTATATCATGGATTCTGCGGGCAGAAATATCAGATAGTCTCGCAGCCTCGTCCATGTCTGATATAAGTGCCCTAAAAATCCATGATATGATGCTACATTGTGAGATAATAATGATAAGAAATAGAAATTGGAAATCCACGTGATGACAAAAATTAGGGTCTCGCATTTACGCAGCATTACGAATTTCAGTAGAGATTGACAGTGTTTCCTTAAAATGTAACACATACGACACAAAATCCGATGATGCTCAAGTCTCTATTCATTGGAAGCTGTCATGTCTCCCGGAATGTCGTAAAGAAGTAGCTGTGAAGGTGCGCAGAATAAATGCCACTTTGAAAAAAGTCGCCTAAAGATAGCTTACAATACTTATAAATCCCATCACTTATTTCGATATGATGGTCCTATTCCTTTTAACGAGCATTCCTTATCAACATACAAATACAGTGGTGAGCACTGGCGGGGGAGTGCTATATCGGGGACACGGACTGATCAGTTGTTGTCATTTTAGTTGATTTTCTTTGTTATTGTTATCATTGCTCGCGCTCCTTTTGAGTGACCTCTCGGATGTATTTAAGTCTTTACGCATGTATCACTGTTGCTGTTCACTGATGATGGTACGTTTCGAGTATTGAAGCATGTTTGACAATAAAAATATTTGATCATTGCAAATTCATTTGCGCATTGATGCAGTTTTCATTTCACCCTCAGACAAAAGTAAAAAGTCATCCGCTTGTATTTCACGTTATCTCTTCATCAAGATATTACATAACTAGCTGAAATCCCCGCCCAAAGCATGATAATTGTCTCAATATTGGTTCATTTATAGAATACCTGTACAGCTCAGGGGTGGGCCGATGTGACAATATGTGACAATTTTTCATCTCAAAATAAAATGTGACAAAATGTGTGTTTTTTGCTGTTTCTGTGACAAAATGTGACAAATTCGCGGGAAAATATTCTGACAAAGTATGAACAAAGTCACATAGAATCTTTAACTTCGTTTGAATGAAATAACGAAGCTAGGTTTTCCAGGAGGTCTTTATTCTAATGTTCTTATATGATTTCTGCTCTTCTTTGATGATAATTTGTATCAGGTATTTATACATTAATATTTTCCCCCTTTCTTGCTCCAAATAGCAACTTGTACTTGCGCCGCAAGGCAAGTCGTGCTGTTATTTGGCCTACTTTTCAAAGTTGAGTTCGACGTGTTATTTGATGGCCCAATTGTAGCATTCATTGTATGTGGCCAGATGTTTCTTGATTGTCATGTCCAGATCGTAGGAGTCACTGTTAATGTGTACTTCTTATAATGCACGCGGATGTATTTATATTCACCACTGATCTGAATACACAGCAAAAGTGATAGAAATCGCTATACAACTGAGTGGCATTTATTCACTGAAAACGAAATTTTCCTCTTTTCTATGAAATAATGTGGGCTGTGAATTCACATTGTGAAGCATCTTCCGAGTACGTGTTTATTATGCAATCATATTTGCCATAAGCAATGAATCATAAATAAATTAGAGACTATAAAAAGAATCAATTGTAATAAGACTACAAGGTTTGAGTGCAATCTTTTCACTTTAAAGAAAGTTAAATGTGTCTCGGCTTTGCACATACTATGTTTCGTTATTACTCCAAATCTCGGGTTAAATGTTGTAAACCTTCAATGCCAATTCTCCATGGGAATGAAATGATGGTCTAACGTCGCTACTCCCCAAGATTGAAGGCTTGGACGGTGCTGACATAAGTCAGACTTTGATCTGGAGACTTGTGATCTTTTAGTCCGGATGCCCTTCCTCACTACTTCCAATGACACTTTCGGGACTCGACCTCATGACCAGAAGATCGCTAGGCCAAGCACTTAGCCACTGTGCCACGGAGACCACCCATATGGAGCTATACAAATAATATTTTCTCGATTTTGTCCCTGAACCAAAAGTCATTACAATTTCAAATTTCATTACGTCAACTGAAAAAAATCAGCCTTTAAGGCAAAATTGATAACTGCCAATCTTCTGCGCACCTGCATATGTCAAATTTTGGCCGTGTGTTTTCATCAACATGTGACAAAATGGGACTTTTATGTCAATGAGCATGTGACAAAATGTGACATATGCGCCCATCGGTATGTGACAAAATGTGACAAATCTCGAGTATCAAAATGTGACCAAATGTGTCACAGATCCAAACATGGCGGCCCACCCCAGACAGCTTAATGGAAAACAAAGCTTGTAATTTCGAACATTTTCATTGCTGTCTTTAATGAGATGAAGACAGCTTTAATGATGATGTCATGAAACTTTTTCGTGCATCACATCTCCTGCCTAACAACCAGATGAATTATTGATTACACGTGTTTATGCTATCTAACGATATCTGAGTCCTAAAATCTTTTGTATAATCTGTATCATGAAATGTCACAAAAATCATAAGACGCATATTTCTTATTTCGCTATTTTTGATAACATATATTTTAGCACAATACTACTTTCGCCAGTCAACATTGCGATTGCGTGGACAAAGCAACATATTTCGAGAAATTATTCAAACAGTTCAAGGAATGCTATAATTGTTGGAATCACTTTTTTTTGTATTGACACGAAACATTTAAAAGGTAAGATTATTTAAAACATTCATTTAATTTTCATGTGATCACAGCAAAAATGGGTCCACCACAACCTGTGTAATGGCTAAGAGAGGTGTTGCAGAGATAATTGAGCATTGCTGTTCACTATTTCCCCGATTAGTGCGCTAAAATCCTCTTGGAAAATGAATTCCAGCGATTTGTGAAGCAATTTGTAGTCATAGAGTGAATTATTCAAAGCCAATTCCTAAGTCAAGGCGTTGATTCAATAAAGGCGTATTTCCCTCGATAATGAAATTAATTTGGTGAATTAATCCTGCCATGAATTTACGCAATTTTCGCTCGTTGCTGTAGGAGTGACAAACTGGGGATTGTTCCAATATCGACGCAATAGGCTGAAATTTGCATTTTTGTTAGATGTGTGTGTATTCTGATGTCATCACCCTGGTTTTCAGCACATCTTAGAATTTAGATAATGCTCATGACGATGCTGTAACCCAATATGAATGCGGGTATTGCCCTCAATGCACCACAAGCTAATCTTCTACCATGTTTGACGGCATGACAGCCAATCGCTTGGCAACTCAACGGGTGACTAAATTCCTGAGGTAGATCCAAAGGGGAAGGTCTGCTGACTACAAGGAAGATATCTGGCCGGAGCAGCTGCAGTGACAGCAGGCAGGGACAAAACAACGGGATTTCATTTGGGAACACGGTATTGGGTAGTGATGATGTGGCTTGACCACTTGGTATCAGGGTTATGGTTCCACTCGGTATCAGGGTTGGTGTTGTACGGGTTCCTGGCCCGTACGAGCTTCTGCTTGTGACCTTGGGAGATAGCCCTCCAACTAGCAGTGTGTCGTAAGAGTTAGCGCTCCTGAGCTCGTCCCTGATACTGTAGAGGACAGGTTTGTTTCTGTTGGACGTCAGCTTGACAGGTGCAAACGGACCGGGTTTAAGGAACTTGATGGGGACATTTCCTTTACAGCAGCAATGTCCCTTGTTGGCTTCATGGAGTTTCCCTGTATGACTGCATCCATTGTAGCATATCAGGTCCTCCAAGGCTGGTGCAGGGCTGCTGTTGGTGCGGTATCTGATGAATTGGGCTAGATTGTTGATATTCTGGGTTCCATTTCGCACTTTCAGATTTTTCATGTCACATGTTCAGGGTGCTGGTGACCAGAGGCCCGGCAGATTATACACAACTTTTAAATTTTATATCTGAGAACAGTAGCTATCATTTCAAATCAGGAATCAGATGCTTTCGACTCATTTGCCTTTGACACGCATCGCTTGATGATTCAAATGAAATTGAATTTGAATGAAATGAAATTGATTCGCTTGATGAAATCATTCGAATTTGCGCTTCATTATCTGATACGAAGTTCTGATATGATTATTACTTGATGTGAAATTACCGCAATTAATTTGTCCCATGCATGTCCTGACTATGAGCCATGTTATGAACAGTGATCATATTCATGGACATTGTTTATCTTAATTGACAGCGAAAATGAGACTGTTTATACGTAGCTCCATTAATGAATTCAGAAAATATCAACGTGCATGTTTGATTACTTCTTGACTTGTGACCGAAATATCGACTAGGATGATCGTTTTCCTTGATATTCGGTTTATCAAAGGGAGAAAAATTGAATGTGCTCACATGAACTGATTTCTAAATATCTAAAATATTTGAAAACTAAATAAGCATTTGATTTGCAAATCAGCGATGCAGGAAGCAATTTCCATTCTCGTGTCATTTGAAAATGGCAAGTGAACCAGAATTTCAGTGGAAAATATTTCGAGAAGTTGAAGATTGGAATCAGAAATCATTGGAAAAATTAGATTTTTCAGAGAGAAAACTTATTGTGGCGCTAGTTATCAGTTGTAATGATAATTCTAATTATTCTAGATATTTTCATTCGCAGAAGCAGTTCAACATCATGGCTTCGCAATTAGCTTTGTTACGAAGAGATTCTACATCCTTCATTACAGCACAGATCGAAAAGAGAGTAGAATAATGATACATTCGTTCAGCAATTCCTTCAATATTGTTCCATGAATCATATTATGTTTGTTTGATATCTTGATTATGATAATATTATGCTGACTTGCATATATCTTCCATCCGCTAACATGAAAGAGTGCAAAATGAACACATCCATCACACAGAGAAGCAGTGAGTGCTGCATTAGCCAATCAGGATTCAGTATCGGTGATGTTCATCTGCCGAGAATGTAGTCAGATAATGAATTATTGAAAATGTTCTGTAACACGATTTAACCATGCCTACCATTACTCTATGATGCCTAATAAATTTTCCATTCAATGGCGAGTAATTTGCCTTTCTCCTTATGAAAAATGACTCAATATTCACTGAGATACAACAAATATGATTTGACTGCCATAGAGGCCTATGACAAAGTGCTTTTCTCAACTACGCTGTTATTATGTATCGAAATGGCAAGCCAATGGTATGCATTTTGGTTGCCAGCCCGCGCTGATTATGATTCTGACATAAAAATCGCATTTTTCATCGTTCACGAAAATCATTCTGGGAGTGATTGATCTCAGTGATTTGATTTATCGCGAACCGATTTATCCCTTGTGACCGTGTTAAGAATTGTTTGTATTTTGAATGAGATGATCTTCTGTGAGGCCCTGAAGCAGAATGTAGTGGAAATTGAATTGTTCGTTCACCTCAGTCACTTTTCCGTGCCACGATGTGAAAGAGTTAAAGGAATCATGCGCACACATTTTGCGCTTGATGGCAGCGCGACTGAGCGACGAATCAGCCAGGCTAACTACAAACTCTGTAAAGGAACCAACAGCTTGGATTCTGCGGCCACACTCCCCTGATCAAGAACGAGCTCGCACCTTTGCACAGTCTGACTTTGTAAAATTATGGGAACATGCGACAGTTGACAAAATTACTCCAGTTTGACTGCTCATGGACACTACTCACCAATAGTACAAACTTCAGAAGTTGTCATCCGTTTATCACAGCCTTCTACAGAATTAGACAGGTCGTCTTTTCGTCTGCTTGACTACAAAGGAAGCATTGGAACATGTAATGCTAATGAAATGGCACAATCGGCTGATATAATGCCATAACAATCGAACAATGAGCATGAAACATTAAACACGCCAAATTGTGCGAAATTTCAGTGACAACCGGATGACACATCAAAGAGACACTGACGATGTCAAGTTCTACAGAGAAATTTGTGAGCGTTTTTCGTGCGCCTGATGATCTGAATTCTTCGAATCTGAAGGAATCGTGGCGATCGGAGCATTTTGAGGGAATTCACAGCAATCCGCAAGCGACGCACGAGTACTTTTCCTTCCTTCTTAATGCATCAACAGTTTCTTTTTGCCCACTTAATAAGTGCCATCGCTTTCATTCAGTTTGCACTTCTAGCATTCTGTGCTACAAACACTCAGATTTTCCGACATCGTGTGGCATTGAAATCATCTTGTGTGCACATAGAGTAAAGTCGTTTAAGTAGAAATAAAGGCGATTTGTGTGATGTGTAGATTTCCGTTTGCAATAAAATCATCTGTTTTTCAAGAAGTGTTTCCACAAAGGAACATGACGACGTTTTCATTGAATAATCGATGTACTTTCCTGTGAAACAAAATAACTTATCATTAAGAGAATGGCGACAGTTGAACTCATTCATTTTCTGCTTCAGGCACAAGTTGGATCAAATTCAATCTCGAATGGCAGCTCTGGAGAAGAAAATCGATGCAAAGAATACACGACAGACTAACTTTCGAGGTGAGCTTTCATTTACGATGAACATGACGATAATGGTGGCGTCACGACTTGCTTTTAATTACCTACAGAGAAACTGAAGCTCGTCGAATGTATCGGTTCCCGTTTACACATCATTGATAGATGCTGAGAGAATTACAGGTAGATAGATTGCGCTGAGAGTATTCCAGCAATACCGATTTCTCATCACATGAAAGCAGTTATTGCAGAATTTCGTAACAACATTCGACAGAATCGATTCTTTGACTTCAAATTCAGGTTCCTTGTTCCTCGTGTTCAAGACATGCGACAATGAAAACAAAATCACTAAATGTTGACTTCCATCATCAGTTGAAAAATGGGTCCAAACTTGAATAGCTGCTATACTCCAATATCAGCAGGATTTCATATATAGCAGGCCTAGTTCACATCTCTCAACATCGACACAACTCCCTATTTAAAGTTGCAGGCATGGAAGCGTTAATTTGAGATTTGCATTAACAAATTAATGAAATGACAGCTATTCAGGTCTGTACCCATTTTTCAACTGAGGAAGCAGCTCAACATTTAATTATTCATTTTAAAGCAGGATTTATTAATTATTGCAGGCGCACTAACCTAGGCAACTGTCAATAGTGTGTTTCAAGTGATATTAAATGAATACCGGAGTTTTCCACTTAATATATCCCCAATTAATATACTCGGGTATATTATGTGGAAACTAGTGCCAATTAAGATACCCGGGTATATTAACTCGCGCCAAACTTTCATTATGTCCTTGTAAGATTCAACAATTTTCTTGGAAATAACACTTTTGCTGATTCTTGGAAATCAAGCACTCATCTTGTGATCTCTTATGATCTCATCGGAAAAAGATCAGGCGAAGGTATAAGTCTAATTATCTGTATACCTAAGAACTGTTGTTCTGTTACGCAGATGCTTGTTATAGTATTGCTCATTTTATACCCTTATAATTGTAATAAATTACATTAAAATTGTGAATTTGTTTTCATTACAGTTTAGTTTCAAGCTCATATGTATCAAAAAACAAGTACCTGTAATAAAATATTGTTGCTAAGTGACGAATTCCATGAGATTACGGAACATGTGAAATATATGGAATTATGGAATGTATATTAAATATGCATATTTTGTGGCGTTTCCACTTAATATACCCGGGTATATTAACCTGGTCCAAGCTTATTCTGCAATTTTGTCATTTTCCAGTTCGAGCTTATTAAGTGGAAATTTCCGGTACCCATCGAAATTTCACTTACTTGCTAACATGACAATTAGACCCGAAGTTTTCGCTTACGCCATTCTCTGAAGTAAATTGAGTGTTTTGTCAATATTTCGTCATCATAAGTTGCCTGTTGATATTCATAATATTTTTCCCCGAAGCACGATTGTGCTGACCCTCGCTGTGCTACACGCTTCAAGTGATACATGAAGTGAATGATTAAGATGCGAAAGCATGAATAGAATGCAAATGTCACCTCCTGAAGCAATTCAAATAATACTGTCAGCAAATTAGAGTAAATTGTCGATATGTAGGTGACGAATGAATGATGAAGCTTTTACGTCACTACTCCCCATACTTGGGGCTTGGAAGGTGCTGACACAGTCAGACTTACGGAGCGTTGTAGTACTTTTAGTCCGGATGCCCTTCCTGCCGACTTCCAATGACACCTTCAGGGCTCGACCTCTGGACCAAAAGATCGCTAGGCCAAGCACTTAACCACTGTGCCACGGAGACCACTAGGATAGACTGTGATAATTGATTGAAGCAATTCAAATCAGGAACACAAGAAAGGAATTGCCACTAAATTTACAGCACGTAAAAGAAACTTTCACCTTTTGATCTGATGATAATCTCAGTAAGATCATTTAGCATTTACTTGTGCAAATTTGAGAATGCATGAAGGAATCATGCTGTAGTGACTTACACACTTTTTGAACAATTTTCAACTTACGGCGATATTTCAGAAGACACCGGTGAAGTCTTTCGAGTATGAGTATCGATGACGTGTCAGAAGTGCATCTAAAATCAGTCGCGTCTACTTGCATTGATCGTTTCTTGACCCTTCATTCGCGTTACAGAACACCAGCTGCAAATGGATGGATAACATTCAAAATTCGGCTAGAATTAAAAGTTTTCATCATACGTTGTGCATGTAGCTACATGAAAAACCGTTTGCTCCTTGATGTGCTCTCGGACGGTGAAATAACGGAAATAGAGAAAGAGCTTTCAAAGCAGTACCGAAGCAAGGCTGTCGAGTTAACCAGCGTAGTGAGCTCTGACGTCATTGATAATTGAAATGAGACGAAAGAAACTAGATGATACAGCGTAGGTGTCGAATAACAACGAGTAAAGTGCATCCAAAATGAATCAAAAATGAATAAAAAACAACACCCCATAAAGTACAAATTTTTGATGGATCTTTGCCATAAACCATACATACATGACTATACTTGCTTACTTATACTTATGCCATTTAACGTCGATTGTTTCATCCATGTTGGGTACGACGGTTCACTTGTATGGCAGCTCTCCACTCTGCTCGGTCGTTTACATCTTCCATACGGAGCCCGAGCGCTCGAAGGTCTTCGTTGATGTTGTCGCTCCATGATTTCTTTGGACGTCCAACAGGTCGGCGACCATCCACTTGCAATTTCCGCACGCACTTCACCCAATGACATTTGTCTTTCCTCTCCGCATGACCATACCATCTTCGGTGTCGTCTTCTTATATAGTCACCGATAGGTTCCAGGCACATTCTTTTTCTGATCTCTTCATTTGAAATGCGGTCGCGAGAGGAGACTCCGCACATCCAACGGACCATCCGCATTTCATTCACTTCAAGACGCCTCAAACACTGATGACATGGCCCAAGTCTCACTGCCGTACAACATGCTGGTGCGCTCACATGACTTATAGATGCTCTAGATGTCAAAAAGAGAGCCATTTCACGAAACCGGCACCAACCGTTCCGGATCCTCACTCTGACAGCTGCACTTGCTCCGCCAGCATCGATGACATCACCGAGGTAACGAAAAGTATTCGCTACTTCGTAGCTTTCCTCATCAACCGTGAAAAGATCACCGTCTCCAAATGATGGCGTTTGGTCGGTCACCAATTCTCCTTTACACCGGCGGCACACGAATGTAGCTGCTGCGGATGACACGCGGCCCACAATGCCACCGCAACGCTTGTGAGCCCAAAATTGACATGTTGTACATCTGATTGAATTTGAGCTCACACCTTTACGGTACTCTGCGCATGGGTCATGGCCAGAAGGTTCTGTCTCGCCCATGCCACGGTGTGATGGCATGGTGTGATGACTAGTACTTACATCTTCTATTTCATAAAATTGTTATGCTGACCGAGTTCTCCTACAAAGTGACTTCCAATCTGTTCCGTAAATGCAGTTTTTTATATTTCACTCTTTTCAGATGAGTTTGTTCAATTACGTCGAATTAAACTTTTAGAATTTTCAATTTTGAAGTCTTTTTATGGGAATGCTCTCCACATGTAGTAGAAAGGAACACAGGAAATCACACTTGTCACTATTCTTCCAATTGATTTGCCGATAATTACCGTTGACTTCGGTAGCTTGCCAGATAAGCTGGGCAGCTTTATGTGAAAGTTCCTAATTTTATAAATTGGCAAGCTCCAGCGCGTACCCAGACAGACAAAGCGCTCTGAGTGTCGGTTTGTGCTGCAAAACGGTTTCTTTACAAATCTGCCTCAGCTTCTTCTTCCATCTTATGCACCATCCCACTGGAAGCATTTCACGTCATCGACATCCGTCCAACCAGTCTTACACATTCCTCGCTTGATGCGTTTTGCCCCACTTCACTACAGCCATGCCTTTCAACATTTTACGTGAACCGGAATCATTTTCATACACAAAATGTACACGAATTGACATGTTAAGATGATCGAGTAAAGGGAAAAGCGATTAAGAGTGAAGTGAGACATGCAGCTAGATCTGATGCTGATCATTGGAAGGTTACAGTCAGACTTGTAAGTGGGACGGGCTTGGGCCTCATATCTTGCAACTAACACGGGCGCGGTCCGGGCCTGAAATTTCATCACTTCCACTTAGCCAACTTGTAACGATCCTTTAAATAATGGTTGCTTTTCTCAATAGTGATGGTCATAGGTAAAACTAGTCGCTAA
Source organism: Prostheceraeus crozeri (assembly GCA_907163375.1). Classification (NCBI taxonomy): domain Eukaryota; kingdom Metazoa; phylum Platyhelminthes; order Polycladida; family Euryleptidae; genus Prostheceraeus; species Prostheceraeus crozeri. Next base: position 184,438 of record CAJQUW010001115.1, on the reverse strand, counting down.
GGGTTAGTAAAGTATTTTTATTGAGTAGTGTAAAGTCAAGTCTGAATTCTGACGAATCAGGACATTTACATCATTTCAAGCGTGCACGGTTAGTATAATTTAAATCACGAAAGTGAATTGAGAAGAGAATTGAGAAATCGAAAGTTCTTGGAATTAATTGAGTTCGTGAGACCACTGTGAAAAATATTTCAATTTGACGAATGTTTTTGATGCCACGTATCAAAGTAGACACTTGAAGTTCAAACGTGTGTTCTCTAATACTGCTGAGTTGCGCTTCCTTGACCTTGACCAGTCGCGTGAGACACTGGGAGTCGAATATCTCCCTGCCAATCTCTGACCTGTTGATGGTCGTCTTTTCTGAAAGCCAGGCGAATGAGTAATCCAAATCTAAATACCCATCATCTTTGTAAAGCGTATGACAATAATCTAGTTAGAAGTCACAAATTTAAAGATCAAAAGTCAGATATTCGTGAAATTAATCATGATGGCATAAAATTGCGGTATTATAAAGGCCCATGCATTATATATGACAAAAGCATTGATTCCGGGCCGAGCAGTTTGAGATGAGCGGGCCGGGCCTGGCTTTGTCTGATCTGAATTTTCATGCTCATCCACAAATCTGGCTACTGAAGCTTATTACCAAATTCTGAACGCTTGCCCAAACAACATAGACAAAAAAGGCTGAAAGCAGTGGCTTCAAAGCTCTTTCACAGGACTGTATACAGAATGTGTCCATCTCTTCCTTCTTTTCAGACTCCAATCCGTACGACAGTCAGTCGAGTGCAGCTGAGGACTTGGACGATGGCACTGCTGAAGATTTCGATGACTTGGCGCGTCAGGTGGAGGCAGAATTGGGCTTGACTGGTCGTAGAAGCTATCACTCCCGCAGCTCCCGTTTCGACAAGTCCTACAGTCCTGCCCTGAGCTCTTCACCGTCTTATTGACGGTCATTCGGCCGGGAGGTGGCGGGCCGCTCCTCGGCCGAGAATTCGTGGGATCATAGAGAAAGACAGCGCAGGAGACGAAGATATAGGAGTGGAAGTGACAGAGGTGCTGAGCGCCAGACGTTCTTATAACCTGTCGGAGAGTGCATTTTTTCTTGCCAGAGATCTCTCAGACTTGACCATGCGGACCATAGGCACATTTGAAGATTCACAAAATCGAAATTTGCGGCTTTTGACAACTAGAGATTGTGAATTGATGTCCTGCATTAAAGAATAGAAATCGTCATGGTAAGGGGCGGAGAATCATCTAGTAGACCATGCGTCAATCCACCAGTCAGCATGAAAAGACAGCATGCAGCGTCCTTAGCAGTCACACAAGTAGATGACCCTTTCATGACGTCGAAATTCGTCATCTTCGTTATTGACGTGATGAAAAAGAAAATTGGCTTTGTATGAAAAGAAAATTACTTAATTTTCGTAACTTTCTGTCTCAAATTCAGTAATTTTGTCTCTGCTATTTAGAATTTAATATTTTAACGAACATATGAATGTGTCAAATCAGTGCAAAACTGTCAAAAATCTCAAAAGATGCTTCTGCTCTTTAGATTTCAGATAGAAGGATGTATTAAAACTCTCAAAATTCCGACGTCATCGGCGCCAATAGGAAAACGTCCTTATCAGCGTTACACAAAGACATTATGCTAATGCGAGAATTCAGCTGGCATGCATTCACAGACACGAACATTTGGACGTCATATCTTCATTCGATGGTCATCTGTCGATTGAATTTGTGAACATTGATTACTTAAGTCGTCAGTAACGGTGTCCTGACAGAAATGCTCAAATGCAATGATACTCTTCTCTAGCGACCTCAAATGAGGGCTTGAAAAACATGGTCGATAAGGGGGTTGTATTATACTTTCGTAGTGTTTCGGTTGGATCATTTCGAAATCTCAGTATTCTTGGGATTTGTTTCATCACCTGAAAATCACTGGTTGGATCAGGATCACCTATTGTGCTCCAATTTAAGAATTGGCTTGCATCACAGAACTGAACATTCGATTAATTCAATTAATTGAAATTCAGAATATCTGATGGAATTTTCATGTCTTAGGTTGCTTTACAATACTTCATCAGTCCAAACTTATCATTTTTGCACTTTGATATTTTCAATGAAGTTTCTATTTGTGCTAAAATTTCAAAATACTATCTAAGTTCCAGAAAACGCCTTTACATTACCTTTACATTCGTAATACCAAAAGCAGACAACAAGTTGATGAATTTGTCTGACGTGAATGTTCCATCACATCTCGCTTGCAGTTTCCATACTCCAATCTAAAATCATGACAGAAAATTTCTTTGGAATGGCAGTTGCACTTGCCATCAGTGAAACTGAAAGTAAATCGTCGCTTACATAATTTTGATAGTCGAAAGCGACTTGGTATTGTGAAGAAAAATCGTTACTTCTCAATAGGAGTTCTTTCTTGTTTACGTTCATTATATTTGTCCCCATTCATTACCGTGACAATGTCCTAGGTTATGTTTCCATTCTGACGTCCCTCGAAGGAAAAAAACTGAAGGTCTTTCTTTTCTAACGAACACAAATGTAACTCTAATAGCGGCAATCAATGATTACAACTGAAGACAGATACAAGGACAAAAGATCCACAGATTGTTGCAAGAATGATCGCTTTTGATATTGAATCAATCGCATAACTTTTAGGAAGTACGAAAGCATGATTGGTATTTACAGTCACACATCGACATTTGTCATTATACTGATCTATCTATGATGTTAGTGAGTGTAATATTTCGGCCATCTGATAAGTAGCGACTTACCTTATATTGATATAACCAGATAGTGAAATGGTGACGTTACAACGAAGAGAAATGTAGGATGATTAATCGCTTAAAGAAAGTCGCAGCGGAGACGGGTCTCTGGCATAAGGTGGAGGCGGACGCTGGCATTGTCGCCTCCGCCACTCATGTCTTGAATTTGAGGCGGAGGCGGGTTTCTGCGATCCGGTGGATGAGGAGGCTGGTATCCCCGCCTCCACAGACCCTGAATATTGCGTATATCAGTGCTCTTTTTTTAAGATTTTGCGCTTAGGACACAAACGAATCAATTTCAGAAAATCATTTGTGAATCAGAAAATTGCGATTGATTATTGCTGTGAACCTATATCTGGATTGTATGAAAGGATAATTTGTAGTCCTCTGTTACAATAAAACAGTATTTTGATGTCATCTGAGAGATCTGGGTTGTGGCAGACACGTGAAGGACCTCGTATTGTTAACGAACGATTTTCAGGAAACATGGACACCATTTTTAGCGATGTAAAGTCACGTCGCATTTGTTTTGTACCAATGCCTTGTCCCCTTTTCCCCTATTCACCGAGAATCTGAGATAACTGTGTCTGTGATAACATTTTAGCCCTTACGATAGTCGCTTTCATTTATTTTGTAAAAACTTCTATTGGCGCTTTTAGTCACTGTCATATCAATATAGAAATATTCAAATATTAAATTTGATTCTTCTTTACATCATGTACAAATCACGTCGATTGGTGACATCTATTCCGGGAGCTACTGCGAATCTTTGCATAGAACGAAACCTGAAACTCTGACATAGCATTGTGCAGCTCGTAGCTACTATAACAGTGTTCCGCAAGCTCTTTCTGAAGCATGATGTGCGGCCGGTTCACTCGATCCAAAATTTGGGTTTTGCGGCCTGAAGAGTTCTCATTCCTTGTCTAATTTAAGAGTTCTCATTGCTTTCATTTCAATCAATCCAAAGTCAACTATCCAAGTCAACTCGTCAACCGGTACACTTGTAAAAGACTCAGCGAATCACACACTGACGCATTGAAGACCATCACACACTAGCAGTGAAGAAGTTCACAAGCTATGTGCGCACGCTATCTTCAACAACGCCATCGCCTCTACAAAATACAAAGGTGATTGGCCGATATGGGCACGGGTTGTTAGGGCAGCGTACGTCTCGTACTAAGTTGTCTGCAATCTTTTCGATTCGATGCTTGAGTAATCTACGATTCAAAATTCGAACCTAATTTCAATAAATTTTGTTCTGAAATTCAGGCGCATCTAGCACATTGATATTCTTTCTTTCTGTGATCAATTATAATTCGATCGTTCAATCAATGATTGTCTTCTATCTAATAAATACCTGGATATAATAAAATCTTTTTGTTGGCTTAAAATCTAATAAATAATAAGATCTATAGTTCGGGGATCCAATGATTAGATGATGCAAATAAAAAGGCAGTTTTGATACCACTACGTGTGTATAGAGGATGATAATTCTAAAATGCGGCCGGAGCTAAAAATATTTACTTGAATTCGGTCGGAAAGGGTTCAAAGTTTGCGGAACCCTGTACTATAACCACAGAGATAATTATTTTGTCTGCGTTGGTTGGTCTAGAGATGACATTTTTAATACTGATGGTCACGCTTAGAACTAGTCCCGAGGGGCAGAAAGATCAATTTTCCATTGAAATTAATGCAAATTCAAGCCTGAATTCTGACCAGCCAGAAGATTGACACCACATTGAACGTACACAGTCAGTAAATTTAGATCGTGAAGAGTCGAACGGTGTGAATAATACTTCCATTTGATGAATTTATCACTGCGAAACATTGAGTCAAGCATATGCACTTTTCACTTGACAGATGTTCAATCTTCATTGTGACAACGACAGCTCGTGTGCTCCGTAATGCGATTTTCCTTACGCATGGCGCGCCCTTGACCAATCACGTAAGGATGACGTATCTTTCCATATTTCTCTACCACTGCATACAATGGCTGAGATAGAATCCCGTCACCTCAACAGACGAATCCATCTCTGTGACTATAACACTACCGAATCAGGATTGTTTGTTTGTCAACTTTCTTGAATAAACGGATTACATGCATATCCAAAGGAGAAGTTGTGACATACTTGTACTGATCTAAAACAAGCCTTTATAGAGTTATTGACTGCAGATTAAATCGTGCTCTTACTTGTGAGTGGTCATTCGAAACAAATGATCGAAGTACAACGGGATACAGATATCTTATCAGGATAGAGAAAATGGCAACAGTGGCCAACCGACCAAAATAAACTCTTTTGTGCATCAACGCATTATCAAAAAAGTCTGACAGTTAAAGAGGACTTCTAAGGAGATCATCATGAAAATCGGCCGAGACAGTGTTTCCAAAATCCAGACTGGGCTTATCTGGTCTCTCGCAAGATCAGGCACGGTGCCGGCCCGGTCTCACTTCCCAATCCAGGCACGTACCCGGTGTGATCTCACTCCCAAAGCCAGGCACGTACCCGGTGTGATCTCACTTCCCAATCCAGGCCCGGTGCCGGCCCGGTCTCACTTCCCAATCCAGGCACGTGCCCGGTGTGATCTCACTTCCTAATCCAGGCAGAGACCCGGTCTGGTCTCACTTCCTAATCCAGGCAGAGACCCGGCCCGGTCTCACTCCCAAAGCCAGGCACTGTGCCGGCCCGGTCTCACTTCCCAATCCAGGCACGGTACCGGCCCGGTCTCACTCCCAAAGCGCACCCCAAGTGCCGGCACGGTCCTCACTTCCCAATCCATCACGGTGCCGGCCTGGGGTCTTGCCGACCAATCCCCAATCCAGGCCGCGTCCCGGCCCGGTCCTCACTATCCTCCACCAGGGCAGAGACCCGGTCTGGTCTCACTCCCAAAGCCAGGTTTCAAGGGACTTGCAATATTAAAACAAGGTGGTTTACTAAATGTAAAACCATGTGCGGTCACTTCCTTTTACACATCTAAGTGGCTGATATGACCCATTTCGGCTACATGAGAGCTGATTAGTTAAACTGGGCTGTTCAAAATACTTCTCCGTAATGCTCATCCAACTCTTTGTTTTTAGAATATCAGAGCGTATATTTTTTTCATTATACGAGGTCAATATTTTAGCGTCTCGGTGATATTTAATGGTATTTTCCTACTTCGTTCGAATTGTCAGAGAATTCTCTGCTCTGTTTTCTACTTCCCTAAATGCCTGCAGTTGTCTCAAATTTCTGCCGAAAACCAGATAATATCTTCTTGAGATGATATCGTTTAAAGAACGGTCTCTTTTGATGTGTCGGCACTCGGCACTTGTGAAAGTATTTATAATTCTCATGTGTACAAAGCCTGCCTGAGCTCATTCTAGAGATTTCTAGGCAAAAATTTTGAATGTGATATCTTCAACTTCTCTCGCATCAAAATCCAATCTTCTGAGAGTAGGTAATGTCACCACATTGGAAACTATTGAAACAGTGTTTTAACACCGCCGCGAGGTACGGACAAAACTGAGTTGCTGATAAGGGATGAATGGTTGACCTTGATAAATTGAACGTAAAAATGAACGACATACGTGGACTAGATGTCAACCTCGTAGATTTAATATGCTTCGGAAATGGGGAATTTCATCATTCTTGATTGAATGACATTCGAGATGAAGTCAAATAAATTCACACAATGCTTTATGAAGAGTTTCTACGTTGCCCGGTCGAACTATGCAGTTTTGAGTGTGATGTATGGGATAGTAAGATGTCTTCTGACGAACAAAGTAAGCAGGAAAATCTCTTGGCAGCGGTAGACGATGCGTTTCTCGTTACAGGACTTCGTCAGTGCTGCTCGGAATGACCCAAACTAGCTTCATGATCTAGAATGACTGAGAAGCTGAAGGACCGCACAACTGGCTACTCTGCGTTTATCTATCCGAGCCTTGCCATGCGGCTGATTCTCATGAGGATTGCAGAGTACCAGTTCGCCTGGGCAGAGAATGGAAGATATTCGCAGACTTGAACAATTCAAGCACAAAAAGTCCTCGACAGCCGTCATTGTAGCTTGGGCCATACTGACTTGTTAGTGGGACGGAAATTTTCGTTCCATTGCCACTGAAACTATCCAATTACATTGAATCTAGTTTGTAGACTCAGATGGCAGTTTTTCATTTGAGCTCCTGACTGTCGTATCTTTGATTTTCGATTCAAAGCTGTTCGCGTGAACAGCAATTTCAACTACTTTTCATCATAAGAACAGATTCAACGAGGGCTGCGGAAGCGATTGCTTTTTATTCGCTTCCGCTTCCAATTATTGGAGACTGGACATGGGCTACACACCTCCCTAATTCACAGTCAAACGAAGTTTCTGTCGTAAACCCTAGCTGACTTGCATGCGTTTTTTTTTGACTTGCCAAAAAGTCAAATACTTCTCAAATTTACTGAAACTTTTGACTTTTGGGAAATTGTGAAATAAAAACGTTATATTTTCCGAACACGTGTGTAGTAAAAAAATATTAAACGACCAAGAGAGTGTTTGAGAATGCTACAATGAAATTGCCTCAAGACACAAGTGTAAAGTTGTCATTGATAAGATAATACTGAGGTGTTCTGATTTCGAATGCCAGTATTCTGAGATAACACCCCTTCGTTTTCATCATAATGAGAAAATAGAAGTAACTACATTTAGTAATACAGGTGTCAATTTGTAGCTAGTTGTAATAGGATAACCACTAAATATGGCAACTATTACTTAAGCCGCACATCTTATGCATGGCAATTTGATCTACCGTTTATTTAATTTCATTATTGTTAATTTCATTCCAATGCGTGGTCTCCGTGGCAGTGGCTAAGTGCTTGGCCTAGCGATCTTTTGGTCGAGAGGTCGAGCCCCGAAGGTGTCATTGAAAGTCGGCAGGAAGGGCATCCGGACTAAAAGTACTACAACGCTCCATAAGTTTGACTATGTCAGCACCGTCCAAGTCCCAAGTATGGGGAGTAGTGACGTAAAGGCTTCATTTTTTTCATTGTTAATTGCATTCACGACATGGTTTAAGATCCTTTGGTGAACAATCGATCCCCGCTACTTGCCTTAATGTCGGCGGTCACAATTGTGACGTGTTACTTATTCATTGATTATTGTTGCCTTGACAACTGATGTGTGGTGGTGAGGGTTTGATCCTGCCAATTGACACAGTCGCGTAAGTGGCTCGTAGCTCAGTTGGTTAGAGCACAGGTCTAGTTAACCTTGGTCGTAGGTTCGAATCCTACCAGCCGCACATCTTTTGAATGGCAATTTGATCTATCGCTTATTTAATTTCATTGTTGTTAATTAACTCATATCAAGACTTAGGGTCAAAAGTCAGAAGTACCTCGCCTCGCCCTGACACGCGAATTGCGTCAGTCATTAGTATCATGATACTTTCGGAAGCGGAAACGATCGTCGGGCATTCGCTTCTGCTTCCAATGAAAACGATCGCCTCCGCTTATCGATTACTCTTCCACCTCCCTGGATTCAACTGCCGTCTATAAATGCACGTCGCATGGTCAAGTCTTATGACATCCAGCCTTCAATCCTATCCTCTCCTGTTCTCTTCTCATTACACGAATATTATTCCAGTCCGCTTTACTTTGCTCTGCTAGGCCTGATTTCATGTACAGGTGGGCAATTCCGCGATCGTTGCGACTTTTCGTTTTCTCATTTCTTCAGCACAATTCTCTTGCTGACAACTTAAAAGTGATTATTTACCTCTAGTGCATGCCTGTCTAACATTTCCGGCATAAATATACGTATTCAAATTCATGTTCTTGTACATTGTAACTCAATAGTCAACGAGTCAATTGATTAGCGGTCCAAAAATATTAGCTCTTACCCATGCAAGCGTATGTAATATAATATTGTCTTACAAATATAAGAATGGTGACGCTTTCTGTCTTGTGATTACTACATCTCACGATCATCCTCTTGAAATTTAGCTGACGACGTGTGCTCAATATTGAAAGGAAAGTTGCATTTCTAGTTAAGTGGCACGTTTAGAGAAACTAATTCCGTGGATGGAATGATGTGCAGAAAAATTGATACAATGGACCGATTAATATATTTCAAGACGATTGAAATGACAAGTACAATCGGAACACGAGGCCTTCCGTCTGCTCTAAGTCGTGTGCTGACGCGAAACTGGTGTTAATCAGAGGAACATAATAACGTACAATGTGAGACAGGGACAATAACATGGACGGTAAGTGGACAGCAAAGCTATTGCCATGGCAACCCTATGCTAATTACAAACTGCTTCTGGGCGCACAAGTCCGGAGCAATTGCTGGAATGACAAGAGCTTCCATGAAACAAAATGCACTTCTATCATCGGATCTACATGAATGAATGATAATGTAAGAGGATATTTATGATTTTATATGTTTTAGGAAAGTCGAGACAGAATATTTTAAAAAAAAAAATTAGACAAAAAAAAAAAAAAAAATAAAATTAAAAACATAAAAAAAAAAAAAAAAAAAAAAAAAAAAATATTAATAATAAAATGTATAAAATAATAAAAAAAAATTTTTAAATATAAAAAAAAAAAAAATTATAAAAAAAACTAAAATAAAAAAAGTAACAAAAAAATTAAAATAAAAAAAATATATTAAAATTTAAATATTTTAAAAAAAAAAAAAAAATAAAAAAAAAAAATAAAAAAAATTTAAAAAAAAATTATAAAAAAAAAAAATAAAAAATTATAAATTTAAAAAAAAGCGCCGTTAAATATTCTGAGGACTAATTTTTCGCTAGTAAAGAGGGCAATGGGCAATGTCGTTTACATTGACATTGATATGTGCATTCCTAGAGTATAAGAGATTTTGGCAAAAAAAACTGCGGTTTTGTTTTGGGGACAGAACAAAACAGATAAATCCATCGAGAGTTGTGCTGTCCATTTTATTAACAATTCTGAAAGTGAGTAAGTTGCGGGCAAAACGTGTTGGTTGTAAGAGAAACATTTCTTCCACAACCACAGTTTATGCAGACATACATTCCGAAAACAGTGGCTTCTTATCAGAAGATTATAGACAACTGATTATCTTACAACCCTCAATGTTGTGCTTCCATTTTTTATCACCATTTCAATGGAAGATAGTGGGCCGCTGGGCAAAACTGTTGTGTATGAGAAACATTCTTCCACATCCACAGTTTTAGCAGACCACATTCCGAAAACAGTGTCCTTAAAAAAGATTTTGACGAAGAGTTTTCCGTAACACGAAACAAAACAGTGGTGTATAATCTCATCATACTATTCTTTGTGCTCCTTAATTGACTAAATGTGGTGATATGAGATGTTTATCTACAGTTACAAACATAATAGAAAAACCCTTTGACCATTGAAAAACCACCACCGACTTTTTTCGTATCTTTGTCCCGCACACGGGGCAAGTTGTTGCAAACATCAGAATTATAATGGTTATGTAATCAAGATCGATAGCCCATAAACACTTTAGCTAAATAGATAATTTTTTGAAGCAGTGTGAAATAGGCTAAGTGCGAAAGCGACAACTAATATAATAGGCCCGAACTATCACAATAACTTTTAAATTCATTAATTGAGCTAAAAATCGACCGAACAGAAAAAAGAGAACCGTGATTTAGTTATCTGATAGGCAGAAAAACTACTCCCATAATTTTGAAAGACCTATAAACACCTAAAAAACCCAAGAATACTGAGCCTATTTCGGAATGTTACAAACACCGTCGATTCAGAAACAGCAGAATATTTTATTCGGATAAAGTTTAATGTTGGCAGAAATGTTAAGTTAATGAACAACGCCCATGATGCTAACACAACTTAAAGATTTCACATTCACATTTACAATTACATTAGCAAAATCTCAATAGAAATTGTTACCTCAGCGACTTTATTGGACATTAATGACAAGATCATCCTTCTCGCTTTTCCAATGATTTATTGCGATCCTCGTTTAAACTCTTACAAATGTGCTTAATTGTTATTTGTTATACATCTCCACCGACCTAATGTACACAGTGAGAGATGTTTTAGAAAGCCCTTTTATATTACCTTTACTATGAAGTGAGTGAGTGGTCGGGCAAAACTGTGGTGTAATATAATTATTCTACCCAGAATTCGCAGTACTGCAATCTGAAAAGTGTGGTGTATGAGAATTTGATGACGAGTTTTCTTAACACTAAAACGAAACTGTGGAGACATATGCACCCTCACTGTGGTGTAATGGTTTAACGTCACTCACTCTTACTGTGGGCTTGGACGGTGCTGACACAGTCAGCGGAGACCACTGCATCATAAACGGAGACCACGGATCTACACATAATCATAAAACACTCTCTGACACCTCCGTCACATCCGTTGGCAAGCAAATGGCGAGCAGACAAGCTCTCGGGCAAATAGTTGGATCGAGCAGGTGCTCTTCTCCCCTCCAACAACCACTTGTGTAGATTAACACCAGTTCCGTGTCAGCACACAACTCAGACCGGTCGGAAGGCCTTTCTCTGATTTTATTCCTCACTTCAATTGTCTTAAAATATATGTCCTTAAAAATCAGTCCTTTGCTCTACTTTGCTGTACAAATTATGCAACGGGTTATATTTCTTCAAGATGTAATGATGACTAAACACTGGAGTTTGCACACTGGCAGTATGCACGTGATCGATTTCGTCCAGACTGTTACCGTTGCCCATTATGGTGTACTTAAAGGTTACACCACGAGCGCGAAGCGCGAGTTAAATCGAGAGTAGTGTAATCACAGAATTAGATGGTTTAACCGCATTACTTTCCTAGAAGTGCAAACTGATTCAAAACGATGGCTCCAAGAACTTCCTAAGTGGGGAAAACGAAATTTTTAACACCTTGCAGAGATAGGAAAAATAGTCGTGCGTCGCTTGCGGATTGCTGTGAATTCCTTCAAAGTGCTCCGATCGCCACGATTCCTTCAGATTCGAAGAATTCAGATCATTGCACAAAAGTTCCCTCGATAATGTTGGACCCTCCGATCATTATTAAAAAATTAGCAGGTGCACGAAAAAAAAGCGTTCAGAAACTTCTCTGTTGAACTTGACATCGTCTGTGTCTCTTAGCTGTGTAATCCGGTTGTCACTGAATTTTCGCACAATTTGTGCTTAATGTTGAACTGGCTGCTCATTGTTCGATTGCTATGGTATTATGTCAGCAATTGTGCCATTTCATTAGCGTTGCATATTCCAATACTTCCTTTCTAGTCAAACAGAAGGAGAGACGACCTGTCTAATTCTGTGGGTGTAGCCGAATTGTCGCCACAGTTTTCTGCCAAACTGACATTACCTCATCCATGTATAAGTTGTATGAAACATAAATATTAGACCGCGTGACCAATGATTTCTGAAACCGTTTCTAAATTATCGACAGTCAGAATTTCATTGACAAATTGGCTTGTCACTTTGTCATAGGGGCCGTTCATTAACCAAATTTCTGCTGGTAGTTAATGAACATCCCCAAAGACTCATAAAGCTCAACTTCCTAACGAGATTGCTGCATTTAGACAGAAATCCATGACTTTGGTAAGAAGGAGTTCTCTATCTCTCTTTTGTGTTTTCCATTCTTTTTGTAGCTAACTTCATGATTAACTTTCAGTTGCTATTGTTATGATGTAGAGAATGAACTTCAATGACACAAAATGATCAACTAGAGCACGCGAACTTTTTGACCATGACCTTTTAGACCACGAACTTTTTGATTTATGAACTTTCTGTTTGGCAGCAGTTCAGACGGATCTCCTAATCTTTGAAGTGTGTATCTTGCCGTTAAGAAGGGAGCAAAGTTAAAATACTTCTATGTTTGAAACTCATTCAGTTTTGGATCGAATTGTTGAATTAAGGTAGAGTTTCAACAATTACAGTGGACTCTTGATATGATAATCACATCGGGAAAGTATGTTTTGATTGTTATGAGAGTTTAAGTGTCATTCACATATTCTTATAACGAGTGCAAAATACATAGTATTTCATACTAGTTTGTTGAATGACTATTTATATATTGATTCTTATAACGAAAGTGACATGACAATTATTCCTATAATGAGCGGAAAACTTACAACGTTATATAGAAATGTTTTGGGAGAATGGATTTGATTCTAATAACGAATTTATTCTTATAACGAGTGATTCTTCAAACGAGAGTTCACTCTACATACAAATCTGTTCAATGTGCTGCATCACATTTGCAAAGAAGTCGCACTTGTCATACTTGTCAGTCTCACAACTGTGGGTGCAAGTGAACTGGAACACGCTAAACCGTGACTTCTTACACCGTTTCTGTGCGACAAGTTGTCGCTACTGTGCGACAAATAATGTTGCTCATAAGTGCATACATAGAAATTCTGAGAAATATAGCTTTGATGTCGAATATTCCCCCTATTAATTCCCATTAATTGTTCATATTTCGCCTTTTATCATCTAAAAAAATGTTTTTGTTTCGTTTGTAATTTCACAGTTTAAAATCATGAAAGCACGCGAATTGAGTAATTTTGTTTTTATCCAAAAATTGAAGATTGCGTTATTTTTCCGGAAAACGAAACTATGAAAAAGTATTTGACCACCAGGCTCATTTTGCTGAAAAACACTAAATTTATGAAATTTCCCCTTGCTTGCAAATAGAGTGAACTGCGCATGTCTGTCTACAATTCTAAGTATCCTCTCTCGTGATCAGTTTCTGATATTCTCAAAGCCGAGAATGTATTCTTCGACATCTTCCGTTCATTTCATCTCCGCATCTGCATTTTATCCCTGGATTTGACTTGCAACGTGATGTAATAGCAAATGAAATCTTTAGTCAGATGAATCAATGCATTCGGCCAAAGTAAGAAGCATTCAAATAGAGCAGATGTTTATAGGAGTTGAAATTAGAAATTCAAGAAGGTAGAACAATTCACTATGTGTTCCGCCAATTGAAAATGTCGTTGTTTTTTGTGAAGCACGCATCCGATCAATTGGGGCATCACATGCCGATGTTCTCAGCAGAGATTGCGGAAATTGATTGCAATTTAATTGATCTATTAAATCAATTAATTGTAATTGAATTTTCAGAGCAATCAAAACATTTCAATTGTCATCAATCAATTAGTTTCAAAGCATCAATCAATCCGTTGAAATTGAAGGCAAAACGACCAAATGATTGAGTTTGGTGGTGGTGAACAATCAATCAAAAAAGGCATAGCAATCGACGGCAGGTGTCTGAGGCACCTTAAGTTTGCAGACGACATCGTAGTATTTGCCAACAAAATGGAAGATCTGGAGAGAATGATAAGTGAACTTGCGGACGCAAGCAGCTTAAGCTGAATGAAGTTAAATGCCGGAAAGACCAGGGTTATGAGAAACTAGCTTGGAAATGCGAATTATATCAAAATAAATGTTGCCGAATTGGAGGAGGTAAAACGATGCGTGTACTAAGGTCAAATGGGAAGCACGGTGGATGGAATGGACACTGAAATTTCACCAGGATGTGCTTTGTCAGGGCAAACATTCGGATGAGGCGGTGTAATTTTTAAAAGCGACCTTCCATTGTGCCTAGAAAGAAAAGCCTTCGACCTATGCATTCTCCCGACATTGATCTATGGTAGCGAGACTTGGAAAACGATAAAGAAACAGCGAACGAAACTCAGAACAACACAGCGAGGTATGGAGAGCAATGCTGAACATTTCGAAAAGAGACAAGATGAGGAACACCTGGATAAGAGAAAAACCAGTGTCAAAGACGTGCCGAGAGAAGCAGCCAGGCAAAAATGGAGATGGGCAGGACATGTGGCGTGGCAGCTGGATGAACGAGAGCGGTGACGGAATGGCACCCCAGAGACGGAGGGGAAAACTCGCTGGATGGACGACATCAGGACAGTGGGACCCAACTGGATAAGCGCGGCCCAGGAGAGGCAACCTGAATAGTTCATGTGGAGGCCTTGATCCAGCAGTGGTTACGAAAACGGTTGAAGAAAAACAATCACTCAACCGAATGATCAGACAATATTATTCTAGCAATTCCGTAATACATGTTTATCATGAGTCATAATTGTCTGCGTCTGCACTATGAGGAGCACCTGTAATAATCATGGAACACCTGGAGAAATTCTGTGAAGGGAGATCGTCCAACCCAACCGAGGTGGGGAATAGGACGCTAAACGGATATAGGGCCTGTAGTGAAAGTAAAATATAAGTTACGACATCACCATGTGTTGCATAGGCATGTATGTATGCTATGTAGCACATGTATCCATATTGACAGTAAAAGGCTACTCACGGTTGCGTACCAGGGAATAACAAAACTTGTTTGAAATTTGAATGCTTTTTCCAATCAATTAATTGAAATTCAATCAACTTTTGATGATCGCTGGTTGCTGGTTCAGGTACCAATTGTGTTATTTGAATTCATCAGATAATGCACATTGTAACAGAATTGAGATAGATGTGCAAAAATAGATGCTTAACCAACCATGCCTGTGCCATTGTGATGACGCTGTGGTGCACCGAGGAAGTCTAGCTGTGGTTGAAGTTCCTATCATGGCCACTGAATGGAGGAATCTAGAAATCAAGATTTGATAATTGATCCCATAGATTCTGCTGCCAGATGATCGCAAAACCGCTTGCATCTATCTTGAAGACACATTAAAGATTGAATCGTAGTATCCGAGGCATGTAACTATCTCTTCTAGAAAGGTAATACTGGTTGCATTATTCTTCATGTGCTAGTGATTCATCTTTCCATTTGAGTGAAATTCACCAAAGAAGACGAAACAAACAGTGTTTTGAGGATAGTAGGTACATATTACGCACTGTTATGCTACACAATAGCATTGAAATGCACTTTCAGTCCAACCATTGTATTCTTAGGTTGGTACAAAAGAAGACGTCACTATGTGAAAAATCATCGAACATCGATGAAAAGTCGACGCTACTACTTACAACAGCATCGCTGATTTGGCAACGTTTGAAGTAGACATATGCCTGTGGAACCTGCAGCATCTCCTCAGCTTCAATGGATGTGAATAAAGTAAAAACCACAATAGTTGGGAAGAAGAATGGTATTCGAGCTTTCGACCGTCCTTCAGACGGTCATAATCATGAAATGAATAAAAACATTTACACCTACACATACACTAAAAGATAAAAATGAGGAAGTTAACAGGTAAGAAGAGAACAGAGCGTGCCGACACAGGAGGGGCGGAATGACATGTGCAAGGCGGCTCAGACATCTAAGATGAAACACTTCCAACACCCCAACAACGAGATTAACAACATAAATATTTAAATCAATGAGGCCTGAATTGAGATTGACAACATTGTCGGGATGCGATTTTATTACAAAGGATTCTAACACCTTTCTAGTATGGAGGTCATTGCAGGGATTAATCAATGGATGTGATCGTAGAGGAATGTAACTTAGGCTGAAGATGCCACTGACAAAACGGTTGAGACAATGATAACGTGACCTTAGCCTTGACTGTCTTCAGAAATACATGCGCACACACGATATCATTTCATGTCTTGATGGCCAACTATGGATACAGATTTCAGCATTGTGAAGCAGGCGTGAACTTTCAGTCCCAAGTCGAAAAAAATGTTGATTAAAACACAACTAACAACGTTTAATTGAAGCAAAATCAAAAGAACGTGAAGACCGAACCAAGGATTAATTAATCCGATAGAGGTTTATATTTTTCCAACTGTTTTTACACGCTGGCAATAGGAATTTCTGCACCTACTTTTTGAGGGGCAGTAAGCAAAAAGCAAAATATCTGCCACCGCACATCAAATATCTTCGACCTCAGAACCGGAGGATTTAATGAATTGGCAGATAGAATGGCAACGAATATATTCTTATGCATTTAGCGAATTCACAAAAAGTACTGTTGATCATAATTTTTCAATACAATTGCTCTCTGAAAACTTGCCGATACAGCTAGTCACAAACTCAACATCGTTAGAGTATTTCTACTTTGTTTCATTTAATCACTTCTACAGGCCTAAGTATGAAGTGATTGTTTTTAAGTTCATTCTGATGATCTGAGCCGTCAAAGATGAAATCAACAGAATGCACAAGGATGTACGAAATGCAGGAAATTGCCCCATTATTTTGATGTATTTTATGGCCTGTTATTGCCTGGACGAAGTGCGCAGCCAAACAGAGCTCGCTGATACAATTTACGGATCTTCAACGATCTTCAAGGTGAAAGTCTTCGACACGATCAAAGCTCTAGAGAATTAATAGCAATTTCCTTCTCTAGCTCGTGTCTGTTGAGTTTTCAGGTATTATTACGTCAGCAAGAGATTGCGAGCGTTTTGGATAGGTGTAAACAAATCTCACGAATAATGAAGCGAAGCAAGAGAATCAGTTCATTTATGCTCAGCTTGCCGTTTGTAGACAAGGAGAAATTCTTAATTAGGAATCTGATGGCCGAATGCCGCTTCAGGGGTTTTTGTTATCACGTTCAGAGAGATTTTCTTTTCGCGAAGGTTTGAGAATTAGCATAAATGTGGCGTTTTGGAATATTCTCCAAATAAATGTCTCAGTCGAGTTGCTTCTCGGTCACCATAATTCTCTAAAATATTCGCAATGAAAATCTGATACTCACGGCAGACAATTCTTTATTCAGCGCGAATTATCATGAGTATTTCGTCAATAACAAGTCGGTTTTCAAAGTTGTATTTACTTGCGCCTTTGTTCAGCAGACTAGTAGACCAACATAAAACCAAAGCTGTTACAGGTGGGGTTCGGGTATCAGCCGGACCCACAGAATTAGTGTTTAGCTACATCACTTTGCTAGAAGTGCAAACTGTTTCAAAACGATGGCACATCCAGGAACTTCCTAAGTGGGGAAAACGAAATTTTTAACACCTTGCAGAGATAGGAAAAATAGTCGTGCGTCGCTTGCGGATTGCTGTGAATTCCTTCAAAGTGCTCCGATCGCCACGATTCCTTCAGATTCGAAGAATTCAGATCATTGCGCAAAAGGTCCCTCGATAATGTTGGGCCCTCCGATCATTATTAAAAAATTGGCAGGTGCACGAAAAAAAGCGTTCAGAAACTTCTCTGTTGAACTTGACATCGTCTGTGTCTCTTTGATGTTTGATCCGGTTGTCACTGAAATTTCGCACAATTTGTGCTTAATGTTGAACTGGCTGCTGATTGTTCGATTGCTATGGTATTATGTCAGCAATTGTGCCATTTCATTAGCGTTGCATGTTCCAATGTTTCTTTTCTAGTCAAACAGAAGAAGAGATGAACTGTCTAATTCTGTGGTCGGACGATATGGACGGCGATGGCGGGAGATTTATTATCTGAAATGTTTGCAGTGATCATAATGATTAGGTGTGTAAACGGTTTTCATTCATTTCATGATTATGACCGTCTGAAGGACGGTCGAAAGCTCGAAGAACATTCTTCCCTACTAGTGTGGTTTTTACTTTATTCATTTAACTACGGGTGATGGTGCCTTAACATTACATGAAGATTTATCTTGCCATGTGAATTTGTTTCATATCATGGCTTTATACTTCTGTACACGGCGACCCCGAAATCGCTCTACATATATCTGTTTCTTGAACCCACGAATTTTGACAGCCGACCCCACTTGAAGCCACTGATTCACACAAAACGTAGTAACGGGTTTCGTATTCTTTGTACGCAGTGAAATACTTAGCTTTTTCAACTCTTGCAACTGTTGCTGTGATCTGGGTCAGTTGTTTATTCATGAATGTGAAATTGCGACGAAATTCGCAAACTTGGCCGTTCCATGTGAAATTCCATTAAATTCGCGAATGATTCTCAGTCTCTATTCCATTAAGGAAGAATAACATTCATTCAGAACACTATTATCAGACATGACTGAAGTAAATCGACGTAATAATGAGGAGCACAAAAGCAATCATTGTAAAGATATATCTATCGATGAAGTTAATCTGTTTCACAAAAATGATCAAGAACGAAACAGATGATATTTCTTATTCCTGTCCCGGCAGTTACATCTTGGGGATTCGACATCGGAAATCAAACCAGCTTCATTTAATCCTTTAAAGGCAATTCAAATCATCTTCAGACTCAATTTTTGATTTTGATCAAATATATTTGCATTTTTAAATTATGTCATTGCCGATCAGGTGATCTCTGATATCAGATTATGAAATCTCATTTCAAAATGCAGAAAGCGGATTTGCCGAATTTGGGTTCTGTCGAGGTGAGGAACCTATGATCACTTGAGTGTAAATGGGATAATTGAATTCTGAGTTGCATCCTCAGTTGAAAAATAGAGACAAACCTGAATATCTGTCACTTCGTGAACATAGAGTTCGTCGTAGACGTCAGAATATGACAGCAATATTTCGTAGTCAACATGTGTGCATCATCAGGCATGGTGATGATGTATGATCATAATGCATGATGATGCAGACATGTTGACTGCGAAATATTGCTGTTAATAGGCCTATTAACAGATCGTCTGCAAACCGAGTGCAAACCCTTCCTATAGTAGCTGTCATCTCATTCAACATCTCGAATTCCAGATATTAGATCAAATGACAGCTATTTTTATCCATTTTTAAGCTGATGATGTAACTCAAATTATAACTATTCTATTTATACTGTGTTGACAAAAAGCAGCATTTATTAATTATCATTAACATATCCAACATGTCAGTGGTGTGCTAATGAATACAGTCGAAATTTCACTTGATTGCGTATCTATCACGTGGATTTTGTCGAAGGTGGCATCACCGCCGTTGATTTCGTCAGGACTGAGGAGCTTGCCGAGGGAATTTCGTCAGTGTTGAGGAGCTTGCGCGGGAATTTCGTCAGTGTTGAGGAGCTTGCGCGGGAATTTCGTCAGGACTGAGGAGCTTGCCGAGGGAATTTCGTCAGGACTGAGGAACTTGCGTGGGAATTTGATCAGAATTGAAGACCTAGCCGAGGGAATTTTGCCAGGACTGAGGATCTTGCGGTGGGAATTTCGTCAGTGTTGAGGAGCTTGCGCGGGAATTCCGTCAGGATTGAGGAGCTTGCCGAGGGAATTTCGTCAGGACTGAGGAGCTTGCCGAGGGAATTTCGTCAGGACTGAGGAGCTTGCCGAGGGAATTTCGTCAGGACTGAGAAGCTTCCGCGGGAATTTCGTCAGGACTGAGGAGCTTGCGTGGGAATTTCGTCAGAATTGAGGACCTAGCCGAGGGAATTTCATCAGGACTGAGGATCTTGCGGTGGGAATTTCGTCAGGACTGAGGAGCTTGCGTGGGAATTTCGTCAGAATTGAGGACCTAGCCGAGGGAATTTCATCAGGACTGAGGATCTTGCGGTGGGAATTTCTTCAGGGTTGAGGAGCTTGAGCGGGAATTTCGTCAGGACTGAGGAGCTTGCTTGGGAATTTCGTCAGGGTTGAGGAGCTTGCTTGGGAATTTCGTCAGGACTGAGGACCTTGCGCGGGAATTTCGTCAGGTCTGAGGAGCTTGAGCGGGAATTTCGTCAGGGTTGAGGAGCTTGCTTGGGAATTTCGTCAGGGTTGAGGAGCTTGAGCGGGAATTTCGTCAGTGTTGAGGAGCTTGCGCGGGAATTTCGTCAGGACTGAGGAGCTTGTCGCGGGAATTTCGTCAGGACTGAGGAGCTTGCGTGGGAATTTCGTCAGAATTGAGAACCTAGCCGAGGGAATTTTGCCAGGACTGAGGATCTTGCGGTGGGAATTTCGTCAGGACTGAGGAGCTTGCGTGGGAATTTCGTCAGAATTGAGGACCTAGCCGAGGGAATTTCATCAGGACTGAGGATCTTGCGGTGGGAATTTCGTCAGGACTGAGGAGCTTGCGGTGGGAATTTCGTCAGGACTGAGGAGCTTGCTTGGGAATTTCGTCAGGGTTGAGGAGCTTGCGTGGGAATTTCGTCAGAATTGAGGACCTAGCCGAGGGAATTTCATCAGGACTGAGGATCTTGCGGTGGGAATTTCGTCAGGACTGAGGAGCTTGCGTGGGAATTTCGTCAGAATTGAGGACCTAGCCGAGGGAATTTCATCAGGACTGAGGATCTTGCGGTGGGAATTTCGTCAGGACTGAGGAGCTTGAGCGGGAATTTCGTCAGAATTGAGGACCTAGCCGAGGGAATTTCATCAGGACTGAGGATCTTGCGGTGGGAATTTCGTCAGGACTGAGGAGCTTGCGTGGGAATTTCGTCAGAATTGAGGACCTAGCCGTGGGAATTTCATCAGATCTGAGGATCTTGCGGTGGGAATTTCGTCAGGACTGAGGAGCTTGCGGTGGGAATTTCGTCAGGACTGAGGAGCTTGCTTGGGAATTTCGTCAGGGTTGAGAGCTTGCGTGGGAATTTCGTCAGAATTGAGGACCTAGCCGAGGAATTTCATCAGGACTGAGGATCTTGCGGTGGGAATTTCGTCAGGACTGAGGAGCTTGCGTGGGAATTTCGTCAGAATTGAGGACCTAGCCGAGGGAATTTCATCAGGACTGAGGATCTTGCGGTGGGAATTTCGTCAGGACTGAGGAGCTTGCGTGGGAATTTCGTCAGAATTGAGGACCTAGCCGAGGGAATTTCATCAGGACTGAGGATCTTGCGGTGGGAATTTCGTCAGGACTGAGGAGCTTGCGTGGGAATTTCGTCAGAATTGAGGACCTAGCCGAGGGAATTTCATCAGGACTGAGGATCTTGCGGTGGGAATTTCTTCAGGGTTGAGGAGCTTGAGCGGGAATTTCGTCAGAATTGAGGACCTAGCCGAGGGAATTTCATCAGGACTGAGGATCTTGCGGTGGGAATTTCGTCAGGACTGAGGAGCTTGCTTGGGAATTTCGTCAGGGTTGAGGAGCTTGAGCGGGAATTTCGTCAGAATTGAGGACCTAGCCGAGGGAATTTCATCAGGACTGAGGATCTTGCGGTGGGAATTTCGTCAGGACTGAGGAGCTTGCTTGGGAATTTCGTCAGGGTTGAGGAGCTTGCGTGGGAATTTCGTCAGAATTGAGGACCTAGCCGAGGGAATTTCATCAGGACTGAGGATCTTGCGGTGGGAATTTCGTCAGGACTGAGGAGCTTGCGTGGGAATTTCGTCAGAATTGAGGACCTAGCCGAGGGAATTTCATCAGGACTGAGGATCTTGCGGTGGGAATTTCTTCAGGGTTGAGGAGCTTGAGCGGGAATTTCGTCAGGACTGAGGACCTTGCGCGGGAATTTCGTCAGGACTGAGGAGCTTGAGCGGGAATTTCGTCAGGATTGAGGAGCTTGTCGTGGGAATTTCGTCAGGGTTGAGGAGCTTGCCGTGGGAATTTCGCCAGGACTGAGGAGCTTGCGTGGGAATTTCGTCAGGACTGAGGAGCTTGCTTGGGAATTTCGTCAGGATTGAGGAGCTTGCCGTGGGAATTTCGTCAGGGTTGAGGAGCTTGCTTGGGAATTTCGTCAGGACTGAGGACCTTGCGCGGGAATTTCGTCAGGTCTGAGGAGCTTGAGCGGGAATTTCGTCAGGACTGAGGAGCTTGAGCGGGAATTTCGTCAGGGTTGAGTAGCTTGCGCGGGAATTTCGTCAGGACTGAGGAGCTTGCCGTGGGAATTTCGTCAGGACTGAGGAGCTTGTCGCGGGAATATATCATGGAGCTTGATCAGAATTGTCCTAAGTATTTGCAGAACTGGTGATGTTTTTTTATACATTCAAAGCGACAAATCATTTCATAAAATATTCTGCATTGTTCGACAAGAAGTTCGCTAGTTTCTCGTCTCATCGCTTTCCCCATTCATTTTCATTGCAGAGTAAATGATTGCTGATGTTCATCCTCTCATTCAAACACTTCTGGGAACACTGTTTACATGGGGTCTGACCGCCCTCGGTGCTGCAGTCATCTTCGTGACGAAGACACACAATGTGAGTATTCTTCATCTCCCATTCCATCAAATGCGTCTCATCTCAGACTCTACCGTTGCAGCGCAAGTTACTGGATGGGAGTCTCGGATTCGCAGGCGGGGTAAGTTCTCCGATAGCCTTCTCCTTCATCAACCACTGACCTCGATCTTCCTTTTGTTTTGGCGACTTTCCCTTTGTCTTGCTGATTGCTCGAGACGAAGAAGGAAATAGATTATAGTTGCGGGGGAATTGAACGAAGCATGTCAACCTTGTTAGAATTAGTCAAACTCTGGCATTGGTTTCAGTCTGAGTTATTCATGAAGGATAAACAGCTCTTGTTTAATGTCAACCACCGAGATTTCTACTAAACAGAAGTCCGGAAAAGGTTCAACGTTTATGACGCATTTGAAAAGTTGAGGAGAATGAGATGAAAAACATCACAATGAAGACTTTAATGTCGAATGGAGAAACCGCTTGATTGTTATGACAGGAATTTGAATTCAGTAGCTGATAGGAATCTTTTCCTCCACATCAAGTTGATATTCTGATTCGAGTTATTCCGATTGATGGAGAAATCTCAACATATTTTATGCAGAAACGAACGTTTCATGAGATGATAGGAAGATGTGATTTGAATCATTACCTGAATTGCTTACTGTCTTTTACTGTGCGTTAGTGTTTTATAGCGTTCTTTTACTGTCTTTAGAAACGTTACAGATAATTCAATGGCAAATGCTACAACCAGGATTAGTTGCCTTAAACATCTTTATTCATCAGTTTTCCAAACTGTTTTGAATCAGGGATGCGGAGTCGGAGTCCTATCATTTTTGCCGGACTCCAGCCTGTAAGACCCGCAATATAATACAAACAAATTATCTATCCTCGTGCATAGCTGTCACTGTCTTGATGTCAACTTTCTCCGTCAAACAAAAGTACAGAGACAGCAGTGCATGCAAAGCTTGTAATAAACCGTGATGAAAAAAGGATTGTCGTCTCACTCGGTGATTTAGTAGAGAAGACAAAGCCTTCATAGCATCGATCACACCAAAGGTCACATCAGAGACAAAAGTAAAATATTAGTTAGCTTGAGAAAATTACCTCTCACCCGAACGTCAATCGTGTGTGATGTCTCCTCCAAAGCACATATCAAAATCGAAAGGGTACTCATTTTTTGGAGAAGGATGGGGATTTTCCTGCCTGGTAGAGACTGGAGAAAAGCCGTATGAAGCACACATAACAAGTGATGTGCAAATTTGATAAACTTTCATAGAAAGTGATTGATTTGATACAACAATGATCGCTAAAATCAGGCTCAGGTAAGCCCATAATGATCTATGATGTAGGTTACCAGAACTAGGCTTATATACTTGCCACCCGGAGTCGGATACCTATCAAACCCCGGAGTCCGCATCCCTGTTTTGAACTGCTTTGGACCAATCGGAATCATCTAGTGCTGTGCTGAATCTAGAACATAAAACTGAGAGCGATGGAGATGTGTAAAATGAAATACAGAAGCATGCATGACGTGAGGAATTGAATCAATCTATCCGTTCGTAATTTCAGATGTTCAGATGTAATTATGACTAAGTGCAGAGGAGGATGACCTTTGATGGTAGGAAGCAAAACCAAATCTTTCGGTTAATTGAGATGCATTTCGGAAGATTCCTGGAGGACCGTAAACGAGAGACTGAAGGAGAATTGGAGGTCCGTGATGAATCTTGATGAATCATCGGAGATAGTGAACCACGTTTTGAGTACCAGTCACAATATGAATTTTAATTGAACAGTGCACAGAATTACAGAGAGAGGATAATAATAGAAACCTTATGATCGTGTAAAGGGAGAGGCAATAAGTAAAGGTCTCGGTTGGACAGTCGTGGGGTTCAGTTCTTCCTGACTTGTGATTTCTTTTTCTTATTTTCTATGTTTTTATGTTCTGTGAAGTATTTTGCTATTAATACTTTATACTTGTTAATTTTATAGTAGTAGGTCCTAGCACTTCATAATTCTTTGCAGTTATTGAACTGTTGTTGCTTTTCCACTGATATAATTATTGATTTTGATGCGCTATAACTCGTGATTTGTGTTAATCTTGTCCACCAGTATCCGTGCATTCATTCTGCGTGATCATGGCCTAGTACATGGCCGAAATGCATCGCAATTAATCGAAAGATTTGATTTTGTTTCCCAAAGGTTCTCTTCCTCTCCACAAAGTCATAATGTCTGACAATGGAGGATTTTTCTCTCGAATTCGGATGTAACATTTTTTATACATTTTCTTCATTGCAGTTATTGACAGTTATATTGCAGTTATTCTTTGTAGGTGATGACTGCCGCGTCGTACTGGTCCCTTCTGAATCCTGCTATTGAGCTCAGCGAGGACATGGGCTATGGGCAGTTCACTTTTGTTCCTGCGGCTGTGGGTTTCATCTTAGGAGCTGGATTTGTGTATATTGCTGATATTCTGATGCCGGTAAGACATTCATTCAGAGATATTCATTAAAATTATCTGAGAAACGTAATTATATAACATAAGCAGCAACACTAGTATAGTTTGGCCGAGTAATCTTTGGTCTTAAAGTCGAGCCTCAAAAATGTCATTGAAAGATGGCAGGAAGGGCATCCTTGCTACGAGCATCACAACCCTCTGGAAATCTGACTATGTCAGCAACGTTCAAGCTCAATTAGGCGGGGACATTACATGGAACTGTTTTAACTCATATTCTTAAGAAGACCTACAATAAGTTGTTACAAAAGCATAGAAATAAACTGTTTATCTGAAGTTGACTAGAATGGAAATTGACTCAAGGTCGCGGCACATCCGGGGGAACTAAGTTGGGGCATGAGGAACCAATTAGAAGCTTCGATTTACTCATGTGACTGATTCTAACCCAATGATACAGACGTTGGCAGGTGCATCTAAGTGAAAATGCGTGCGATTTATGTGCCGTTATTGTGCATTGCATGAAGCCTAATTTCCATTCTAGAGGTTTTATTGTTGTCAATTTCTATGTACAAAAGTGACCAGCCATCGATAGATAATTTGTTCATAGGGAATAGAGGAAGACTTCGTAAAGGTTTGGCCGAAATTGTAGTTGAATTCATGACTAAATGGTCATATTGACATAGCTTCAGTGTCCAGCGATTGATGGTAACCATAGAGATCAAATATCTATGCTATTGTCCCTTCTTGTCTAGAGAGGACAATAGATAACTAGGGTAGCACCAGTCTGGACTCTGACAGCGGGTCTAGTTCAGAACTTCTCTGTCGTTATTCTGGATTAACTTCGGATGTAAATGTCGTATAATCTACATTTTCTCGCTCCATGTCACATGCCGCTGATCCCGGCTGCGTGTTTTGGGAGAAGATGAATCTTCAAGTTTCATGGTCACAGTCCTCCCTGCCTCCCTTGTCCTTGCATCTGATAGACCGCATGCACCTACGATCCGCAATGGGTTCTGCTCTAGCTGTTCTCTCAAACTTCAGCTGATCAGAGCTGCCGAGTGTTCCTGAGACAAAAAGTCCCATGATAATCGGTGCCGTGGAGATGAAATGAATTCTTACATCCGGAGTGGCAGAAAATTGTATTCCGTGTTACCTATTGTAACCTCTTGCATCGAGAAGTGCTGACACCTCATTCACACGTGCAAGCACATGAAATGAACAATCGAACACGGTCAATCTGTATGTCAAGTGTTGTTGCATGACATACCGCCGCAGCCATAGAAATTGACAACAATAAAACCTCTAGAATGGAAATTAGGCTTCATGCAATGCACAATAACGGCACATAAATCGCACGCATTTTCACTTAGATGCACCTGCCAACGTCTGTATCATTGGGTTAGAATCAGTCACATGAGTGAATCGAAGCTTTTCATTGGTTCTTCATGCCCCAACTTAGTTCCCCCGGATGTGCCGCGACGTTGAGTCAATTTCCATTCTAGCGAACTTCAGATAAACAGTTTATTTCTATGGCCGCAGCAGTCCATGGTTACCGATGATTCAATTTCTATGGTTTGATTCATTGCGTTGCTGCTTCGCCCATGTAAACGTAGTTGTCGCTCAGTAGCGTCCACTTGTCCCACAGTAGCGGTGTAAGAAGTCAAGGCCTGGACGTGTCACAGTGTGCTAATTCACTTGCACCCACAGTTGTGAGATTAACAAGAATGACAGGCATGACAAATGCGAGTTCTTTACGTGTGATGAGCAATTAAAGACGCACTATAACTGATCATTTGTGTCATAGAAATCTTACTCCCTCCATCACATCAACAGCTACTTGTCCATTAATCTTAAAGTTAGCTACAAATGGATAGACAAGGAGTCATGAATTTTTCCTTGATCCTGTCTGACAACTGGAGGAGCTACTTACAACTCGGCAGACGTGCAGATTCGTGGTAGGCATAGGGTGTACACACAGAATTAAATTCATCTGCGCGCGCTTCGGCTTCCTAGAAAGGAAGGGTAATATATAGCCTTAATATCGAAATGGCACATCAAAGAATTAGACAACTTGCTCCTTCTCGAATGGATAATTCGTCTATCGCTTGCTATTAGAAATGGCAAACAATAAGCTGTCAGCAGAGGACACCAGAGCCAGTGGCAGATGTGTGCGTGGTGTGATATCACTTCGCACACACCAAAACATACATTTCTGTCTATACTAACATTTGATTCCGTGTATGCACTATGCAGTAAGGAGCCGTGAGAAGAGGATGGTGAAATCATGAAGACAGTGAACTAATTTTCGTACGCCTGCTACTTTTTTTAATAATGAACGGAAGGGCCAAAATTGTGGAGAAAACTTGTGCGCAATGATCTGAATTATTCGAATCTGAAGGAATTGTGGCAATCGAAGCACTTTCCTGGAACTCACATTAATCCGCAAGCGACGCACGACTTTTCTCCTATCTCTTTAAGGTATTAGGAATTCCTTTTTGCCCACTTACTAAGTTCCTCGATGTGCCGTCAATTTCGTGTTAATCACACTTCTAGCAAATCGAAGCAGATAAACAAAATATGTAATTCTGTGGGTGTACATCATTCTGTGAAAGTTTCATTTTCGGCCTCGTTTTCTCCAGAAACTCTTTCTGGCTGCCGGACTAAAAAGCAGTGAGAAGCTCTCCAATATTCTTTCTCATTATAACCTTGTCTTCGCTTCGCGGAATTAATTATCATTGAAGTCAGTGGAGCTCTAGAAAAATCAGCATCTTATCAAATGTAAACATTTGAACACCAAAAACCTTGTGCAGGTGGGAGGCGTCTTCCTCACCAGGTAGTAATTCATCTACATTCCATATCGACTATAATTGGGTGTGTTTATCTGGAAACAGATTACTAACTTCTCAGCATCTCAATTCATTCTTCGAGTGCCTACCACCATTGTCTTCTGATGACAGTGATGTGCATTCGTGAGACAAATTCAGAAATGAAGAGATGAAATGTTTTAATTTCAACGTTGGCGCAGAAAATTGGCGAATTCGCCTCTTCTCCTATCATGAGAGGCATTTGAGTGATCACTGAAGTAGAAAGATATTAATCTCCCACAACGACTCTCATTAACTCAAAATCCACAACAATAGATCAATTATCAAGAATGTTCACCGAACCGTACGATATCATTCAACTCCTCCCACCTCGATAAGCTCTCACTCGCTTGTTTGATAAATCATAGGCGATATTTTCACTCCCTAACCTAGCAAATATGAACAAGCTGAGTTTTGAGCAACATAGTCATACAATCAAACTATTTTTTAGCTTTCATCACTTTATTGATTGGAAGTCATTAAATTAAAAATACGGAAGCCAGTCTTAGTATTCATTGCTGCAAAGCTCTCGCTGCCCTCTAAGCAAGCTATAGTCCGGCAGCCAGAACGAGTTTCTGCAGGGAACGAGGCCGAAAATGAGACTTTCACAGAATGATGTACACTCTATGCCTACTACGAATCGGTACGTCTGCCGAGTTCTAGTTGGTTTCTCTTCTCGTCAGACAAGATCAAAGAAAAACACATGTAAATCCAATGGGACGCAGATTGCAGTTTTTGTCTAAAATGAAATTTTCCATGTTTTCTCTGATTAAACGAAAAGTACTAAGGCCAGAGTCGTAATTTTGGCATTGAATGTCAAGGTCATTTCCTTTCATGTTCATGCACCCCTGTCTATAAAGCTAAGCACATTTAGACTTGGCGAGCCTCCTAATGTCGGCAAACAGAAACATTTTGAACAACTTTATCCACATTCAACCACATTCTCACATACATTGCCGATCAGATGCAAGATAAAAGCACATGCACATCATAGGAAATGACCTGAAGACATTCAATGTCAAAAATTATGACTCAGGCCTTAGTGCTTTTCGCTTGATCAGAGAGAACATAGAAAATTTCATTTTAGACAAAAACTGCAATCCGCGTCTCATTGGATTTACATGTGTTTTTCTTTGATCCTGTCTGACAAGAAGAGGAACTCACTAGAACTCGGCAGACGTGCCGATTCGTAGTAGGTATGGGGTGTACATCATTCTGTGAAAGTCTCACTTTCGGCCTCGTTCCCTGCAGAATCTCCTTCTGGCTGCCGGACAGAAGAATGACCACTGAGATAAATTGCCTTGCCTGCGTGTTTCGGTCTATAGATGACATTAATCAACACTGATGGTCACGCTTAGAACTAGTCCTGAGGGGCAGAAAGATGCGTTTTCCATTGAACGTAATGCAAATTCAAGTCTGAATTCAGACGAACCAGAAGATTGACACTACATAAAACGCACACAGTCAGTAAATTTAGACCGTGAAGAGTCGAACGGTGTGAATAATATTTGCATTTGACGGATTCATAGAGGTCGGATTGTTAGATATCTTTGTTATCTAGAGCGAACATGAAATATCTCATACATGGCCCTTTTCGAGTTGCCAAATCGATGTGACCTTGGCAACTCGAAAAGGTGATTATTTGCAAAAATTTGCACTTTTTACATGAACTTCGTCAAGGTCTCTTCGAAATTTTTAGTCGGTCAGGTATTTTGGGAAAACCGGCAATTCTAAGTTTGAAAACAAATTGCAATTGCCTGCAATTAGTAAATTGCAATTGCGTGTAATTCGTGATTACATTTTATCCAAAATATTTTGATAAAACCAAAAGTTTAGATTTCTTTGTTTTACTGCATGGTCATGCACAGGCAAATTTAAAATGTCGAAAAGCCCATGCATACAGTTAATTCTTTTGATGTTGATGTCCAAATTTTTTTTCCTATTTTCCAACTCCAATTTCTAGTGTAGTCTTTCTGGTAATGTCCACTCATCAATTTCAGCTAAATTCATAGCACGGTGAGTATTCATTGAAATACTATATATACTAACATATCATTGAGAGGAATAGTATTTCCTCCGCAAGTAATACTATTCTCTGGTCAGTTTAGATGCAGTGTCTCCCATTGTTAGGCAATGCGATCAATCATCAATCAACATTCCTCTGAATTGCGCATGCAATTGAAAAATTACTCTGGCTGGTAGCACAAAAGAAGTCTTATCTCATTTCATAAGGACATCGTGTGTGCCGACCCTAATAAAGAGAGTTCGTTTTGATTTGGAACCTGATTATATTTCAATGAATAATCACCGTGCTATGAATTTAGCTGAAATTGATGAGTGGACATTAACAGAAAGACTACACTAGAAATTGGAGTTGGAAAATAGGAAAAAAAATTGGACATCAACATCAAAAGAATTAACTGTATGTATGGGCTTTTCGACATTTTAAATTTTCCTGTGCATGACCATGCAGTAAAACAAAGAAATCTAAACCGTTATTGGTTTTATCAAAATATTTTGGATGAAACGTAATCACGAATTACACACAATTGCAATTTACTAATTTGTTTTCAAACTTAGAATTGCCGGTTTTCCCAAAATAATCGAGCTCTGACCGACTAAAAATTTCGAAGAGACCTTGACGAAGTTCATGTAAAAAGTGCACATTTTTGCAAATAATCACCTTTTCGAGTTGTCAAGGTCACATCGATTTGGCAACTCGAAAAGGGTCATGAAAATGTATTCATAACGGAGACAAAATTAATTGGAAACAGAGTCATTTGCAAATGTGTCATTTAGTGTTATTTGTGTACAATTCTGCCTGTGGATCCATCAGACGGAAAACTCTCAATACTTACTAATTACTTACATTTAGACGCATGCAACATGTCTCATTCACGCTATATCATCGCATCAATGAATTGTACCTGAAATGATTGTAACTGCAGTGATAATTGTGGACAATAAGTCTACCGTATAGAATAGAAAATTCTTGATGAACTGGTAAACAATGGAATGTTTTCTAGAATGAGACCGGTGTCTTGATAACATGTAAGATAATTCTTCCGAGATGATTATCAATTTATGAAGATCAGTGACATGGCCGACCAATGAAGATGAAATCACAAAATCGCCTTCAGAATCGTCTGGAAGCATTCTGGAATGTCACTCTACTCAGGATCGTTTGCAATGGATTATGAAGATCAATCATCCACAAAAATGGAAACATGAATAATAAGTCTAGGGTCACAAGTTCAATATATTTTCTTTCATGTCGTCTACACGCTTTATTAACGGTTCAATTTCATTCATATTCGAACAGGTGATATATCTCATTTGAATCATATTCTGCGTGAAAAATGGATGTTATACCGCATTTACGTCAGAAGTTATCTCAAATGAAAGACAGAGAAGTCATGAACTAGACCCGCTGTCATAGTCCAGTCTGGTGCCATCCAAGTCATCTATTGTCCTCTCTAGACAGGAGAGGACAATAGCATATATATCTGATGTTTATGGACGAATTTATCACTGAGAATAATTGAGTCAAAGATGCATACCTTTCACTTGCTTGGTCTGCCCATAGAAATTGACAACAATAAAACCTCTAGAATGGAAATTAAGCTTCATGCAATGCACAAAAACGGCACATAAATCGCACGCACTTTCACTTAGATGCACCTGCCAACGTCTGTATCATTGGGTTAGAATCAGTCACATGAGTAAATCGAAGCTTTTCATTGGTTCTTCATGCCCTAACTTAGTTCCCCCGGATGTGCCGCGACCTTGAGTCAATTTCAATTCTAGCGAACTTCAGATAAACAGTTTATTTCTATGGGTCTGCCTGAAAGTTGTCCGTTGAGGATTGTGTGTTCACTGAGCTACTTCTGCAATGCGCGTGCCTGGCCAATCACTCAAGCAAAAGAGAGAGAGAGGAATATCTATGCCAATCTCTACCACTTGTTACCATTGCATACAGCGGCTGGGATAGAATTGTGTCCGCTCTGGACTAACCCACACTCATGAATCTATCTCTATGAGAATGACAGAATGTCAGTGCATTCGCGAGTGATAAATATTCACGTCAGCAATGTGTGAAGACCAAAGACAGCCTCGGATAATATGTGACACTTTATTGCTGAAGTGACGAATCACAATGTGTTAGACAGCAAATACCTAGTGAAAGACATAGAAGCAGATCATAAGCCATCATGACAGTGATGGATGTGAAACAAAAATGATAAAAGAAAAGCCGGATGGAAGAATTAGAAATGCAGAAGATAAATTCACTAAAAAAAGAAGGGAAAAAGAGAAAATAAGCATCATACTAAAACAAAGTCAAATAAGCTCTTTCTGTACACAAAGCACTGGTTTAGTCAGACGACTTCAGCGACTATCAATTGGAAATGGGAACGACAGCACTTCACCACATTGAAGAAACTCTCGGTTTGAATTTCCTTGCAGTACACAGCATGACGAGTTTCGCGGAAGTGGGAAGTGCAGTTGATCTTGGTCGATTAATTAGTGTTCTGTCCAGTGGTGTCATGATTGATTATCATCTGCTTCCGTCTTTCACTAGGTCTTTACCGTCTAGCGCACTGTGATTGGTTACTTGAACAACAATGTATACAATAGAAAACAAAGGTCTGGCTCAGTGCATTGAATATCTGAAGAAATTGACAACAATTAAGTCAATAAAACACACCCACACCCTTGATTCCCCGACCGCACTCGATTGACCCAGGACTCGAAATGAAGTCCGCGGTGGAGAAGAGTTGGCACCTTCTTCACTAGGCCACTCTTGACGGTACAAAAGGAATGCGAGTGAAGGCAGAAGTCACTAGGCAGAGGTGAGGTGCAGGAGGTCCAGAGTTCGAGATGTACTACTAACCTGTTGGGAGTCCTCAATGTGTGATGGTTATCCCATTTCCAACTTCGTTAATGGCTTCGTGCCTTGGGGCAGGGTAGTTTTTGCTTTAACCCCATCCATAGCGGAGGGGTGGGGCGATTCAGCACTCTGTCGCATTTTTTATGTGGAACTTTTAAAAATAAATCGCTTGAACTAGGCTTTCGTGACCTTTAATTTTAGCGTATTTCATAACTTTTCACCATAAATCGTTGTATTTTATCCATTTAAAGGTCAAATTCATAACATGTTTTGAAAAGTACTTTTTTTGGAAGTCTTATTTTTGCCACCGTTTGCATATATCGTGTGTGATAACTTTAACAGAATGGATCGAATTTCAGTTTTAGTATACCATAGTATAAATATGAGTCTGTAAATCATGGTATGATAATCAATGATACCATAGACTTCGAAAACAGTCTTTTAAACTTGAAGATTATGTAAATACGACTTATTTACAATTTCAGTAGTAATGGTAATGTAATCAGTAGTAGTAATGGCTTATTTGGCCGTTCATCTCAGTCTTCAAGGGTTTAACATGACTAAGGATTTTGCGAGGATCACTTTTATAAACATGAAATAACCAAAATTTTCACTCAACTCTACATAGTACTGCATGCACATAGTATATGAGTAATACTGTGAGCTAAAATTTTAAATTGCAGTTTATAATAGATAAATGAACTAGTAAGAAATATCAGATATCACTATTACTTGATCCTACACTATCTATATAGCAAATGTCGTTTTATTTAATGAACGAAATAAATGTTTGCAGCCGACAAGAAAAGAACAGAAAAATTTCCGCTAAATTTGACAATTCAAATTTTGAATTGCTATTTATAGAGTGAAGATGAACGAGCTAGGATAAACATATAGCACTATTAGAAAGTTCATATGCCAAATATATGAACCTGAAAATTTCATGTGATTCGGATCATTTCTCTAGAAGTTAGGGAGGGGGCCGAATCCCTCGGGATATCGATGCGCTTCAGAGACTGTTATGGATAGGGTTAATGCATATAACACAATATCATGCTAATAGAATAACTAAGGATTGAGTTGCATCCTCATTAGAAAAGAGGAAATAGACCTGAGTAACTGGCATCCAATATCATGAATCATCAGCAGACCTAGTTCAAGGCCTGGTATATTGGATGAAATGGCAGTTACCTAGGTCTGTTCCAAATTTTCAGCTAGGATGCAACTCAATTTTTATATCTTCTAACTGCCGTACATTCTGTTTGCAAAAAGGAGCATTTATTAATTAGTATGGACTCACTAACTTATGCGACTTTTCAATAGTGTGTTTAAAGTGATGTTTAATGAATTCCCGTCGTAATTGCAAATTACAATATTATGCGATAACACACAATTCAGTGAGTTGGTTCACATAGTTAGCTTAAAAGTCTATCTCACTTGACGACTCTGTGACTCTGTATGTAAACTTCAATCGTTAACATGCCCTTGATATAAATCTAAAATGCAGAAATTTGCGGTCTAAAATTTCTGATTTCCTTAAATCCTGAAAAATAATGAAAATCAAATTGATACCTAATCATTTTCATCATAGTAAGCGGGGTTCTGATAAGTGAGATGAAATCTAAATTAGGACTGTTGTTCAGAATTGTAAATTTCACTTCACAGAAATGGCTTCAGTTCATGACGACAATTCCACAAATTTCTGCTTATTTTTAGACTTTGAATTGCAAACTCTTGTTGCTAAAACCCTCTCAGTCTCTGAACACTCTAGTTTAAAGTGCATTCGAATTCATTCTCGCTAAAACACATCAAGAGGTTTAACAATCCTTTGATTGTTCGATAGTCTGCTGTCAAATTTTTCCTTCCTGATTGCTGTTTGCTTTGTACCGTTGACAATATTGACATTTTCTTCTCCAATAGGAAGGAAGTGATGCAGTTTCCACGGCCAAGAAATTCGACGACGTCACCAGCTGGAAGGTCAACGTGGATGCAGATGGTGATGGTAACAATTCATCATTTCATTTAATACGATGATGGGATTTAAACTCAATATTAAGGTTGTTCATGGATTCAATTATGGAGTTGCTAAACGATTATGTCATTCTAGTAAATTAGGGCATCTCTTGCCAAGTTCTCTCTCCAATGTGGATAGACTCGAACCCGGAACCTTTGCATTACCGTGCCCAAACCCGGTCCTTAGCCAACTGAGCTATCCTATCACCTGCAAACAAGCTGTCCGTGGGCTAATAAGGAATTCTATTAGATCTACATGTACATTACCACAGCTTGTTTGTAGGTGGTAGGATAGCTGAGTTGGTTAAGGATTGCGCTTCGGCACGGTAGTGCAAAGGTTCAGTCTGTCCACATTGGAAGCACTACCGGTGTCATCATATATAGGTTACATATATATAGGTTATATAGGTTACTAACTCAAACTTAAAGAGATGCGAATGTTCGAAGTCTTCCCACCCCTAACGTACCAGCAGGACTTGTTATCTTGGGTAAAGTGAGGATGTGATGAGGATAGAAAATTGATGAATATAATACCGTGTTTCATAGCAATATGAGAAGTCAGATTTACATGCGTAAACTGAGAACTATTGGCTTTCATAACATATTATGCCAGCCTTCATCACTGTATTTTGCTTATATGGAATTCAAATTGTATATTCATGCAGAATGTTCGTTGCCTCAAATGCTGAACACTATAGTAAGACACAATCACCACATGCAGCATTTTTCTAAACAATCTGATCTCCAGCATCTATTTAATAACAGCATTGTCAAGGGGACAAAATGGCAGTTTGAAAGTAATGTTCTAAAATTCATTTTAAAGCATGTCACTGCATTCGTGCTTTATTCATTGTTTCAAAACCTTGTTTTGGAAGATGGCTTAAATCCCGGTTTTTAAACGTGCTATATATTTGTAGACTTATGCTTCTAAAGCGCGTTTTTTAACCCTGACTGAGATCCCAGTGAGTATGATGTAGACTTGCGAGGCGCTTTGATGCCATATTCAGAGAATTTTAAGACAGGTGAGCCAGCAATCTTACTATCAATCCGTGGTTTGTTGGAGATGCGAATGCGAAGGATATTGCCAAGAGATGAATTCGACTTACAACTAGTAAAGTTTGGAAAACATGTTACCGACGTGACAGGTAGAGAAATCAGAACTTGGAAGATAGTACGTTTCAAAATCGGTCGTAAATTTGACCTCTCTGTGAGTCTGCTGCAACAGTAGAATTTACAACAGGACGAAATTTTTAAAAATCAATTAAAAATTCATTTGAAATATTAATTACGTTGCTTCTATCTATTTTTATTCGTGGTCTCCGTGGCACAGTGTTTAAGTGCTTAGCCTAGCGATCTTTCGGTCCCCGAAAGTGTCATTGGAAGTCGTCAGGAAAGGCATCCGGACTAAAAGATCACAAAACTCCAGATTATAGTCTGACTGTGTCTGCAGCGTCCAAGCCTCCAATATTGGGAGTAGGGACGTTAAACCATCATTTTATCTATTTTTATTTCATTGTTAGTAACTTGAATCCATGCGGAATACTTTTATTATTGATAATTAATTACATTAAATACCAAGCGAAGAATTTTGCTATGACGCTTGTATGCACAATGATGCTAAAAGGCATTACACATGCAATCTATTGATTGTTTTGCGTGCATGTCAGCTATTTCTGGTAATAGAAAGCAAAGCGATGTCAATCGATGACAGTCACATAATCATCATATTATTCAATTTTTTTCTCACAAACAGTTTTAAAGTTGCAACTTAAGAGGTTGTAGGCCTAACTAAAGAAGCTGTAGGCCTAATAGCCTTGTTTTGTCGGTTTCCTCAGCGCAATGGATCAATGCAAATCTTGAAGCGACCGCTACGAAATCTTTGATTTTATGAAACCACAGTAGCCTATCGCTTTGAAAGTACTATGCGGTTGGTCTTTGTGGGGGGTAACAGCGGTTTTTTGGAATTAATGGTCTTCTTGGATCAAACCACCGGTCCCAGCAACCACGAAACCATGATTGAGAAAAATGCAGGCATATCGAACATCATCAGAGGACACTGGTATTTGCCATCGAATGCAGCAACATGTTATGTAGGTCGATGTTTAAACTTATGATTTACATAAAATATCTTGAGAAGCATGGATCGCCTGACCCTATTGAATGATCAATTCAATAATCCCACTTATTTCTCTTTGATAATTATTTTCGCTAATTCATAAATTCCTTATCGCCATTGTGATCTTATATGTTGTTTTTCATGATTTAAGTACACTAGTAAGTGGATATTCACACATACTGGCCTTACTATTTGTGTGATAATTCAATAGAAGAAAAATAGCTGCGCGTCTTGGTGGATTTGAACCACCGACCTCCGACATTTTAGGTCAACGCTCTACCAACTGAGCTACCGACGGGCGACACTATGACAGAAGTCCTCAATCGAAGAATCTGCTTAATCCATCCCCCAAGACAACATAGGGTAAAGTCGAGTAATATCGACAGTTTAGCCGGTTTTCCAAAATAATGTTTTAGAACTTCAGAAACTCATCCATGCGTGCAGTAAATTGCCCCAATAGGTTGTTAACTCTCAAAGGTACAGTAGAAGCTTGGTGGAACGATTCTGATTGCCTCATCCTGCCAGATATCGAGGCGTGGAGTGAGTCGCCGAATTCTGCAACACTTCACGTGCCATCTGACAGCAAAGTGATTGGTTATTCCACAGCAGGGGGTGCAGTTTCGCAGAATAGTAATGACTTCGTTAAGTTGTTTTAAGTTTTATTGTCGTATGGAGTCGATGCATAAATCTCAGGTAATATCGACACCGCTGTTGATAGGTACCAAACATCATTTTTTCAACAAGATACTGACTAAATAGCCATTATTTTATCATTATTGTTTACTGTCTATTGGAATATTGCCTTCACAAGATTTGAATGCATCCCTTTATGAATTATTAGGTCGATTTAGACCATACGTCGAAGATGTCGGGTAATATCGACAGTTCAAAACAGTTCTAGAGCTCTCACGGTTGTACTTCTCAGCATTAACGCGAATTATGATATCCAAATAATTTCTTCCAACTCGAATTTATTAATTCATCGGTTCAACATGCGATTCTAGGTGAGAAGTAAGATGTGTGGCCTGTAATGATATTCTTATAATATCGACACATTGCACGGCGACATCGATAGTACTCTAAAGAAGTGTCAGAAAATGCCAAATATAGCAAACTAGAAATGTTGCATGTTGTATGAAACGAAACTTTGCACATCTGTT
Source organism: Prostheceraeus crozeri (assembly GCA_907163375.1). Lineage (NCBI taxonomy): Eukaryota > Metazoa > Platyhelminthes > Polycladida > Euryleptidae > Prostheceraeus > Prostheceraeus crozeri. The sequence goes on along the minus strand of CAJQUW010001115.1, from coordinate 146,347 downwards.
GTCTCTTTCATCGCTTTCTGTTGCGCTGCTACATGCTTGCGTTACATAAATGAAAAATTTGCAGAATTCTTCGTCTGTGACGATGATGGATTCGTCTGTCTAGACTGTTTTCAGCTGTGATATTTCTCATTTTCAGACAACCAAAGAGACAACATAGATGTAAGCTTGGGTTTCATACAATATATATCATCCATAGTTTAATACACCTAGCAAATTTTGACGCTTCTTTTTGGGAATGTTGATATTGTGCGAACATCGCTTCTCTTCACCTATAATCATAAAATAAATCTATGAACTAATAAATTCTGTCAAGAAGAGATTATTTGGATGTCTTAATTAATATAGAAACTAAGAAATAGAGCCGTGACAGTCTGAAAGCCATTTTACTATCGATAATACCCGATTTTACCATACCACTAACCGTCAAACCAGTAGTCAAACAGTTATCAAAACAGTAATTCACGACCTGCATTAATTATATTTTGAAGAAACTTTTACACTTATGTGAAATGTTCTGCACTTTTTTCACTTTCTCTTTGAAGACTCAGTTCGTCAGACTGACAGAGGGAAAACCACGGTGTTGCATGTACTTATCACAGGCTACCGATTGAGAGTTTTTCCTTGGTCCTGTTTACGCTTATTCAGGTCCGAAGTAACGGTCGTAATTGGTAGCATGTGATAAATGCATTTAGCATCCGTCGAACCGTGGATTTCTTTCTGTCAGACTTTCAATTTCACTTTGTTCATCAATTCCACAGAACGGCAAATATAGCGAATTAACGGCAAGATTTCAGTATTTTCTCAGACAGAAAAATGGAACTAATTTTTTACTGAAAGTTTTGAAAACCTGTTGTACAAATAGGTCATAAGAACAACATAATCCAGGTCCATAGTGATGGCAAGTTTTTGAAAAGTGATCGAACATTGATCGCGCGAAAATTAGCTCAATTTGTCAACTATAGTGATTCACTGCGGTTTCTTGACAGCCAAAGTAACAAAAGGAAACATTTCAATGATTTGAAAATTGTCTTTGGTTAATTATCAGCCATCGGTGCCTATGGATTGCAATCCCGAAACTTTTCCAAATCCCGGGATTTCGGAACAAATTGCTCAGCAGTATATTTAGAGGAAGAAAATGGCATTCTGATGGTCCTTTCATGTAAAATTTGTTGCACTTCGCACAATCTGAACGCCAGTAACAATAAATGTGGGTGATTTGAGTTTTTTGTGAGTCGTTTACTCGAATGGGCCACCGCACAACTGCAGCGGTTATTATTACAAGTGACGATATGAAAAATTGAAAACATAGTTGAAAGGTTGAGCACATATATTCAGTTGTGATCCCTCACGGAAAAATGAAAGTAGAAGAGCCTAACTCTCCAAATCATTGGCTGCACAGTGGCTTGATGCAACGCGCAGTGTTGGCCAACATACTGCATTATAAAATATAAAAACACAGGCTAGAACACCACATGTATTGCAGTAAGCAATTTACAGACCGTGTTCATAGTTTCTGGCCCTAACTTATGATAAATTTCTGGACATAATCGTAGTTGGAGTATTAATAAATAATGAAGTAATTCCTGCTATTTTCTGAAACTGTCTTAGTACCTGCAGCCTGTAATGTGAAAATGTGAAGGGCATGAACGTATTATCAAACATACAAGTCAACTCGACATAGCTGTAATGCACAATATTGAATTAGTTATTCAAATAAAAAGCAGCTAAATTAACCTCTAGATCCCGTGAGCAAAATTCCGGAATTTCTCGAGCAAAATCCCACAGGAGTCGAGATACTGGGATCCCGGGAATTATAGTCTTATAGACGAAGAAGCTAAATAGCAACCAACATTCTGCGAGTCAAATATGATATCAAGAATCTATTTCAGTTCGTCGAAGAAACATGGCACCAAACGACGACATGTCTGCACCGCCGCACATCAAATCCTTACTCAATACTCAGCGTCAAGATGTGAGGCGAATCCTCCTCATGGTCATAGCCATCACTGTTCACAACATTCCAGAAGGTCTTGCCGTCGGTGTGGGATTTGGAGCAACTGGTGAAACAAAAGCAGCCACCTTCCAGTCAGCTCGGTAAGTGATATTTGGAAACGCGTTTTGAAATGGATTTTTTCTGCGAATTTTTAATTGATGAAGTAATTTTGTAAACACTTGATTTTTCTATCATAGATAATAATAAAAATAATATATTTTACCACAAAATCTACACAATGTGTAATCAGAGTGGGGCTACAGATAAGAGGTTACAGGAGTTATAAAAGAGTGAAAAAGAAGGTTTTCAATGCTTTCTTGAAGCTGCGAGGGTTTGTTTCATTCCTCAAATGTAGAGGGAGCGAATTCCATAATGAGGGTCCAACGAATTGAAAGGCGCCCCTGGCACCAGCTGTTCTTGATAATGGTTGATGGAGTAAGGGGGCGTCCTTCGATCTCAGTGACATGAACGATGCAGAGGATGCAGCAGGAGTCAACAGATCTTTAAGGTAAGTAGGTGAATTGCCGTAAATACAATTGTGCACTAGGCAACACACTTTGAATTGTACGCGGAGTCGCACAGGTAACCAATGAAGGCTTCGGAGAGTTTCAGAAATGTGAGCACGTTTCGGAAGTCGACGCACAAACTTGGCTCAGGCATTTTGAACTTTTTGGAGTCGAAGTATGTTCGAAGTCTTACAACCTGCATAGATGACATTGCAGTAGTCCAATAACGTGAATACAAAGGAACAAATTAAAGTGTTGGCGTGATGGTCACTTATGTGTCTTCGGATTCTATAAAGATTTCTCAGAATAAGAAAAGATTTTTTCCGAATCTGATTGACTTGGGCATCAAACGACAAAAATTTATCAAATTTAACACCCAGCGATTTCGCATAATCGGCTTGATTAAGTTCATGTCCTGAGAGGTTGATAGTACATGGTGTAATGTCACTAACTCTTTTCCTAGTGCCACATACAAACATCTGAGACTTCTCAGGGTTGATACAAAGTTTGTTAGTTTGAAACCAATCAACAAGATGACACAAGCAGTTTTCAAGAACAGATAAACTGTTACGTGAATCACCCATAGGAAAAGAGATCTACACATTCGTGTCATCAGCATATGAGTGATGCTTGAGACCATATGATGCAATAATATCCGAGATTGGTTTGGTGTAAAGGGAGAACAAAATTGCCCCCAACATAGATCCTTGAGGCACGCCACACGACAAAGAGGCGAACTTTGAAACATATTCACAAACTTTTATAGCATGTTGCCTTTCGGACAAGTACGACTTAAACCAGTCTAAAACAGTTCCAGTAAAACCAAAGTTTTGAGCCAGTCTGTCCAAAAGTATATCGTTATATGGATAACGTATATCGTGATATACGCCGAAACGTGCAGAAAGGTCTGAAATAGCAACGATTGTCCTTAAAATATCTCTGACCACCATTAGGAGAGGCACTGGTTCTGCAAATTTGTTGAAAAAAATTGACGAAATGCAATTGGTTCAATTTTGTCCAATTATAAATCCGCAGAAGAAAATCCATTTTAAAACTGGTCGAGGAAGTTGCACACGTTATTTATATAATGTAATCCGATATTTGATTATAAGTTGAGAGTGGTACTACCTAATGAAATTTTTTCAAGTAGGCTGTAGATTTATTATGATGCAAATAAGAGGATCACTCGCGCACTTCTCGCTCCCTCTTCTATCGCTATTATCACGGTCTGTTCTGATAAACTCGCTTCTGCTACTTCACGTCCTCGTTGTTTTAGCAGATGCATAAGAGGAAGTGACTACACAAGTCCATAACTCGCTGTCAGACTGAGCATTTCAAAGGATCGCTCTTTCATAGCAGTACTGGAATATTAATTTTCCGGGGCGATTATTTTTCAAACTAATTTTTAACCCGGCGATTATTAGAGTCCCGGCAATTATCGAAATTTAATATTCATGCGAGAAAATATTTTGCAGGCCTTCCTTTATATTTTCTATATCAACATGCTATTATTTGATTCCATCATTAGGCACCAGTCAGTGGTATAATTATTTCACTATGATATTACCCACCATAAATCACCGGTAGTTTTACATCACTAATCTGATCTATATAAAGTATCTCCTCATCTAGGCGTGTTGTTTTATTGTTGTTTTTGTATTCTTTTGTACAAGGAATTATGTTAATTTATCATTAAGCTTATATGCTACAACATTCCTACCGCATTCCTTTTGTTATTACCCCGGTGTGCTTGTTGCACCCAAAGAGGAAAACCAGTGGCGTTGGGTGTCGTTTCGAAACAGGTATTCAAGGAAAATCTGAATATAGGGCAACCAACATACTACATTGCTTCAATCTATTCACAAGGAAATGTTTACTTGCAAGACAAATAACTACATGTACGTATATACTGTGCATACTTGTACAAAACTTCGCCTTAAATCAAAATATACTCCACATACATTTTGTATTGATGTAGGCTCGCTATACAACTTTGCATGCAGAGTTGCATGTATCAAAAACACTACACATCAACAAATTGGAAAAATGAAATGCTAGTGCTTATGAAGAATTCCATTGCTATAATTCAAACTTTGAATGTGTAGATGACGACGCTATTTCATTTTACAAAATTCACAAAAATCATGCAAATTTGGTTTGATAAAATTTCGATTAAAAGATTTTTTCAATTACTTTGGAATTACTTGTCCAATCTAATTTCTTATATGTTTTCACGCACTCAAAACGATTCGAAATTTCACTCATAAAATTCTCAAAGTGCCTCTGAATCAACTGAAAATTGCCCTATTTCAGTAACACTATTCAAATTCCTCAGTTGAATAGTAGATATGATAAAGCATCATCTGCGTTTCTGCATTTGTCTCTGTATAGGTGCATGTGAATCCATGATTACAAGCATGATGGGGAAAGCAGCTGCTGCCCGATTGCCCCGAATTCTCTATCCCAACAATGGTCATCAGCAGACCAAGTTGAATAGTGGCCTCATGCTTGCAGAACTGAAGCCGATAGTATAAGTATTGACACGGTGCCGATAATTAACGAGTCTTGCGAATTGCGATAACTCACCTGATAGGTGTTGTTACAGCAGTCGTCCCCGAAACAACACGTAATCAAAATTAACACTGATTGATGTCATTATGAACTTATCTTAATCAAAGTTACTTTGAAATGAAGTGGAATTCAATATTTAAGTTTTGGTTGAATCATGAAAATAACCGTTGTTTACTAATTATCATAAAGCTCAATAGAATTAATTCACAACTGTGCACAGAAAATAAATAGGTATTCAGTGAATACTGTGAATACTCTACACGCTACGCCACTAAGGAAAACTACTGGTACCTGAACATATTCAGCTTCTTGCTGGGCATATTTGGCTGATTTCATAGAAATCATCAGCACAACAGCATCGATAAACTGGGAATTATATTTTCGATCTTACATCTAATTCGGCGATTATTAGAAATACGGCATTTCCAACAATTGATCGTGTTGAACCATTCAACAGCAGATTCAATAAGATTTCAATTACCTGCGTCCTCCAGAGAGTTTCTAATTTGAGGACTTTTTGTCATCTTTCTGGTATGTTGTCTTGGTCATTTATGTCATCATTTTTTTCAGCATGTCTATTTATTGCTTATTTGTTATACATTTTGCGTTTGAATCTGTCTCTCCGCTTTTCTACTTCTTTACCTGTAATTTCCCTTTTTCATTGTTTCTGTTATTAGCTGACTTAAAGTTGTGAGCTAGCCTATATCTACGAAAATTTAATCACTTGCTTTGTTAAAACTCATGTATAATTTCCATTTTCCTTTCTTCCCTTTTTTGCGTTTTTGCCTTTGATCTTCTACTGAGGGTCACAACTTAGGCTCGTCATCTTCTCTCAAGCCATTATTGGAGCTGCAGCACATTATTTCGTATTTTGCAAATGCTGTTGTACATGATACATGTTTGTAGATTGCTCAACATTTGGTAGAGGTTCTGTAGCATGTGTATTGTGAATTTACTGCCTACAGTGTCGCAAATTGCTCACTAATGCATTTACACAATTTCCTCTCTGAATGCACCGCTGGATTTCAAGAAGAGGTCGCCAAATTTCCATCGTTCCATACCTTAAAGCCTTTCTTTGGATGTAAATTTTGTTATAAACAATGAGTGTTCTTGTGACAAGTCGACTTCGATTGATTTGTTAAAAGTGTGGTTAATTACAAATACAAATGCTAAATAAGATGACGGAAAGCTCTTCTAAGTTTGGTCAAAATTCTTCGATTTAATGCAAAATATGAAGTCACAGAATTAAGACAGGGTAATATGCTCTGAAAAGTTGAAGGGATCTCCTGCCGAATGATCAGAGTTTGAATATCTCTTGTTGATATTATTGAGCTTTTGTTAATAGGATAAAGCGCATCTATTAAACTTTCTTTTCCGTTTTGCTGAAAATTTGCAGCTTGGCTTTCTTTCCGCAGAAATCTTGCAATCGGTATTGGCATTCAGAACTTCCCTGAAGGACTAGCAGTCAGCTTACCTCTTCGAGCATCTGGCATTTCAATGGGGAAAAGTTTCTGGTGAGTCTCCCTCCTGGAATAACATTTTTTCTTATTCATGTGTTTCATCCATAGAGTAGGTATATTAAGTAGAGTAGTAACTCAGCATTTATTAAATACCTAATGTGTATACAGTTTCGATTTTACTAAATGAACTCGAGGTGAACACAGCTGGAATTGTTTCCAAATGTGAGATATGTACATTTATGCAGTTTTGAAGAAATTAACACGGAATTGACTGATCATGATAGTATAATGCAGAAGGAAATGACATTTTTTACAGATCCTCCGTCTCATGACAGCCTTGTTTGTTAAATTAACAATTCTATAGGTTGCTATTACTTTCATGCTCAACCTCAAGAGTATCTTTTAAAGAGTGATCATATCACAGGCAATCTGCCACTGGCAGAGCAAAATAACATAATCAAAGACAATGATTTCAATTGACTTAAAAATATGTAAATCGACCCACATCACTATTTAGATTCAAGAAATGAAACATAAATTTAGTGAATCAGAAAATCATGTCAATGAAAATTGAATTGAAAACATAAAATTACAGTCAAAAAGCACGATAAGATGGCGACTTTTTCATAAAGACTTCCATTATAATTCCGTTCATTAGATTTCCTTGATCATCAGCATAATTTCCTCTTAGTTACGATGCTTGTTAGAAATTCACTCCTGTTGATATCCAACTTGTTTCATACTACTTATAAAGGGGCGTCATGTCGGTAGTATATAAATTGGCAAAAATTTAGCTTTTTCAAAACTGCTCAAATAAGATTTTGGATCGCAGGAACGTAATCTCCACAAAAACTGAATCTATTCGTATAAAAATTTTCATTGTATGCAGATACTTTTTTGAGTCGACACTGTACCTAAATATACTTAATCTATGGTTTCATCGTTGTCATTTTATCTTTTTGTTTGTCGCTTCTTTGAAGAGGAATGTTGATTTTACAGAATGAAAATTGAGCTCTCGAATTTTAGCCTGTGTATCACAAACTTATTGTACTGTCAAGTGATGCAATCGTTGGCTGATTTTTACGCAACTCATGTGTCAGCTTTCAAGAGCTGTTTGAAGGATAGTTGAGTTAGTTGAGGACTTCGTTTCGATTTAGAAGTACAGAAGGTTCACTGTTCGAGTCTGTCTGTGCGCGCTGATACTAAATCTCTTACTACGGAATACTAACCCGGCTTTGACGAGATAGTTGGGTGTTTGAAAAGTTCCCTTTCTCTAAATTGCTGGCATGACGGTATGGTGCGGATGAGTTGAAAAGCTGAAGTAGCACTAAATGGTGTTATCAGTAATATTTTGACTGTTATGATAATGAAGATGATGCTTAAGCGTCACTTCTCCCCCACGAGGCTTGGATGGTGCTGACATTGTCAGACTTGGCTGATTGAGCATTGCAGTGTGCATGCTCTTTCTACCGACTTCCAATGACACGCAGAGGCTCGACTGGACGACTTAATGATCGTGAGGCCTACCAATTAATCACTGCGCCACGAAAAACTTCCAAAATGATTCATCACCTTCTCCTTTTTGAATAGAGCTACTTTTCTGGTCGTTAATAAATAATGGGACTCCTACTGCTTAAAATTGTTATTAGTCGGTCATCGATGAAGTATAATATGTAAGAGTTTCTAACGATTAACACGATTTATCGATAATTGAACATTTTTCATTTCTAATCGGCCTATTACTGACTCTTCCAACTTAACGAACAACCACTTTTCATAATTGAAATTATGCCCAAAGCCTTTCTGTAAGAACATCCTACCGTCATTAGGGAAATAATCCAGTAACTGGAATGCATGCACATAAATTATTTCACTCATCAGGGTTTGCCATCCGATTTCACGTGCGGTATGCAGAAAAAATGAATTTAAAAACGATATATTGAATTTAAAAATGATTAGACGACTCCGTATAGTTAGATAGAACTGACCTATGTATGAAAAATTAGAATCCAAATAGCTAAATCAAAAACAATTGATGCACGAGCGCTTTCATTTCAATCAATCTTCAGGTGCATTCAAAAATACATTTAAAGTAAAAGTTATAGATGATAACATGTACAATACAAAAGATAGGCTATAGATATAAAACGTTTCATAGATTTCTTGTAGATAAGTTATTGAGCTTAGGCTTGAATAAATCTATGAAATACCTTTCTTTACATTTGCGTTCTATTTCACTGTCAATATGAAACTTATACAATGGGAAAATCTTAAAATGGCCCTTGCCGCATTTCTCAAGATGTTCACTTAGCTTTATTTGTCTGTAGATAAGATTATTCAATTGCTGTTTGTGGACTCTAACTCCACTTAAGGATGTACCTGTTTCACCTATTTAATATTCTTTACAGCCATGACAAGTTATAACATAAATCAGATTAGAAGATGCACAAGTCATGTCATTTTTTATAACAAATGTTTTTCCATTGAAGTTATAAGAGTTACCTTCCATTATTTGTGATCACCGAAATTAACTAAATGACGGAATGACAAAAAGTTGATATACTGCGCTTGTCCGCGAGACTGAAAATTAAATTCAGAATTTCTGGAATTTTAACCTAGATTCGTGGTCTGGAGACAGAAATTGATAAAGTAGTAGCAATTGTGAATGGAAATATGCTGCAGTGAAAACTGGTTTTGCTGGGTAGTTCCGCGAACCTCATACGGAGCCAGATAGAACATGGCCCATAACACACACTTCTGACAACTATTAGGCAATTGGCTTTTCGGTTTTTACTGGGATTCTAATGAAAATTAACACTAGAATGCCGAGAATTTTGAAATAACGAGCGCACCGAGCTGCGTCAATTGACGCACCATAGGTTTTATATTATTTAAGTTTCAAAATTACTGTCAATCATATTCTAATGATCCCAAGTATTCGAATTGTTGTTACAGAGATGACTTATGAAAAAATTTACATAATTATAAATTGGCTACAACTCTATCCATATAGTCTACCGCGGTCGACTCGGTCCTTCGTGTCACTTTTTTGCTATGGTCATCGCAAAATAACGCCGGCCTGCCAAATCTTTTGTGACTTTCGTTCTTAGCGTATTTCTGAACTTTCCCACAAAAATCATTGTATTTAGCTTTGTGGATGGTCATATCACATATGTCGTGGAAATGCTGCTTATTAAATTTACAGTAGTAATCGCACATATAAGTGGCAATTTTTGTGAATTTTTCTAATTATTTGAAGTTCCTTGGTATCTGCAAGTCGTGATTCCTCTCTAAAATTGGAAATGGACTTACTTGGAGCTGTAGAATGCCATTTCACATTAACAGTGAAGGGCAAAATGAAAGCAACATTAAAACACCAATATCGGTATAATTTAGAGTAAGACACTAGTATGCACCCCAGTGGCGTAGCGTCCTTTGGGGCATTCGGGGCATTCGTGGCCCCGAATGCATTTTTAGATAAGTTCCGCAACATATTTTAATCTAGTACTATACGGGCCTACGCGTCAGTGAACAAACGCTACTTCATATTAAGTCATCTTATTGCATCTTATGCATAATTGTCGGTGGCTTTATCTATCTTCCTCTCTCAGGGGCAGTCGCTGGAGTGTCGCCGAGATCGCACAGATTGGCCGAAATCTAACACGAGCGAAATCTAACATGATTAACAATGGCTCGATGATGACATCGACAACTCAGCCAATCTATCAATGTGCCGTTCGCGCGCCAGAACAGCTCGTCGTGGCCACTGCATGCAACCCACAGAGAAGCAATCCATCTCTGTGATTCAACCCGGGCGAAGGCAAGGAATTCTTTACGACTGACGCTTACTCTACAGACACTGACCGACTAATCACGGAGAGTCTAACAAACGCGTAGCTAATAGTTTACATACATACTTTTACTTCTTCATTCATTCATGATTATTTGAAAACATCAAAGTGACTTTTAGACTAGAAGCGGGTACTTTACATATATGCTGCATGCTATAAGTTATGCCGATGCCAAGACTGATTTTAGCCCCGGAGACGCTTTGAAGCACGCTACGCCACTGATGCACCCTATTTGTCAATCACGAAATACTTCGGACAGATCGACTTCGCAGCATCTACTTTTTACGTCACTACTCCCCATACTTGGGGCTTGGACGGTGCTGACATAGTCAGACTTACGGAGCGTTGTAGCACTTTTAGTCCGGATGCCCTTCCTGTTGACTTCTAATGACACCTTCGGGGCTCGACCTCTGGACCAAAAGATCTCTAGGCTAAGCACTTAACCACTGTGCCACGGAGAGCACTTGTCCCAATGCATCTGGGGAATGATGTTTTTCAGTTCTCGCATAAAAGCTCGCGCCTGTTCCTATGCATCGTTACCAAGAGAGACATTTGCTTGTTTTGAGATCTTCTGTTAAATCAATACTGCTGAAATATCTATCAATGTCAATTGCATATACACATTTAATTGGTATGCGGTATGTGTCTTCAAAAATTTGCGTCAATTGATGCGTCTCGGCGTTCTAGGTACTTCTTGTGAGATCAATAAAGCAAATGAAGATATCAGTTTCATAATAATTTAATCTGCAGAACTGAATGAGATATGATAAGTCCAGAAATCCTAAGACAACATCTATAATCGTGTAGAGGAGACATCGATAAAAACAGGGAAATAATGTTGGGATTAGTCCGGAAAATAATAATGTAAGGGATAAGTGAAGTGGTTGCGTCATCCTTATCAAATTCCATAAAAGTGTTTGATTAGTTATTCTGATGCAATAATTCTTATTTGCAGGTACGGGCAACTAAGTGGTCTTGTTGAGCCAATAGCAGGGTTGCTGGGATGTCTCGCTGTTCAAGTGGCCCGGCCAATTTTGCCATACGCCCTTGCCTTCGCAGCAGGAGCTATGATATTTGTTGTGTTCGATGACATCGTTCCGGAATCAACATCTCAGTGAGTTTCAGTGACAAATTTGTATATGTATAAACCCGCAGTTTGTAACCCTTGGCACAGTCTGTGTAGACGAAACGCGTCGGGTAATTTATCTTACAATAAAAAAAAGTTCGAATTGGGAGAGATTTTTCCTTCGGCATTCATCATGACTGACCCCCTCCCCGTACAGACAACGATATCAGTGAGTTAGGTTAGGATGGTAAACTGTTTTTGTAATGCACATTGACACTTTTCATATTCTATCAATCTACTATTTATTTATGAAAGTAGTATGTAAACATCATTTTCGGTATAATAAAATATATATTTGTTAAAAAAATTCTTCATCTACAAAACATAATACGTCCTTCTGAAATTTATTATTTTCTTTTCAGTGGCAATGGAAGACTTGCATCCTTTTGTACAATCGTAGGTTTCGTTGTGATGATGACCCTTGACGTTGGACTTGGCTGAAACTGACGATGTTCGTCGGTGATGGACAAATTTGATGCTCCAATCTCCTGAGTTGGTGTCGGTTCGTTGGCGTTAGTGAATCATTTTGTGATATTTGCACGCCCTCAGGTCTCTAATGTTGAAATGTTGAGCTGCAACAGTGCCTTATTGGACATTGTTCTTTGTATTTTTGAATTTTATTAATATTTTTTTGGAAAAAATTATTGACTTTTCTTGTTCTAATAACTTTTCTGGCATAATAATTTTCGGACATAATTGACGTGGAATATACAAACGTACTTGCGAAAAAGGTGTCAAGGTCAGAATGATCCTCGTGCAAAGTGGTCTAGAAATGTAGGCAATAGGCTGGACAAAAGTGTGTCAGGGAAACCCATAAAATACAAATTAAAAGACAGGGTCTATTAGCAGCATCTAACCAACCGGGTGTCCCGAAAAGAAATTTGCAATTTCAACCACGCTAAAAACTTATTAATGTTTGATTAGAATTTTTAATAGTCCAATGTGTCGGACTTTTAATTATGAGATAAGAGAGCGGAGAATAGTTCAGAGATATTGAAAGTTCACGTTTATCATTCTCCATGTCTCCCAGGATTTCCGATTTCAGTAGGCCTAAGTGCCACTTTTTTCTTCAAACGATCAGGATTTCGGTGCGGCGAAATATCAACTTTATCCTTCAATATTGCACCAAGATTTTCACATGGGTTATTAAGATCGAGAGAGCTCCCTGGTCAAGCGGCGTTACCAGAGAAATCACACCCGGAATTTGACATTTCTGTCCACATTATTGAAGCATACCGAAGCACAGCCTTATGCAGCCAGGTAGCATGGTCAATGTCGAAAGACTGTGATGCGAGAAAGAATTTGCTGTTCATCTCCACTTCTCCTTGCAGTTCCTTCGACAACATCCAACAACTTTGATATTGTTTGTTGCTTGCAATAGGGCCTACGTAGGCCTATAATCCTCGTCTCGTTCTGGTTAATAACCCTGTGGGAACGCATCTTGCTAATATCAACAGATTATCTGGCGAGGTAGCGATTTTGTGGATAATTTTTTTAAAGGTTCATTTTCGTGTAAAAACTATCTCCGCATGTGAAAATGGTCATCATCTATCCAAAAACATGTGTAAAATTAAAAAAACGACAGGTGGCGAAAAAGTTGCTATAATTAGTTGGTAGATATTTGTTTACTAATGCGAGCTGATTTTTCGCCAACCGGCGAAATCGTGGATATTGTAGCAACTAATTAGTGGTAAGTAGTAATGTTTGTATATTACCTTCACATGAAAATATATTGTATACTCAGTCTGATCTGATAAAAAGGGATCTTTTTTTAATTCACGAAGGCTTAAACTAAAAAAAGTATTTATCTTCCATAAATGTCGCAGTAAATACTATGTTATCATTCAAATATTTGTCATTGTTGTAAATTATTGAATGTCAAGAGATGTTATGAAAATTGATATATGCGGATTCTCTATATTCTTATCATTATCAGAGAATGATAGTCTGCACTTATTTCTTAGATAGATTAGCCATACGTGGGTGATGGTCAGGAGGTTAGGGAGAAAATAGAGCCTCGGCTGTAGAGGCGGATTATTTAAGAAAATAAGAGAGAAAGTCAAAAGTAAAAGGTGACATATAGAGCGCGAATTGTCGCCGGCGAACTTCGCCAGCGAATATCCTGCAAATATGACTGAACTTTAGCATGATATTCTGCAGCTGACATTCGCCAGTTTTTCGCAAGATTCGTTCCCACAGGGAAGGGCACCACTAGGTGACATGTAAGCTTAGAGACTATTTCAAGTTGTTATCTTCCCAGTGAATTAGTCAGCGCAAAACAAAACTCGTCACGTTCAAGTTGTCTTGTGACTTTTGTGAAACTATTTATCTGAATGTTTACAAAGCGGAATTGAATAATAAGTACAACGGTTAAACAAATAGTGAAATATATGTTTTACATAAATATTGAAATACGCACTTAACATATATTAGATTAAATCAAAATACGAGCATGCTACAGACATGCCACGCGTATGGAACACCCCAAACATCCGTGGTTAAGGACATTCTATTCTTCTACCCGCGCATGCATACGCGCTGCACTAAGAGTCAGAAATCACTTGATCTGATGCTGTTAAAAAATGGAGAATGTTTATGAATACGCGCGGACGAGCGTTTATAGTTTGCGCGTCGTCTACGGTTGTCTGCGTTGCCGCTTGAACCACGGATGAACCGCTAAGCATGTTCTGTCTTCCCTGAGCATGAAATTGAGATCCTATCACATTGCTTAACCTCTGATACATGCAGACACATGAAACGCAAAGTCTATAACAGGACTGCCAACTGACTTATATAGCAGATGTTGCAGCAATGTCCCACGTAGCCACGGATGTTTAGAGTCATGTGTAATTACGCGTAATTGAGCGTGGTATGTCACCTAGTGACTGCCACCTATTCCTAGCAATTCCCAGTCAATCTTGCATTTATTAGGATCCTAGTTGTTTTTGGAAAACTCACTCCTCCACATTTGTTGTGCAACCCACTGTCTGTGATGAAGGTTGCACCGCTTCTTTGGCTTCTCTGAATGTGACTCCTCATCTGATCAGCAAGTTGCTTCTCTAGTGTCAACCATCTCTAAACTTATTACAAAATGAATCATGATTTGAGTGAATTGCGGACTACTTTGTGACATTCTATGTAACGCGCCACTCCGTCTTGCTTAATGGCATCGATCTGATACTATTGTGCAAAGACAGACACTGACCAAATTGCGTTGGAATTGCAATTGATTGTGTTTTCAATTGCAATAAATACGCTCACAGCGGCGTCGCGGGCTCCATGACCATAAAGGCCTTCACTCGGCATTGGAATACTATTTCTATACCAAACACTTTTATGTTACAACATTAATTTTCATAAAAGATGAATTTTTAATAACAATTTCCAGAACATTTTTTGAGGTCAAGTGAAAGTGCACATAAGAAGTGATAGCTCATGTCGCTTAACCACCTTACTCAAGGAGCTGATATCACTATATCCCCTCTCTGTCCCGACCGCATTTTCTCGAGAAAAAAGGAGGCAAGGCCAACAGTTTCTTCTGTTTCTCACGGCCGATCATATGTTTGAAAATTTGATGCATTAAAATGTCTTGTGTATTTCTTGTTTCTTTCTCTGTGAGTGCTTTCAATTTTATATCAGGTGTTGGCCTACCTTGCTCGACGACTGTCATCTTTTCAGTATATTCCCTTCGGACGAAAGGCGTGGTTATGATCTCATCTGCAGTACTAAACATAGTGTCACATCAATCACACAAAAACAAATTATAAGATTCTACCGAATCTGGGTGTTCGAGTCAGATGCATTACTCCGCATTCATTGGAGAACGCTCATCATCCGATCGCAGTCTTGTCTGAACGTCAGCCATCTGCTACTGTTGACGTAGTGGCCTCTCTCACATAAAACGAAGCCAGGAACAATTGGGTTGCGCTTCCTTTACTATATTTAGGTACCGCGCCTCGATCAAGAATTGCGTAGAATTTCATTGCAAAAATTGGAGAAGGCAGAGCATTATGTCTATCGGGAAAGCCAATATTGGCGCGGGCGCGTGCGCTTACTGCCTCACACGCACACAACTCTCTTTCGCTGTCTGAGCATCAGTGCTCCGTCTGAACACACGACTAGCTTGTGTGTGTAATGGTTCGAAGAAAACAGCTGTGATTCAAGCACGTGCTGCAAAACTGTTCACATTGAGGTTGAGCGTCTGATCTTTAAACGGAAGGCTGTGCACAGCTATCACGAGAAGCTATCGAATTTAAATGAATGATGCACGGTAGGGCGGAAACACAATTAGGATAAAAAAATTGTCCATCTACATATTATACACCAATCGAGAGCTGAGATCATGAGGAATTCGAATATGTAAGTTAAAAAATCGAATCTCAATGTCCTTTTTGTACAGAGAGCAAAATTCAAAATGGCCGCCAAAATAGTGTATTTTGATACCTATGTTAACAGGAAATGATAATCTGTCTACGTATTTGGCAATTAGAGACCATTTGTATAAGTCCGTATTATGCAGTGGATACACGAGCATAAACTCAGACAGCAGAAACAATGATTACGCTTTTTAATGGTAGTGTGACGAGTATTAAACTATAATGTAATTATGTGATGTAAAAATCACCAAAAATTACTATCCAATTTTGTTTCTTTTATAAATGCACCAGTATGAAATTATGGAATACGTTTTTCATACATCAACCCAAAATTTCGCGCTACAGCTTGTAGTAGCTGTTTTCTACGAGCTTTACAATTCATTCACGAAAAACAAACGTTGCTAAAATGATTATTCAATATTCCATTGAGAAAAAGGAAAAAATAACAGAAAATCAGAAGATACGCAAATGCTTTGCGTTGTAATCGTTAACTGCCTTCAACAACTGCTCCGGATAACGCGGGTTCACTTCATCGACCTTGTATTTGGCCCAAGTAGATTTAAAGTCAGCATGAACTGCCTCAACAGCCTGCTCGCTGTATCGTCCGAGTCCAGTATGCACAGATTCACAAAAATCTGTAATATGGTGAAAGACTGTGTGGACTGATCGAAATACCGAGAGAGAGGTAACTTTTCTCAAAGTCACGGATAATCATTCGGAAATCTGGATCGAGATCATGGCCGTAGCAGGTTCCACAACTTTACGAAATTTTTCAAAGGCCTCGACATATTTCAAGCTTTGCAACGGGCACATGGATCGTAGTCATTGAGATAGAGAAGGGGAGAGAGCTAACTGACAACAATCACGCGTGCTGCGAGTTTCTGCACTGACTGGCAAGAGATTTGCGGCAGCGCCGATACAGCCAATAATGATCAAATGCGCTCTACGCCTGGATCTACAGATGAGATCTAATCTCGATCTGATTTCATTTCAAAGATATTTAGAGGTCATTGCTTCACACTGTAGGTAGGACCATTTATAATATTTTAGGAACTGTTATTCATATCATTCAACATAAGCAATGTTAATACAGTACATAGAATGCAATAAGACAGTGATAAGATAATCGCACCCGGTAAATTAAATTTCCTTTCTCTTTGTAAAATAGAACTATAAAGTAGTCATTTCATGTTTGTTGCAAAACTGTCACTCCTTGCAGATATTTTATTGACCAAAATAAAATATTTACAAAAGGGGGGTTTGCCGGACGTTTCGGGACTTCTTCCTTCCTCAGCGGCAGCTATCGCGTTATAAAGTAGCGAATCAAAACATTTTATTACTCATTGCGGCACAGAGTAAGCTTGTTCAATTTTGACCTTATTGAAGGTCTATTCATAAAAATGGCTCTTTTAGTGAAACGTTTGGCAAAGTTATAAAGCCGAATTCGCACGAAGGAAGAGACGACATGGCGAACAAGTTTGATCACATGATTGGATTCCTCCAATGCACTATCACTCAGATGATCAGTCAAAGATGGAAACAAGCGGTACAGCTCGGGTCTTAACAGAGACAAAGTTTCACTTTCTATTCTCAGATCAAGAAATCTGCAAGTTTGTAATTTCTTTTGTATGAGTAGATAATAACTTCTTTGTAATTTCGATGGTTGAATTTATGGTGACACAAAATCCATTCACGACTGTTTGTCGGCGAGAAGACGAAATTGGTTGCTTATTCGGACCTTTTAAATTTCGAAGAAATGTCATCATGGACATCACAAACGGTTCCCACTCAGAGATTGTTTCCATTTTCAAAGGCGCCTTGAAACCGCGAGCAAAAGGATTTCTGGAATTCAAATAGTCAAAAAGACGATCAATTTTTCGAATGAATTCTGTTGTACCTTCACTTCCGCCGAACTCTGCAATGTCCAAATCTTCTCGTGCATAATCGATCGCATCTGCGACTGATGAGCTCAAAGTTTGAGTCGCTAAACTCACTTTCATTTTCTTGGTTGCGTAATTGATGTGGTCACCTGATAATTTATTTGCAAGAAAAATTATATCCAATGCTTGAAAGTCAAATAATTTCACGAAATAATCCCACCTGATCTGCTTAATATTTCCATTTTCACCTGAATACAAAATTTTGTAGTCTCCGATCAAATTTCTCATCAACTTCAATAAATGACAAGTGTCAAAAATCCAGTACACGGAGTCACCGCTACAAACTGGATGAGGAAAGCTGCTCTTTATTTCGTGGTCATTGATTACAATTCCCAAGATTTTTGCTGCAGTACGATTCTTCCAGTCACCGTCGGTAACACAGCCAAGAACTCGACATCCAACTTCCACATTGACTTAATAACATCAGTTACAATTCGTGACAGTTGCTCACCTGTCAGTGCATGTGTGAAATAATATGCAACGGGTAATTTGCATCGCACTCTCAAGTTTACAGCCATAACAACCAGAGCAGAAGAAGCGAGAATTTCTTCGAAAGCTCCACCACCGAAATCAACAAAACCAGTGAAACAATGATTCGCTGAATCCCAGTGGCTTTCCTTTCTAATTGACATTTCATCGGCCATAATCACCCAGTCGCTTTTTGAAGGATCCATTTTAGTCAGTTCAGAGAGGAATTTCAAACTTTCACTCATAATGCCGGGTTCACATTCTACAGATGATGCGATGGATCGGAGTGTCGAAGCATGTGGCAAACAGAGAACACTTCTGACATAACTATATGCTCGTGGAGAATAAAAGTTCAAAGTAATTGCGAAGCGAATAATTTCATCACTGTAACGGCGACCATGAGATGCGACGTTCGAATTTTTCAACTCGTTTTTCAAGATCTCCAACTTCATTCCAGAAAAGCCGCTTGATATTAAAAGCACTTCATCAATATTCAATAGTTGTCGCTCTTTTAACTCACTAAACAAGTCAGCCATGGTTGAATTTTTTTTATTTCTTCTCCTCACTTTCTCTTTTAGAGCTTTCATCTTTCGTCTCATAGAAACAACCTCCAACTTCAGAGTTCTTACTTCATCACTGACGGAGATTTTTCTTCGTTTCACTGAAGGTCCAGGGTCGTCAATTACTGTTGGGAGTCTTTTTAAAATTCTGCGAGGAGTGGACTTGTTTTTGAGATGTTGGGGAAAATTGAAAATAGAGGGTACACTATTGGGCCTTAAACACCGCCGTTTTGCTGTTGTTATATAGTCTTCCGGCTTGAAGTGTTGACCACAAATATAAGTTCGATTCGACGGTGTCCAATTTTCTCTTCGAATTGCATGTTTCCATTTTTCAAGTAGAGGAGGATTTGAATGTGGGTAGCGATGAAACGGAATACCACAGTTGGGAGTGTTTATATTAGTACAATTGAAAGCGCAGCACGATGCAACCATGAGGCGTTAGGATCTAATCAACACAATGAGTTACTCAAGCGAAATTGAATGAATGAAACTGACGGGCAGACTTAAAACACTAGCGCACATTCACTTCTTGCCAGTCAGTGCATCGGTGGTGACGCACGCCGCTGTTCATTCATGAAGCGGCTAGTCAGTACTCTCCCCTTCTCTATCTCAATGATCGTAGTGCATCGATTTTGGATAGCAACTTCTTGCACGAGTTTCTGTTGAACAAGCCTCCATGTATGGCTTCTCTCTCAACAAAGCATGTGCGTGGCCAAGTCATGGCTTCTGGCCACTCTTTTTCTAATTCTTTAAACATTTTGTTGAAAGGTCCTATGAGAAGGTGTAACTGAGGAGGAGGAAGAAGATCAATCACTCGTTCTGATGATTCGCCTCTCAGAATTGGACAATGTATAACATTCCCGAAATGTTTTGCTTTGGACTTGTCCTGATCAGTCTCGTCATACCATCGCCAGAAAGCATCATTCAAGCTTCCAAGCGTTCGAAGATTGCCCTTAAATCTCAGAGAAGATTTGCTTGAGTCACACCAAGTGCACGGGTGTGAAGAGCCGTGAGACATCAGACCGAGTAAGAGATTTGCTAATTTCAAATCTGTAGCAATAACCTTCGATGTCAATGAGGAAACGGAGTCTGGACCTACCAAGTGAATCAGATACCAAATCTTTAAAAGATTCGAGTAATTTTCTTTGATGTTTGGGATAATACCTATAAGGAAAATACCTTTAACGCTGTTTTCTCTCCTGGAGACATTCGAGCAAACAGATAGACAAATCTTAAAAAACCACCTCCACCATCAACTCCCAATTTGAAAAGTAACCCCGCTGCCGATCCATAATGACGGTGCTCGATAATTTCTCGAATCAAGCCATCCAAATTGGTGCAACGCACAAACGGTCTGTCAACATGCTTGCACTCATCAGCAGTCTTACTAAAAAAGCTTTCACATGAAACTGCAAAGAACGAATCAAGCGAGTGATTTAACTCAATCAGTTTGCTTTTAGCATTTGATTCAACACTCTTCCTACTACCTGAAGTAGATCGAATGACACCAGCTAGCTTCAGTGTTACATTGGAACTCAAATTCAGATCGGACTGAATATTCGAAAGATCATTTACATCTAGTCTACGGAGTGGAGATCTCAACGTGGACGTTGGAGAAACTTCAATGTTCAATGGTTGACGCAAGTGTTGAAAGACTTACTGAATTTGTGGGAGACTGCATTGCTGTTGACTTCAGCACAGAGGCTGCAAGCTGCTCAGACGTTTTGCCTTTAGACGACATACTTCAGATTATCAAATCTAGTGGTCTTGGAGCACTGATGAGGAAGGCATTTCCCTAAATGTGTAAGAGACTTTCCACAAATCTTCAGTGTTGAATTCGGATATCGTTCAGCCGATGGTCTTCCCACCTTCGACTCAGTCCATCCCTTCATACCTACGGTCTTACACAGAAGACATGAGCACTCAGAATTTGATCGTGTTTACATAGGTGGAGGTAATTCCGCAAGCTTCGAATGGTCAAACAGACTTATTGAACGGGTGAATATGTCCTTGTCGTATTCACCAACTACCAACTTACATGTGGTGCATAATGCTTTTGGAAGACGTACATCAGATGGGTCGTACCCATGGAAAAAGTATTTCTCGATAGTGCGTTGCATATTTGAAGTTATGAGGCGCATGGTTTTGGTCTTACCGAAACAAAGGAGACATACTTCAAGCCGGCTACTTTCATGAGATCGACGTTCACGAGGCATGATAGGGCGCGCACGAAGAAATGATCATTTAGCAAGTTATCTGCGATGCCGTTCCTAATCATCGAATCAATAATGAAAATCCGCGGGCGCACGCACCTTAATGCATGCATCGAGTTGTGTATGCAATCCTGCCGCAAAGAGATCAATCAATCTTCTATCCAAGAACTGATCGGCAATTGCTGTTTTCATTTGTCATCATCTGCTATTTGATTCTACGTTTTACGTTTTCATTTACTTTTTTGTTGTTACAGCAACAAGCACGCACACAGACAGTGCAGCTACATGTATACATACATTCTTGGTGGATGGCGTCTAAATGTCATGATTAATGATGTGGAGCCTACATGTACACAATTGGCAATATGATAGGACGTCAACATAAGGAAATAGGATAAAGAAAACGACTGTGCCTATTGTTAGCCGCCGAAGAAACTGTGTCTATTTTCATATACATGTACATGTAGATGCATATCATTATGAAATTGGGCATCATATCATCATTTAAAAAAGCGTTGCGAAAAGACAAGCCGCAATCAATTTCATTATCTAAGCAAACGTAAACTTCAAAATATTATATTCAGTCAGCCAAGATCAATTGCAATTTGCTTTTTTTGCAACATTTCTTTAAATACGAGTAATATTAATTCGCATGTCTAAGTACATTTACATGTATGCAATGAATAACTGGTAGTCAATACACTTTAGGAAAGTAAGAATTCCTCCTATCAATATTACATTAAGTTATCAATACCACATGTATACACCGGCACATGTAAATATTTGCTAAGACAAAGGCTAAGACATTCAGCCATGTGATAAGAAAATAAAGTATACTGTGTGTTTATACCACTACATACAACTGCAAAGTTTACTTATAGGCCTTAGAGAATAAATATCACAAATTCACCATTAGTGGATTTATAGAACAATGAAATAAAACATGCATGTTCGGATAGCGACTTTTAGTGACTTTTACATCACATAATTACATTATAGTTTAATACTCGTCACACTACCATTAAAAAGCGTAATCATGCTGTCTGAATTTATTCTCGTGTATCCACTGCATAATATGGACTTATACAAATGGTCTCTAATTGCCAAATACGTAGACAGATTATCATTTCCTGTTAACATAGGTATCAAAATACACTATTTTGGCGGCCATTTTGAATTTTGCCTTCTGTACAAAAAGGACATTGAGATTCGATTTTTTAACTTACATATTCGAATTCCTCATGATCTCAGCTCTCGATTGGTGTATAATATGTAGATGGACAATTTTTTTATCCTAATTGTGTTTCCGCCCTACTGTGGATGACACTTTTCATTTTTATAATTGTTGGAAAATAAATTTTGAGGATGCACCGAAGGCCTCGCAGGTACGGAGAAGACGCCACTGACGCTCAATAAATTGTATGTCATGCATGCATAATTAATTTCCACAATTATTGCAATTTTCTTCAACTGTCTAAATAAATTGCAATTAGGCCTATTTTATCTGCACCGCAAAAGTCATTGCAGTTGTTTACCGCTAAATTTATTGCCATTCTAGCTTTTGCATTCACGCATCCCCTAATTGTTTTTGCTGCCGAGTTCTGAATCACTTCAAGTTTCCTCGCGTTCGCCTGTCCCCCCGATCCGTTCAATAACACTTCGGATAAGATGAAATCCGACGTGACCTGAACGCCCTATAGCATAGAGTAGAGATATATAGGTATCGACTCAAAAACGCATTCATATCATATTCATATCATATTCATATTCATAGTAAAAATTTTCATATCAAAAGATTCAGTTTTTTGCAGAGATTACGTTCCCGTGGTTCAAAAAATAATTTGAGCACTTTTGAAAAATTTGCCAATTTATATACTACCGAGATGACTCTCCTATATAAGTAGTATGAAACAGTTGGATATCAAAAGGCATGAATACTTTCTAATAAGCATCCTAACTAAGCGGAAATCAAGCTGATTATCAAGGGAATTTCATGATCCGTATTATAATGGAAGTCTTCATGAAAAAGTCGCTATCTTATTCGTCTTTTCTTGGCTGAAATGTCAAGTTTTAATTCAATTTTCACCGGCATGATTTTATGATTCAATAAATTCATGTTTCATTTCTTGAATCTGAATAGTGATGTGGACCCATTTACATCTTTCAAAGTTCATTGAAATCATTGTCTTTGATTCTGTTATCTAGCTCTACCAGTGGCAGGTTGCTTATGAAATGATCTGAAAATACTCTTGAGGTTCAGCATGAAAGTAATAGGAACCCATCGAGTTGCTAACTTAGCAAGCATTAAATCTCCAAGGCTTTCATGAGAATCTGGGAATTACCATCATTCCTTCTGCATTACAATCATGATCACTGAATTCCGTTGTTATTTCTGCAAAACTGCAAAAATTTGCATATCTCACATTTGGTGACAATACCACCTGTATCTCCCTTGAGTTCATCTAATAAAGTCGAAAGTGTATGCACATTGGGGATTTAAAAAATTCTGAGTTACCACTCTATCTAATATACCTACTCTATGCCCTATGGAAGCTTCTAACCCAAGCAATTACAGGATTCCGGTCACGGGAATTCCTATAGTTTCCTGAGAACGATTAGAGCAACTATTAGAGGAAGTTCCGAAGCGATTGCAGCAATGAGATGAGATCTCAGAGGCGATGAAATTTCACACAGCCACAAATGTTTCTTCGATCTAAGACTCATGTCATGACATATCAGGTAGTTTCCACAAAGATATCAGTGACATCACACAAGTTTCATACACGCAATATGGAAACAATATTAAAACATACAATTTCGAACACAAAATCTGATTGCCAGATCATTCGTACTGAAAAAGATTTTCAAACTCATTTGACCAAGCATCGAATCACAGGTCTTCAATGAGAAATAGAGAGCACGATTCTTTATAAATATTCGTGAATCAATGGCTATGTGACAATTTCTCATCAATTGTTGGTCATCGACTCTTGTCAATTAAAAGTTTAATGTTCTTGACAACACAACTGCGTTTCGGATGGCAAATGTTATCTGAAAACATATAAATGCTTTGTTCTGACATTTACAAAACATTCATGGATTCAGTTTTGTCGAATGAATTGCAATTTCCATATAGGTTTGTGCGATTGTGAAAATTGCAATTAATACAGAAGAAATCTGAAATTGCAATCAATACAACTGTTGTAAATTGCAATATTTTACAATGGAAACGCAAATTATTACAATTAGCTCATATTTTTTTCATATAAATTGCAATTTCGTCGCAATTTGGTCAGCCAGTGGAGCCTTCCGTTGTGTGACCTTTGCATCAGAAAAAACACTTCGAACGACAAAGCAGCATAGCGTTTAGCGGTTGTCCTATGTTTGGGACATGTCACACCCAAACGCAATTTTGAAAAGCGCTTGGAAACAAAAATTTCTTAATAAGAATTGATTTTTCGTGACTTATATTAGTATACTACAGCAAGCAAATCCATGATACAATTTGATTAATCTGGTGTGCTGATGAACAAATTTGACGAAGAAAAAGGGTTATCAATGTTTGGGGTATAGCACAACCCATTACTTTAATACACAATTTCTTGTGAAATGCTCGGTTATAGGCCTACAGTATAACCTACTAGGTAATAATTGTGAACCGCTTTACGGTATTTTTAAAATTTGTTACTATTTTTCATTACGACAAATTTCCCTGAATTTTTAATGTCTTTATCAAATTTATTTGTCCGATGGTGAATCTAATTTGGTCTCAGACTATCAGAGATATAGGTATGGGCCTTCGCACTGAATCTCGAATTTCACCACGTCAATTCACCACGGGCAATTCTGAACTGAAATTGATTTGCATGTGCGGCGCAGAAAACTCTTATATACTGAACACTGTCATTTATGTCGACGTCGGCACAGTTACCGTGGAAGAGGCATGCACCTAATGAGCCCATTCTATGATAGTGGCCATCTTACATTATTACATATTTTCATCTGGAATGATTACATTTCCACAGCTTGTATGTCTCAACTATAACACAATTTCTTAAAATTTTAATAAGCGGAGGCAGATTAAGGCAATGATTCCAGATGAATTTTGAATTGATACACGCTTTCTGAAATGCGGATTAAAGGCTCCAAAACACACATCCGAATTTCAGAAAACGTATATCAATTCAAAATTCATCTGGAATCATTGCCTTAATCTGCTTCCGCTTTTTAAAATTTTAAGAAATTGTGCTATTATTCAAGCGAAGCAAGCGTGTTCTCAAACTATATAAGACTCAAAATATATATTTGACCACAAACATTTTGCCAAAAGTGAACTCGCACTTTTATTACTTCATTTACTAGAGAAGTTTTCTCACTTTCACCTATTTGTAAGGCAATCACCAATTCCTGCTCAGCCAAGGTAATAGCCGACAAATCAAACTTATGTCACTGCCGTATTCATTTACGATTTCTAATGTCACACTAAGCATATCACACAGAACATATTGAAAGAGAGATGCCTTTGCCTCGGCTCTCACAACACACCGAACAATCTCATTATAGCCTTATTAATTAGGTGCCTATGTTAGCAACACTTTCGAAATGCTGAAAATGGTAAAGGTATGGTAAAAGTATTTAATGCCAAAACATATTGAAACAAAATTTAAAACAATTAAATGGCGTTTTGACACACAGCATGTGACATCGAGATTGTGTAAACGTTGACAATCCCTGCATTATTCTGGTTTCATTTTACAAAGTATTCAACTAGTGCTATATTCATGGACGAAGCGCAATCTGCAGAAATTGTTTGCACAGTTCCTACTATGTCTATAGACGCGCCATTCCGCCAGTTGCCTGTAGTGAAGAATCAACAAAATCCCTGAGCCTCAAGTAGTGTCCAGGAATAACAGGTACAAAAAAGACATCTCCCTTCGTCGGTTAACTTCTTTGATGTAGTTTTTAAATGATATTAAAATGATTTGAATGAGATGCATGCACAATCCGCTAGGCTACTGCATCACTTAATTTAAATAACCTTTTTCCTGATTTGATTTGGATATCGTTGGATCTGAGTGAGCAAGCATGCAAGTAATGTATGTTGCATTGGCACTGCATGCACATGTATATTTATTTCAGCCATAGAGCGATTTAGGTTACATGTGATGCATAGAGTGCTGTCTATGATAAAACTCCTAAAGCACATTTGCTGTAAAGTGACACAAAAATGATAGATAATTCCTCACATCCATCTGATGTGATCATGAATACTGCCATGATCAAGTGATGATCGACGTTCAATTTTTGCCAATAAGTTTTAGAAAGATCCACCATAGAGAACCACCTGAGATCCACACTGAATAGCAATTCATCCCTTACTTAATCGAATATTCATTGAGGATGTGAAACAAATAGGTACTTCAGAAGCTAGAACTGGTGAGAGATATAAGCATGATCCATAGCATACATGCATTCTCCAACGTGGACATGCGCTGGCAGGTCGTGCAAGCTGTGAGTGTAGCGTGGGACAGAATACCAAAAGTGTTTTTTGACGAATCAAAAAAAGAGCAATATAAGGATCTCATAAAGAGCAAAAATATAGTAATTCTAGACGTCAGAGTTGGGCAATACAAGCAAGAAAAAAATTATCAAATATATGACCCTTTCATTAAAGTACTTGAGCAATTAATTTAAGAAGAGTGCCTAAATACACAATGTTTTAAAAACAGCTGATTACCTGGAAACAATATCAACAAATGATTCTTAAACATGACGAGCTTTGAAATTTTAATAGTCTATGCCAATTCATGTGTATTTCATCATAATGCTTTATAAATACATGAATTATGAGATTTCAACATACATAACAGAGACGTTTAATTCGAATCATATTCATCATTCAGATAGTGTTTACATGTACACAACATAATGAAATTTAACAGCGCAGTACCCCGTCAAATAGCTTGTAAAACAACTTTTATTTTCCTTGCGTAGACATGTTGTACAAGGAGTGTCCTGCCGCATTGGCATTTTACGTGAAAAACTTGTAATATGAATAATAAATAAAAACGAATATATATTTATGCACAAAAAATGTGATTTAGTTGATAATTCCATTAATATATAGCGTCAGAATACTACAGTATAATATTACTCTGATCTCAGATGTGGTCGTATTGTACGTATAGGTCTACACTGAATCTTGCTCTCGTATCAGAGATCTGCTGTCGAAATCGACTACCAAGTTTCAGCATCACACCCGCTATTTATAGCAACTAAATCGCTACCTACGCGTTTTGTTGAGTAATGACCCTGCATGCTTGGTTGAAGTTTGATCGGTGATTATGGTGTAAGTGTTGATCAATTGATACAACACTTGCTATATGCTATTTTGTTACTAGAATATCCACAACTTAGTAAGTTGGCGAAATATCAGCTTCGATTGGCAAGTAAGATGTCTGCCGATAGGTTGTAGCAACTTATTCGCCATCTGCTGTTTCTGATTTTTTGACTCATGTCTGATTTGATAACGATGATTATCACATCTCACGATGGTTTTGACACAAAAACAAATTAGAAAAATTTAGCAACAGAATCGCTAACCCGCCAGATAATCTTTGGATATCTGATTATGTGTTGACGCATAGGCGGACGACTTTCATCGGAAACACCTGCAGGAATAATCGATGAATTCCGAAAAAATCCATTGACACAAATGATCGACAAAGAAACGACACCCGCGTTTTTTATGATGATGATACATGGGTTAACCTTTATCTCGTTCTGGGATAAAGGAACGTCCCCTGCTATCCTTCTGGACAGTCTACTTCACACATGTACCTCTTCCGGATGATGAATCGAAACCAATCACCGTCATAGAATACAACCGAACGAAATCGGAGGAAGATATTTCTGATAAACGAATGCGCGGATTATCGTGCGAACGAAAATGTCGCCGTTGGCCTTTCGCAATTGTTTGCAATATAATTGGTATATCGCTGTTGTGTTAGCAACACTTAGCTTGTGAAATTACTTGATTCATCAAATAGTTTTCCTCTCTATATAAGAGAATCGCATAGCCATCGTCTATCCATTGTTGTCAGTGGCGTCGCGTGCTTAGACCTGCGCTACACAATTGATTCCTATCTATACACCATCATTTTAGTTACTAATTAGACGCTGATCTTAATTTCAATGACTTTTTAAACTTGCATATTCGATGCTATGGTATGAATAATTAACTCCTTATTAATGAAATGAAAGAACGTGCGATAAAAAAGCTAAGATTTCGATATGAAAATACATTGAAGTTCAGACTACATTCTACGTATTAACTTACTACGTACAATGCAACAACCATATGTGCATGAATTCCTCGTAAATGTCTTCCCAATGTGAGACTTTTCTCTCAACAGCGTCATTGTGAGCTTGCGATTCTAAGCTGATTATTTGTCAATTCGGCTTTGTTTTCCAGGCATTTCAACCGTCAAATTACAACGAAATACGATGTTTATTGCTCATGACGCTCAATTTTGTCTTAGTCAATGAGCTGAGACAGAGCGTCTGTCTCGAAGATAGCACAATACAACAGTTTGTTGCATTTATTACCCCAGTCAATCACTCACATGTTTCACATTTAGAGATGTTATAAAACGTATTCTATACTTTTAGTTCATTTTCTATTCTTTGTGAGTATAGTTTCCATTTCGTGTTGATCTATTGTGTGTGATGTTAATTTTCAGTCTAGTCTATGCGAACCCTAACATACGGTCGACAAGTGTGATTAATTGACAGTTAACACTGGCTATGAGATTGTTGACACTAAAATTACATCACTGTTCACACGGATCAAATTGCGGGATCTTCATTAATGTATCTACATCGATAAGAATCTGCAATCCTGTATTATTCAGCTTTCATCAATGACTTGACTTTGGATAGTATCGTTTCATTGGCGGTCGTCTTTGTATTCGTCATCAATGTAAAATGCGTCTACGCTGAGTCGATGACTATGCTACTGTGTATGAACTGCGGTGAAGGCAGATTAAGGAAATACTGCTCTCCCCCTCTATGGCTTTGCCATGGAAGAAAGAGTCTAACAATAGGTTAATTATTATGTCTTGTCGCATTAGCCTGGCGGCCGCGCCAAAATTTCAGCTGGAAATACAGAATTAGATTGTTTAAGCGCATCACTTTGCCAGAAGTGCAAACTGAACTCAAAACAATGGTACATGCGGGAACTTATTATGTGCATGGGCAAAAAGAAATTTTTGATGCCTTGCAGAGATAGGGAAAAGAGCAGTACGCCGCATGCGGATTGCTGTGAATTCCTTCAAAATGCTCCAATCGCTAAGATTCCTTCAGATTCGAAGAATTCAGATCATTGCGCAAAAGTTTTCTCGATATTGTTGGGCCCTCCGATCATTATTAAAGAAAGTTGGCAATTAGAGCACGAAAAAACATTCACAAACTTCTCTGTTGAACTTGACATCGACTGTCTCTCTTGGCTGTGTGATCCGGTTGATAATAGTCACTGAAGCTTCGCACAATTTGACGTACGGTATTTAATGTTGAACTGGCAGCTTATTGTTCGATTGCTATGGCATTATGACAGCAGATTGTGCCACTTTATTGTTCCAATGTTTCCCATATAGTCAACCAGAAGAAGAGACGATCTGTCTGATTCTGTGGCTGGAAGAGATAGGTGTGGACGAGATCAAGCGCGTGCTACAGCCGTGCATCAATAGCAGCAAGCAACAAACAAGTTGCAAACTTCGCGCGCGCGTGTGTGTGTGATGGAGTGAAACAGCTGTTCCGTGCGCGTGCTAAAATTCATCTGAGCGCATGAATTGATATTCAGACTAGAAAACCGGCAAAGTTGTGTAAAATAATCAGGACAAGATGAATACAAAATAGACTAATCATGATACTTTTCTGTAAAATAAATATTGGTAACTAGATTATCGATGGCCTGCGCCGAGAGCCCCGCAGGCACCGAGAAGACGTCACTGATTGTTGTAGACTTAAGGACATACTCTCAGAAGCTACGAGTATGTCACTGCTTCATTGCTGGACGGTTAGCTAAATTCAAATTTTAATTTTCCATAAATTCACTTATTAATTGGACATGTATGTGGTTATTGTAAGATACATTATGTGTGGTAAACAGCAATTTATTACTAGTAGGAGATCTGTAGCCGAGTTTCTGATATGCGAGCATCGATGTGATGGCGCTGATGGGTCAATGTGTTGACCAAAAGTAAATGCACATCGTTATCAGAGATACATATATACATGCTACATCGTTATATACATGCTTTTATTAATTTGTTACATCAATAGTCTGCTGAGGACATGTACTCAAAATTTGACATATCGAAGTATTCATGAAGAATTCAGAAAGCTAACAATCTAGAGCTGGGTGCAATGTAAATAGGCCTAAATAGCCTGCAATAGACACGATTCCAAATTCAAATTTCGAAACTGTTTCCATGGAGCTATCATGCTTATTCTATAATAAGAGTCAATAGCTGAAATGAGCAGGAATGTGTTTACTTGTTTACTTTATGTTTATTCTTTTACATTCACATTGCACATCATGAATTGAAGTAGGTGCGCCTAGAATAGGCCTGCTTGAAATAATTAATGAGATTACTATGAACGTCAAATAGATGAGACACAACTGTCTCCACTGGTATCATCCCTTACACAGATTTATGCCGGCATGCATCCACGTATTTATGCTTGATAATGAATTTATATAGTGCATATATATATATATATATATATATATATATATATAAGAAATATGCGCTCCTGCCCCACCGAATTGTACTCTCCTGCCCCACTTGTACTCTCCTGCCCCACGGACGATTATGAAATGTACGCCCCTGCCCCACAACTGTACGCTCCTGCCCCCATGTGCACTCCTGCCCCACTGACTCTCCTGCCCCACGTATGAGCTTTTGCGGAATATGATTGTGCATTGATATGTACTGTTGTGAAAGAAGTTCTATGGCTGTCAGCGCCTCCAAATGCCTGGTCCGACGATTGCTGTAGGCCCTGGTCCCTTCAATTTTCGTATTTAGAGTTAGCTTTTGCGGAATATGATCGTGCTGTGATATGTACTGATATGAATGAAGATATATGACAGTCAGAGCACCTCCAAATGCATGGTCCGTCCATTGCTGTAGGCCCTCAATTTTCGTATTTAGAGTTAGCTTTTGCGGAATATGATTGTGCATTGATATGTACTGATGTGAAAGAAGTGCTATGGCTGTCAGAGAACCTCCAAATGCCTGGTCCGACGATCGATTGCTGTAGGCCCTCAATTTTCATATTTAGAGTTAGCTTTTGCGGAATATGATTGTGCTGTGATATGTACTGATATGAATGAAGATATATGACAGTCAGAGCACCTCCAAATGCCTGGTCCGACGATTGTTGTAGGCCCTGGTCCCTTCATGTACAAGTGGGGCAGGAGAGTACAATTCTCGGTGGGGCAGGAGAGCACATTTCGTATTTATATATATATATATATATATCCAATTACTTATATTGACTTATCAAGTCTTAGGATTAACGAAAGTTGTTGCACCACTAGACTGTATGACATTCTTTTGACAGTTACATTTTTTGAAGTTTAAGTTTGAAAGTCGTAGGTTCATGAAAAGTTTAGTTTTGGATGAGTATGGGTATCCATGAATAGTGCTATAACTAGGATATAGGCGGGATCCATCTAGGACACACCGAGTTCAAATACTACCTTTTTATCATGCGGTTTACGCAAAAATTAATATAGAACGAAAATGAGCTTTGGGTTTCTAGTTCATCGAATTTATTTAGGGTTGGTTTAGGAGAAATTTTCGGATGCTTTATGGACGGATTTTAGGTTTTGCTCAGGGTTGGTCTCAGTAGCCTATGTCTCATGGATCGCTTTTAGTATGATAGCTTTATAAGGCGGACTCGTGATGGGCTTGATGGGCCTACACAGCATTCAACGTATAAAATTCATCAAACTTCTGCCGACGAAATAACTAAAGACTTGAATTCAAGTGTGCTTGATGAGAAGTCTGCTTCCATGAAAGGTCTAGGCCTCTCCAATAGCAGACACGGAAGACATGTGCATGCATGTACATGTAGGCCTAGCAGACACACAAAAGAAATAAATAATCATAAATGCTATTCATCAACAAAATATGCCATAATATACAATGCGCAAGCTAAAGCTCGTTGTCATGATTCATATTCCATTCAAGATAGGTCTACTAACCTACTCTACTATTTTGCGATCAAATCATTGAGATCATTAATCATATGATAGGCAGGCACCATAGCAAGACATTTAATCCAGTAATATCAAAATGCAGATGAAATGATTGACAAAATCTAACATTAGGTCTATAGTATTTGAGTGCAGCATCAAAAAGATATTCGCTCGGTATTGGAATTATTAAACTTATGCTGTGTTTTTATCAAATTTCAATGGAGATTTGATAAACTTAGCTCTATCTTGATCTAGGCCTGCTTGTGTGCTTGCAATGCTTCATTTAATAATAATAATAATGAACTTTATTTATCCTCGCAGGAAATTAGGAAGAATGCTTTTCACAATATGACCGAGCATCACTTACACGAAAAATTATCAAGTAACAATCACGAAGATAAGAAGATCAGTCTCTAAGGAATAATGAAAAAGATAATGAAAGCTAACTCGTTACAAATTTAAAGTAGTGATCAAAGTCCAAATGCTTGAATGACTTAAGAGTTTATGATTGCCTTACGGCAGCAGGAAGTTCATTGTATATGGATAGAGCACGGACGGAAAGCATGTACTCTCTAGTTTGGTTCGGCTAAATGGTATAATACTGAGCAAATTTTTCTCGGTCGATCTCAAAGAGCGCATGGTACAGGATTCTACGTGGAACTGTTTGCAAGTGTGAAGGCAATTACTGCACAAGGAATTTTTAAGTGTTACCGAACTGCTGTCAAACTTCCCAGGTGCTGTTATTTTAGTCAACTATCCCAGGCAGTGTTACTATGGTACGTGGCTATAATTTCATGAAGAATAAACATATTATTTGACATGTTTGACTTTTCTCTTTAAGTAGCCTGTTGCTCGTAAAAACGGGCCTTCATTTAATCTCCAGCTATAATACAGAGCACTGGAGATTAAATGAGAGCCCGTAAATCAAGCAGCAGGACGGATTTTGTTTGGAACCTCCTTCGGGTACACGAGCTCGTACCGGCTACGTGTAGGTAGGAACGATCCGTGTACCGGACCGTGTTCGTGTTAACGAACGCGTACCGGAGTCGGGCGATCAAACGGGTAGACGCTGCTTATTAAAAACAAACCCGATATATACACCTATATATTAGCACCTATTAGGTTCTGAGAATAGGACTCGAAATGAAGAGTTATTCCGACATCAGTAAGCTTGACACCATATATGGTCAGCGAAATACACAACTTTATCCGTCAGCAAGCTCTAACACAGCTTAC
Organism: Prostheceraeus crozeri; assembly: GCA_907163375.1. Taxonomy (NCBI): domain Eukaryota; kingdom Metazoa; phylum Platyhelminthes; order Polycladida; family Euryleptidae; genus Prostheceraeus; species Prostheceraeus crozeri. The sequence goes on along the minus strand of CAJQUW010001115.1, from coordinate 112,781 downwards.
AATCGAACAGCGTTTCAAACAGGACTAGTATGCATTCGTATAATCGAGCAGTTTACCGAAGTTCTGGTAATGGACATATAGTGCTGTATTGCAAGTTCTAACACATGGAAGTGTTTTACAAGGGATAGTTTTCTGATCGTTAATACGCTGCACGTACATGCATCTGAAGAGTTTCCTATCGAATATCTAGATAATTAGTAAATTAATTTTTATTACAGTACATTTAGGCCTATACTGTACCTACAACCATTTACAGATTCAATTTTAAGTCACATTCATTTAATAAAAACGTCGCGTAATAAAAACACTTTAAGACGGTCCCGATGTGTTTTTAATAAGCGGCGTCTACTGTACTTCGAAACGATAGCATGTCATTGATGTGAGTTGGTGCTAATCCATTCAAAGCTTTATAGACCATGACAGATGTCCTATACTTTGCACGCAACAACGAAGGAAGCCAATGCAATTTTTAAAACAAATTGCTCATGGATACATTGTCTTTACGGCGCATGTCCATTATGGTCTAGACTTGACATAGGCTATGTGAAACTTTTCGAGTATCCTCGATGTATCTTTATAAAAATATCAGTTACATGTATGGTATTACAATAAATTAGGCAGCCTACGTAAAAGTCGAATGCCAGAATATAAGATACTCGTATAGTTTAATCATCAACACTCGCTGCTTGACAGTTTCTGATCTCTCCTGTGCTCTCGGTTATCCTCATCTTGTTGTGCCATTCTCAGACTCTGATACCTCATTTAGATTATCTGTAAAAAATCTTTAGAATCGGTACCAGAGTTTGTGATCAATAATTCGATTTCTTCTTTTGTCACTTTCTCCTTTGAAAGAAGTGACTCGTTGGTTGAAAAAAGATAAAAAGAGGGAACTTGAACACTACTCGATTTATGCACAGCAGCTGTTTGCAAGGTGTAGATGTAGAAGCAGGGCGATCGGCGCCTTACTTTTCCAGTCGGAGCACTTATAAGACATTTGCGTCGTTGGTACATCAAGTATCGTCCAAGGATATCACATCAAGCAGTGTAGATGAAATGGCGACTATGATTTCCATAATCACATCGACGCTGAAAATCATAAAATCGACGGCGTCGATGTGATGACATTTTGTGCTATTTTTGAAGCATAGAGCAGGGTCATAAGGTCGAATGACAAATTCAATTATGCCAATGGGATTCTAAGGGTAGGCTATATATCATGAAAATATTAGATCTATTGAGCATTTCTTCTGGTTAGGAGATCACATTAAGTAGCCGTCAATGTGATAACGAAGGGTGGTCACATTTTAGAGAAAATATGCAGCTTTTCAAGAAAAATGGTGCAATATCAATGAACATTAGTTCAGCGACTTTTGATTATCAATTAAGACCGTCAAACATCCTTCATGTAAAGTTTTGTTTGAATTGATGCAGTCAATCCAAATTTGGAGGCGTCGATGTGATGACGGAAAAGTTGTGGACAGCTATATACGCCGACCTAACTCTGATTTCAATGAGTTTGATTTTTCAAGTATTGATATTTCTTTGATTCAATGGTGCTAGGAAATCCTTAAGCCAAAGTCCGCTTAAATGCATGCTGCATTTCCTTGCTGTACAGCAATTCAAAAAAATGTATTTTCCGTGTGGACATGTACAATTCAGGTTTTTGCAAGGGGTTTTTAAATGAATTTTTGCCAAGAATACTGCATGAAAGTTAAAAAAAAACTTTTTCGGTTTTGGCAGACAAAGACCATTTGAATGCCATGTAGAACATTGATAATAGACCTACATCTTGGCCACAAAATGCAAAAGACAAGAATCACTCTAAAAAACAGTAAAATTTCTGGATTTTACCATTTATTTTTGTAATGTGAAAGTTATGTTCTTGTTCAAGACGGGAATCAGTTGTGACATTTTACCTCGTTTTTGTAAATAGCAATTATACATGTAGCATCCATGCTATAGTTAAAATATTGTTCTAAAAACATCAACTCTTTCCATTATCTGGGTATATGTCGAAAGTAGCACTGATAGGTGACTGATAGACAGTCATTTAGAAAGTAGCTATGTTTCTAAAAATAGACTTGCTATATTTAGAGATATCTGACTTTTATTATAAAGTAACGACGCCACTCTGAAACCAAATAGTTCCTTGACACTGCAAATGGCAACATCGACGGATTATTCAACCGATAACAATGATAAGAACTGTAAGTTATATAGTACTGAGTGCTCTAAATGGGAGTCAAGCGAATTTTCTCAGATGAAATGTTCATTCCTAGACCTGGAAAGCAACGATAACAAGGAAGGATTGGAATACAGGGCTCTCAAATTAGAGTGGAATATTTGGAGACGAAGACGAGATTTGTTTAATAGGTTTTCGCATCTCACGATCTTGAATCTTGAAAGATGTAATTTATTTCAAGGAGGAATTGATCAAGAGAATCTCCGTCTTATTTGTGAACTGACAAATATTGAGAACTTAAATCTATCGCATAACCGCCTGAGAGCATGCGATTTTCCCATAGAGTTCTACAAACTTGTTAAGCTCAAATGTCTTTCACTCAAATGCTGCAGTTTGGATGTCATACCATGGTATCTTCTCTATAAAAACATCAGTCTCGAGAAATTGGACGTATCGGACAACAATTTAGATTTTTTGCCATCATCTCTACTGAAATTACCTAATCTTCAGACACTTTATCGTCTGGGTAATACAGGAATGACCCAAGGTTATGACTTGAATCAAGCGTATTTCGATCTTGATCGGAAGTGTACGACTTATTCTGCAACCAAGTTACAATTCGAGACACTACAAGGACTTTGTGCACACGCAATACTCTCCAAATGTTTTGAGTTTCCTATTCATTTAATGCCTCCATTGATATCTTGCCAATTGCGTGAAGTTGCGTTAAAGTTGCAAACGTGCTATCACTGTTCTCAAGTCATTCATGAAACTGGATACCAATTCCTCATATTCCCGGAAAATTTCTGTGGTATTCAAATTATTCCTTTACTCGCAAGGGCTTGCTCGATGACATGTGCTAAGGCAATGCATTCCAAGTACAATCGTGATATTTTTGCATCAACAGACATATTCACGTCCACAGCTTCCCAAGAACCTTATTCAGTTAACAAAACTGAGAAACGATGCTGCTCTATACTGTAGAATCGTTAGTAACGAAGCATCCGAAATCAGTTTCCAGCTATCTCTAAAACAAGAAGTACGCCAGAGAACACCGGTCGATTCCGTAATCCTTAATTGTGATTGTCTATTACAGGTGAGATTACTGAACATATTTTCCATATGTTTGTCATAGTAAACGATTGTATCATGAATGTATATCCCACCGGTCTTCTCAATTAATGATAGATAATAGGCCATCAATATTTGAATTGAATATTTGGAGCGTGTGATATAAAGGGATATATACTAAAAAGGAATAATACCCCGTACAGTACACATTTTTGATAGACCATTGATATAATCATACATGTTCATGGCTATGTTGACTCCTACTTATATCTCCTGTCCTTCCATTCCATAAATTGTTCTGCTGACTTAGCACTCCTTCATGGTGACTTCCAAGCTGATCCGTGCATTTTTTTCTATTTCACTCCTTTTTTAGCATGAGTTTGTCCAATTACTTGGCAATAAACTTTTTTGAATTTGAATTTTAGTATTGTTTTAATAAAGTTTACTATTGCATTTACGTACCGTACTTGTTGCGCTTTCGATTAGTTAATAAATGCATTGAGCAGATTGCCAAACAGATCGAATGCACAGACTCTCATATGAACCGGGTATCTTAAGAGAAGGGCCGGGCTTAGATGTTGGGACCTTGGGACCAGATGTTGTCAAAAAGTAATTGCAATTATTTGATGGGAACATAATTTCAATTACGTAGTTATGCCAATCAGTTGTAATAATTCCTCATCACCACTTGAATAGACTAGTTCTCGATTTTGAATTTTTCACATTTATATCACTGTAAAGAATTAGTTTACCTGAACATACAGCTGTGTTTCTCAACCTTTACTTATCGCTGACTAAGCGCTCACCCCAAGTAAACTACATGGACTAGGACTTATTTAAATAAATACGGATCTATAATATGCAACGGCGTCTATTTAATCGCTCTGAAATACTATTTAGCATTTTGTCTCAAATTCAGTTTGTACGGATGATGTCCCGTAAGTCCTGTGTAAAGAATGATCGCGCGTCAGATGTTACTAATGATTACGAAGCATCTAGAAAAGCAAAAATTGTTATTTATGTAGCCTATAAAATAACAGCATACAATTCAGTAGCACGTCAACTGAGCAAATCCATTGGAATAACGTACTCTTAAGCCAACTGTGAAAAATCGATGAACACAGTGAGTCACCCTGTAGTGGATAACTGACGTTGACTGAATCGTAATGTGCAGTTAAGTAGCGTCATCATTAGCTCGAAGCTGTATCAGCGTAGCCTCATATGAAGGCACATGATCTTTAGATAGAGTTACCAGGCGTCCCGGTTTGACCGGGACAGTCCCGGTTTTACTTGTATGTCCCGGGGTCCCTGCCGGTTATCACTTTTGTCCCGGTCAGTTTTTGATGAATGGAATACTTACAAATTTCGATTTTTTCATGTGAATTTACCTTATTGTATTGCTGGCTATGATTTTGAGTAGCAATTATGAGATAACATTTCAAAATGAGTAAGAGCACTTGAAGATATTTTTTGAAAAAGATACTCATTGGCTAAAGAAAAATCTATTGCACTGTTTTGTTCTAACACATGACAAGGCGGTTCAATCAAATTAATCGTTTTGTTTCATATCATCCAATTTTGAGGGAACGCGAGTGTGTCTACTTTGAGTCTCTACTTTGAAGGAACGCGAAAACTATCTCGTGTATGTGCAATGCAAACTTTTCACTATGACAAAGAGACCACTAGTCATCAAATTATAAAAAATGGAAAATGAATTGTACATTATTGGAAGAAAAATGGGTCTTCCTCCTTAAATATTGGAGGGAAGGAGCGGCTGCTGCACCGAATCTTCAACGACTGATAGAATACGCATTCTGTCTACCAGGAACTTCAGCCCCTGTAGAAAGATTGTTCTCGATGATGACAACTATTTGGTCCAATGAGCGGAGTCGAATGTGCGAAGAAACTGTGAAGAGTTTTCTCATATACAAATTTCATGTTGATTTGATTTGCAGAGAATTAACACAATAAAATTAAAAATAATATCTTTTTGAGAAAAGTGCGCTCCAGCGAAAATACACTTCAAACAAATAAATTATAATGACAGATGTGTCATTATATGAGTTGTTCTTACATTTCTTACATTTGTACAATTTCAACATTTGCTTTTCTTTTGAAGAGAAGTAAAATTTTTGCTATTTTTAGCTTTTAATCAATGTAGGGTGTCCCGGTTTCGGTACCGGATTAGATGCACTCTATGTTCATCATATTGAAGAAATACTTCTTCGACTCTGAGACAGCGTCATCACATTAGGCCTAAAACACACAATAGACAGTGGAAGACGTCTTTGAACCAAAGCCGCCATTGATTAAGCGTTTTATACTAAGAGCGATCTATATTTCACGTAAACTTCGCGGACTAAACTGACCTGTCCAGTGAACTAATTTCAGAATGATCACACGTGCCTATAACCATGCAGATTAAGGCAATGTGTTGGAAGGTTTGCTAATTGAATCAGCAAAAATTGAACAGAGGAAAATGTGAGTATGCCAATCAACAAATTGAAAGAGTTGATCTAAATTCAAAGTGTAAAGTTTGAAATGTCCGGCAAGTGACGAGTTAGTATTGTTCTTGTGTTCTCTGTATCTGATGTGTAGTTCTCTGATTGTGCTTCCGATGTAAAATCCATTGCATTTCTCACCAGTAAGTGCACATAATTTTCTCACATTTCTCCGTATATGCATTTGACACTGTGAATGAAGCAAATTAAATCGTTCAACCACACCGCAATCCTATGTTGAACATGATGAATTTCAACCTATTATAATTTATCCACTATAACACAGAATTGACGTAATTAAACCATTTTTAAAGTAAGCTTGGACTGTAGGCCTATAGATGGAGTTGAAACCATGATTAAGAGAACTAAACCTCCCTTGTGATCTTCGGCTGCGTCGTATGCAAACTCAGTAGGAAGGCATCTATCAACAGGTATAGAGAAACTCGTACCGGTATTGGAACTGAGCTGTGGGCATTTATCAAGGCTCATCATCAACATTTGAAGAGCTATGGAGTCAAGGAAGTGGAATCCTACTATTCCCTGAGACCATGAGCTTAGAATGATTTGTACTCGAGTAGTTGGATTTGTAGCCCACTCGTGCATTATCTTTCACGAAGGTGCACACGGTATCCATAAACAAGAGCCAGCTGGCGAGTATAAGCTTCCTTCAACAGTGCAAATTGTGACCAATAAAGCCAGTATAAACGATGCGGTTTCTGTCCACGTTCTACATTCGTCCTTCTTGCGAAATTCCTCGATGCTACGAATATCAGTCGCCATTGTGCCTTGACGATGGTAGTCAATAATCTCAAAGTAGGTGTCAATTGGTTTCAATAGATTTCGCTTGCTAAATTATGCACCTATGATTCGCCATTTTTACATGCAATTACAAATATACAATAATGATGTGGTAATGGATGGAAATGATTGTTTTATTATCTATCATCTTAGGTGTGAGCAATATCAATTTTGTTATTTCTATGAAATAACTTGCATTATTGTCTATGATTGCAAGCTTTCTAAAACTTTGCTTTAAATGAATACCATGGTGCTCAACGCTGTGCCTAGTTTAACATTCATCATGAAGTCTCGTATTTACATGATAATTCTCCGAGGTTTTCAGTCAAGAAGGATAGCTATCATATTGGGGCATTGTTATCTGGAATCACCTCCTAAGGCTTACATTGGTGCACGCAGGTCAAATCGCTACATCACCAGTGTGGTCGACAGTGATCCCCCTACCTCTTTATCTGAGCTTTCAGCAGGTTGAAATCTTTCCATGACAACCGTTTGAAGAGTTGATACAGCCATAATACCACGGAGTAAGAAAGCAACTTGTTGAATGAATCATGGATCTTTATTGTAAGTAAAAGTTCAGTATTTATAGATCTGAATGAACACAAATGAATAAATGTCATGCGTAACATCACGAGATAACAAAATAAAGAAAACAATGAAATTATAGAAAATGAACATGTAAACAGCAACTACTGGAGAAGGAAAAACTAGTAGTATGATAGAGCTAAATAACGTAAAGAAAGAATTGAATACATGCCAGATTGCAATAACAGATTATAGCATGAAAATCAACATGAAGACGACTTAAGGAGTTGAACTACTCCAGTCTTGAGAGACCATCGAAGCTAAATCTGTCCGAGCGACACAGGAAACTGAGACTAAAGTGGTCACTGAAACGTTGCCACCGGCGGAATCAGTGGTCACGTGTTGTTTGGTCGGATGAGGCAGCTGTCCGATTAAAATTCAAAGATGGACCACTTTGTCCATTAGCCTTTGGCTGAAGTCTGGGCAAGACATTCCTGATCATTTTCTTACATCGAGGAGCAAGGACGATTGCAGGAAATTACTCATTTGGGAGCCGTTTGGAGTGATGGTCGCAGTTCACTGCATGTTATGAGGGAAAACAACCAAACTCCAGTGGCGTGCGGTAGTCTCAAGCGGTGGGCATGCGATATATTTAGTCTACCATAGTGCATGATAACATGTATGCCTAGCCTTTATGCCTAATCTATGTACATGCTGCATGTTATAAGTTATATGTACATGTACATGATCAGTTTATCACCAGCTAATACTTATTATAATTTCCAACACATTCATCTACATGTAGAATTCACAAAACGACTAGTATTATACATTGCAGATATATTCTGTATAAAATCGAAAATAAAAATCATTTAAAGATTAGATCCATTCTTCGAGACTTCTTGATAAAGTCATTGATGACAGTGTCGTAGAAGACGGAGGAGTTGTCCTGCAATTTATTCAACAACTCCTTCTCGATGGCGATAACGGCGAGAGCTGACAATCTCTCTTCACCTTGACTGACTCACTTTGTCTTTCGAAATAAATATTCAGTTCATGGATATTGTACGTGCGAAATTCATTATTTTTGTAAAGAACGATCAACTCATTGCACAACCGAGGAAAATCAAATAAATGGCCGTCGCCTACTTGTCTTTAAACTCGTCAAACAGAGTTTGCGGAAATTGCTCACAGTAACATGATTACCGCCAGATTACAAAGCGTGTGGCTTTCATACATTGTGTGCACTGAGTGGCATGCACACAACTACAGCAAGAGTTTTCCTTCCCTAATTTGCAAGCATGCGATAGAGCGACCGAATGCTCCCGCCTCTGTACGCTGACGCCTGGCTTCATCGCCGCTGTATGAGGAGTCAATGCATAATTAATGGGAGGTTGGATGCGGCGATGCCTCCACTAAATATTCACCCAGTTATGTAATTCATTTATGAAGATGGAATTTTGTGATGTCGTCATGCGCCCTACTGACAATTGGAAGGCCATCTAACTGATACTTGATGAAATAAACGTGTTGAACATAATGAATAATCAGATTACTCAAATTTGCGTACGCATTCGCCGCATGCATCGCATACATGGACCGCACGCCACTGCCAAACTCCGAACTCTACGTTCGAGTGCTCGAAGAACATGTTTAATTGTTTGTCTTTTAGCATTCGGTTAAGGTGGATGACAATGCTCTATGCCATTGAGCCAGGGGAGCTCAATTGTATAAGAGACAGAGTTGGAAAAGTCGGAATTGACGATATTTAAATCCACTGGAATTGGAATTGGAATTGACCCTGATAAACCTCAATTCCACTTTTTCGATAGACCTGTGATAAATTGGTACAAAAATTGAAATCACAGTACTCGGCCGTTGTGTTAACTGCACGCAGAGCTAAAAGAGAGAGAGAGATAGATCGACAGAGGTAGCTTTATTCTGTTGTTGAATAAAGGGGACTTCGATGGGCCTAAAGCCCCCGGACAATGTTATTTCAGCGATAAAGCAAACAATGAAAGGATAATCATCTTTGTTCAATCTGTTATTTAGTTATTTATCAAGTAAGATAATTATAATCAAAATAAAGCAATTGTTGAATTTGGTTCTTGATAGGATAAGCACAAAAATTGGAAAATAACTTAATTGTTGTGCACACGAAAAACAATTGATTTGGAAAGAGGAAAATTAACCCTGCATTAAAGGGCAGCAATCCTGTCAGTTCAAATCATAATATAGACAGTGTCAACAAATTATTCTAATAATTAATGAATTAATTAAAATGGCAATTACATGAACTATTATTCAGCTTTCAATCACAACAATTAACACTACATGTATTAATTTTTAAGACTAGAGTTATATACATGTAGATACGAAACGCAACGATAAAAGAAAAACTTTACACTTACAGTTCACTTCTTAATGTTGAATTCACTTCAATTCGATCGGACTCACTTATACCAAAATAATATCATAAATATCAGTGTCACGTGTACCGTCAATCTTCAATCGCGCTCGCTGATGTGTTGCCGCATACGCTGCTGTGTTGTTGTTCGCTGGCAGGCAGTTGTTGTTGCTACTACTATAGTTAAGTTACACCGCGAGAGCCCGAAGATCTTCTAACAGCTGCTGATGTCGTGTGTTGTTGTTGTGTCGAAATTCTTGAGACTTGACGATAAATCCACTTTCTTTTGAAAATTTTTGGAACATTTATCTTTACGTGAAGCTACTGGTTCTGATAGCATATCAAATCAATTTTACAAACTGGCATCCCTATTTATTTCACAGCCTCTTTGTAACATAATTGACTCTTCTATTATAGCGTATTTTTAAAAATTGTTTAATTTCACCTGTGGCGAAATGCATGCCTGTTTCCATTTATCAACTTCGCCCAATTACTTTGTTGAGAGTGCCAGCCAAATTGCTAGAATATCTTGAGTTGAAGCATATGCGTGATATATTTTGCAGAAACATTCCTGATTTTCAGTTTGCCTATAAACGTCTATCGAATACTACTTCTTGTCTTATTTTCATGCATGATTCCATGACAAGTATTTTGAACTGTTCTGATTCAGGAATCTGCATTATGATAAATCATGACTTTTCTAAAGCCTTGGATACGATTTGTCACAACGTTCTAGTTCGTAAACTTATTGATTACAATTATCCACATGGCTTTATTTCTTGGTTTTGTTCCTATCCTATCTAACTGAAAGGTACCAATCTGTGAAGATGCTTGATTCTCTTAGTCAGCAACGTATTGTGACCAGTAGCACACCACAGGGCTCGCTCTTGGGTCCATATCTTTTTATCCTGTATTGTAGTGATATAAAGCCCATGTCCACGACTACCGTTTTAACTATGTGTGCTGATGACATTTGCGAAATCTGTCCTATTTATAAGAATGATATTGTCAAGTCTTTGAGAACCGTGTCCGAAGGCTTTACCACATGCCAGAGTGGACCGATTTGAACAAATTGAAAGTAAACCCATGTAAAACTTTGAAAGAAATTTTGAAGAAAAATTTCTCTTGTCTTACATTTTCCATTTATTATTGTGAACGAGCTAATAATTCTTGGAGTAACTTGGAATAGGGATTTGAAGTGGGACTCGCATTTCCAGAATGTTGTTTAATTGTGTAACAAAAAATATAAGTGCTGAGAGTATTGCAAAGACTGTTAAGTCATGACGAGTTATGGACTGCTTTTAAAGTATTTTGCTGTATTGTACACAATTATTTGGCGTTTACAGCTGTGAAACTAGACATCATATAGAAAGAATATTCAAACGAGCTCGCAAAATTATCTGTAAAAATGATTGTCTTTTTACGAACACTGTGTTCATTTGATGAAGTTCGCTTTCAAGCTTATATTTCACATTTTACAGGAGTCAGAACGTCGATCATCCTCTGTTTTCTGTTGTTCCGCATGCGCATAATGATCGAGTAATTGTCCCATTTTCTAGAACCACTAAGAGACTAAATTGTTCTTATCACTTTGGTTTTTAATGGTCTGTCTGATCTAACAGGTATGCCAGCTTAAATATGTGACTTGATTTACTTTGTGATTTTCATTTTGCAAAATATGTATATATTCTCTATTCTCATTTATAAAATGCAACCTAACTCAATTCAACTATGTTCAATTACGCACTCCTGCAGAGAAAATTTAGGAGATAAATCAAAGACTATAGCCCAATGTGAGTCGCCTTTTATTTATGCTGCAGCAATGTCAGAAAAACAGATTGATCTTGAATGACCTGTCAATAAATTACAGGCATATTTTCCTTAAGCATCAGGCGACTGAATGTCCTTTTCATTATGTCTCTAAGCTCTTTTTTCATTTAAAACAAAGGGGTGCAAGATTCAGTCTCAGGGGGTTCCTTGGTTAAAACGAATAGGGATGTGATGCTATAGGCCGAATTCACATGCTACAGGAATGATAGATAAGGAATAAGGTGGAATGCAGATCGACATGTTGAGCACTAGAGTACTCTTCAAAAGAATTTAAAGAATTTTGAAACTTTGATATCCTAAGTATAAAGAAAATTGCTTTCTAAAAACTGATGATTCTACGGAAATTTGAGTGTTTTTTTCATAGTGCTGTCCCTTTTCAATTTGATCATATCAAAGGTGGGTCATCATTAAATGAGTGGATTGTGTGGTCGGCAGTGAAGGAAGCTATGTCAACTTTGCGCCTAAAGCGTGACAAACATCGTCTTTAGGCATCAAAATCATGCAAGAGATTGCGCAGGATTATTAGACTACATGGATATTTTGAGGAAAGTAGTACTGCATCAAGATGAACCTGTCTTAGGAACCTTGTCATCAAATTCTTCCTCCTTGCTTATCTTGAACATTATCCATCCATCTTCTTTTTGGTCTATTGCTTCTATCTAAAACACTTCTGACTTCATGTCTTTCCTTTGTGTGATGCAACATGCCCGCACCATCTTAGTCTGTTTTCTTCCAGCTCTCTTCCGTCTGTCTTCACAACAACCACTTTGTTATCACTCATTTTAAGCCCCCTCCCTTCTTTTAGTCCTCTTCCATCAATGTCTTTTGCACCGATCTTTGGTGGAGTCCACATCTCAGAGCACGCTCCTCTATCAATTCTCCGCCAACTATCACCTCGTCGTCACATTTTCACAGGAGCTCACCACTGCTATAACCAAAGCTTCAGACACTTAGATCAAAGCAAATGCCATCACATGAACACTGGCCTAGTCGACGATAAGAATTTAGGCCTACTTAGACCTTTCACGAACTGTCAGAGACTTTCTGGCTAAGAAGGTGACAGAAACCTACCTACTCACAGGTCTTTGATGCTGCTGAAATCGTTGAAATCGTTTCTGATAATTTTCTCATGATCAAATTGGAGACCACGTTGCACGAAGATCATTTTGACCAGGAACTCTCTGCTCCAAGCTATAATGCATGAATTAGTTTGTGAGCTATAAGCAGATGCTACGAAAACTCAGCTGGTTAAGTGATGCACTTCGGTGCGTAGGTGCAAAGAGACGGTCAAAGGTTCGAATCTGTCCGCCGCGATCGATGCCACATTTCACCAGTTGCTAACTCCTGCAAATGTGTGAGACTTCCCCACCATTTTCCTATTAGTATAGCCTCGCGCCTTGGGTAGGTGAAAGGATGAAGAAACATGGTTGTTACGAAATCTTGTTAACCAAAACAAATAATGAACATTTTCATGTCAGATATGAAATTCTCTAAAGCATCAAGAAGCACAATTGAAAATCAGTTTTGAAGGGCTTCACACTTTCACAGTCGAAGTTGCTCTTTCTGACTGACGATGACCCCCACCGCCGTCAAGAATCGCATTTAATCTCTTTCTCTGTTGATCTTGCATCCGACGTCGGAGATAATAATTCGTCCAAAGCTTCAATGCAAATTGAATGTAGAGATCATCATCAGTAGCTTTGCGTCTTCCTTTGCTTAACTTTGTTACGACAGCAAGAATTAGAAGATAAACAACTGCTTCGGTGACGAACGGTAGAGTGCTGGTAGATCCATTGCCTGAATATACATCACTAATTGCATACAATTGATATGTTACATTTTCTGTTGAAATTAGGTGCTGATAACCTGGAGGTAATGGATTTGTAGTTAATAAGCTGAAATAATCAATTATTTTCCACAATGAACTCAGTAAGGCACATACAGGTATAGGCCAGATACCGTCTATTGTAATTTGTGGAAAAAACCCTGACAACATAATGTATAAACTTAGAAGGGGCAATACACTTTCAAACCCACATTCGACAATTACAAAAAAATTTGAGTACTGTTGACCACCATTCAAGAGGATGGCTAAACTAATCGTGATTGCCATTCCCAAATATGGAATTCCGTTGCTTCTTAATGTATTAGATTGACTGTTTTCATGGTTCTCCAGCAATTTTGTGTTGGTCGCAAGTTCCACCCAAATGCCTTGTATATTAGCGAGAATTTGGTATGATCCTGTTAAAATGTCAGAAGCGATTTGTAGTGCGTACATGGCAAACATTTGATGTTCGAATAAATATTCGTATACAAACAGATACATCGGTCTGAGTTTAGTTGCAGGATCATTTCCAAGAGAATTGTAATATGCTCGCATCATTTGAGTAGAAACATCATGCAGTATATAGGTAACGGATGTCATTACAACACTCAATACAATCACAACAATGGATCGTGTCTTCGTTGTTGTTGAATTAACAAAGTGCAGGCCAGCATTCGAAGAAAATAAAACAAGTGTGGAGAGTAGAAATTCGTAAAAAAATTCCTTAACCACGTCCTCTAAATTTGCTGCAAACAGTTTTTCGTCAGGAATCAGAAAACTTACGTTGTGATTATCTGTCCATATCTGCCCATAGATAATCAGTGACATTTTACTACCTAGCGTGAAAAAGAAATTCATCATTGCTACCCAACATACGGCTTTCATTCCACCTATCTTATATAGGACACTCAGAATCAAAACACTTGTAGGAAGCATTGAAGAAATGTCCGCTCCCATTGCAGCTGAACCAGCGAAAAGTCTGTTAATATTTGCTATTGATGATAAAACCATGCAACCCAGAATGAGGAAAAAAACAAAGTTGCATCCACTGCAATTTTTAAATCGCTCAAAGATGTACTTTCCAAAAGAAAATGCAGATTTGCGATACATAGTCCAGAAAGGGTAAATAAGAAGAAGGGATGAAGCCCGGGCAAGAATGTTGATGAAACAAACTGTGAACCTACCATAATAGTCTGATGTATCGATTCTGTAAACAGAAACAGAGCACAATCCAAAAGAAAGCAATATTACTGGAATATTATTGTTTCCATTCAAATCTCTCAGTAAATTGTCCGTTGCCAGTTCCTTTGATTTTCTTTGTTTGGCAAATACAAATGCTACTATAAGACTAAGTATGAGTGGTGAAGATATAATGATGTATTGATACCATTGTCCATGAGCTACTAATTGTCCAACTGGTTTTAATATAAGTCTGTAACAAAAGTCGTTCGGAATCATGTCTAGTACATGTGCTCTAATCAAGATGATATTTTATCACTTTTTAAAATACGATAGTTGTAAATATTGTTTTCAAACAGGATTTCAGTGTCATAGGATTACTGACAGCTATGGTACTTGCTGTCCTAATGTCTATCTATGTACAGAATGAAATTCAATTGCTCCATGCTAAAAAACATGGACTTCTTTCTAATCAAGGAGGTGGAGCATAATCCATCCATAGACTTCCTAATGTTAGTATGTGGACAGGAAACTTATTGAGGTGTTCACCTGCGGGTATAGTCACCCATCATTTAGCCATTGCCTTCTGAATAGCATCTCCTGGACATGAAACTGAATTCGGTGATTGCATCTGGAAGTCAAGACTGAATCACAGGCTGATTCAAGATCTGCTCTCCTAAACATGTATTTAGCATAATTTTCACCTACAATTGCCCGAACGGAAGTGTAGATAGGCATTCCGCTGCATTATGCGACAACTGATCTGATCATGAATTATCATTTCACCAATGTCGCTGATAACCCTACGTGACTCTGCCAGTACCAACTGAGACATCAAGAATGAATGTAGATTTATGTTGAAGAACTCCGTGTAAGAAGAAGTGCGATCTGCTTGATGAACATTTCAGAAATATAAATCCAATGTGAAGAAGAAAATCTCTTAATAAGAGGCAAACGGGGGATAATAAGACGATGCGCTGCGAAGAATTATTAGAAAAGCATAACTTTGGGTGTATGAAGAAAATTGATTCGTTAGTTTACTTCAGTGAGAATAACTGTAGGTTCACAGTTTCTTTCGGCTTTGCTTTTTCTTTGCTCGGGCTTCATCCTTTCTTCTTAGAAGGTCAATAGTCTCTGACAGTTCGTGAAAAGTCTAAGTAGGCCTAAATTCTTATCGTCGACTAGGCCAGTGTTCATGTGATGGCATTTGCTTTGATCTAAGTGTCTGAAGCTTTGGTTATAGCAGTGGTGAGCTCCTGTGAAAATGTGACGACGAGGTGATAGTTGGCGGAGAATTGATAGAGGAGCGTGCTCTGAGATGTGGACTCCACCAAAGATCGGTGCAAAAGACATTGATGGAGGAGGACTAAAAGAAGGGAGGGGGCTTAAAATGAGTGATAACAAAGTGGTTGTTGTGAAGACAGACGGAAGAGAGCTGGAAGAAAACAGACTAAGATGGTGCGGGCATGTTGCATCACACAAAGGAAAGACATGAAGTCAGAAGTGTTTTAGATAGAAGCAATAGACCAAAAAGAAGATGGATGGATAATGTTCAAGATAAGCAAGGAGGAAGAATTTGATGACAAGGTTCCTAAGACAGGTTCATCTTGATGCAGTACTACTTTCCTCAAAATATCCATGTAGTCTAATAATCCTGCGCAACCTCTTGCATGATTTTCATGCCTAAAGACGATGTTTGTCACGCTTTAGGCGCAAAGTTGACATAGCTTCCTTCACTGCCGACCACTCAATCCACCCATTTAATGATGACCCACTTTTTGATATGATCAAATTGAAAAGGGACAGCACTATGAAAAAAACACTCAAATTTCCGTAGAATCATCAGTTTTTAGAAAGCAATTTTCTTTATACTTAGGATATCAAAGTTTCAAAATTCTTTAAATTCTTTTGAAGAGTACTCTAGTGCTCAACATGTCGATCTGCATTCCACCTTATTCCTTATCTATCATTCCTGTATGTGAATTCGGCCTATAGCATCACTTCCCTATTCGTTTTAACCAAGGAACCCCCTGAGACTGAATCTTGCACCCCTTTGTTTTAAATGAAAAAAGAGCTTAGAGACATAATGAAAAGGACATTCAGTCGCCTGATGCTTAAGGAAAATATGCCTGTAATTTATTGACAGGTCATTCAAGATCAATCTGTTTTTCTGACATTGCTGCAGCATAAATAAAAGGCGACTCACATTGGGCTATAGTCTTTGATTTATCTCCTAAATTTTCTCTGCAGGAGTGCGTAATTGAACTTAGTTTTGTAATCATGAATTTGATTAAAATGGCGTTATGTGAGCAAGTCACTTCATAAACATTTGCAGTGGCGACCTCTCAGGGTAATTAAGGTAAACAGTGTTTACTGTGAAATTATCATGTTAATCCAACTTTTACCGTTTCATTCTTAATGATAGAGCATTTCGTCCTAAAAGTAAATTTTAGAAAATTAATTCTTTATATAGTGCTACTATATATAAAGCTTATTAGAAGCCCATCCACATGTAGATAATTTTGTTTTAAATGAAATAAAATACGAATGGAATGATATTTTGGATTTGGTAAGCTTATGTTACAGACAAACCAAATATGAAATATTTTTGATCTAAATCGAGCGGTTTGGCCAAAAAATACAAAAATGTGTTTTTATACTACTTACAAGCTTTAGTAAGTACTCTGACCACGAAAAGTAAATACGAATAGTTTTTTCACAGTCATCTAATGTTTTTCGCACTTCTAAGACACCGTACAAAAATAATGACAATATTCATCGAGTAGTTTAGGTGAAATTGATTATTGTCCATTATTTTTGTTACGGTGTCTTAGAAGTACGAAAAACATTAGATGACTGTGAAAAAACTATTCGTATTTACTTTTCGTGGTCAGAGTACTTACTAAAGCTTGTAAGTAGTATAAAAACACATTTTTGTATTTTTTGGCCAAACCGCTCTATTTAGATCAAAAATATTTCATATTTGGTTTGTCTGTAACATAAGCTTACCAAATCCAAAATATCATTCCATTCGTATTTTATTTCATTTAAAACAAAATTATCTACATGTGCATCATTAATGGCGAAATCTACATGGTGAAAGAAGATTCAATATTAAGAAGATAAACATACATAGGCCTATGATGTGATTATGTATTTTCATGGAAACATCTTTTGTTGACAAACGTCATACAGTAATATCTCGAGTTGCCAGACATCACGGTAAAGACTCCTCTCAAACATTACCCAATGTTACGGGAATACTCTGTCCTATCTCCTAATGATTTGTTTTGTTCTATAGATAAAGATAAGATGCATGTTTTGCCAAACAAATTTCGTGCTGAATTACAAGTTTTGCATAAAACCGATGTTGTTCAGACAGAAAGTGCAGCAGGGTTTTGAAAGGTACGTGGCTTTTCTAACGGTTTCCCACGACTGAAAAGCTACTCGAAACACTCAATACGCTTATCGTGTCTAGTTCTGGTTGTGGAAGATACTTCTCTTTCAGGAAATAGAGGGCTTGAAACATTGATAATGCTCATCATGGAAAGCCACAAAGCGTCGATGTTTGCTTGTTACTTTATTTTTGGATATCACAAGGTCCTTGGGCGTCACAGACGACCATCGTCAGGCGAATGAATGTAGCTGCCGTGTTGCAGTTCATGATTAGTGATCGATAACATCACGCCATATTCAACAAAAATAAATAAAATAAATCATTCACAGAAAATAACAAAATAAGTCACTACTTCTTCAGACCTCAAAATAGTAGTGAGAAAATAATTTAAAAGTAACGAAGGGAAGATAGAATCATTTATTCCACACACTGCCGATCTGAAATTTAGTCTTGTTGGAAGAAGCAAAAGTCTGAGACCACAACGATTCCTTTATAACACGCTTCCTCCAAACTACTAAATTTCATATCGGCAGTGTGTGGAATAAATGATTCTCTCTTTCCTTCATTACTTCATTACTTTTAAATTTTTTCTTGCTACTATTTTGAGGTCTGAAGAAGTAATGATTTATCTTGTTATTTTCTGTGAATGATTTATTTTATTTGTCTTTGTTGAATATGGCGTGATGTGATCGACCACTAATCATGAACTGCAACACGGCAGCTACATTCATTTGCCTGACGATGGCCGTCTGTGACGCCCAAAGGGCCTTGTGTAGTGATGCAAATGGAAAATTTTCCAGAAAATTTTCCAGAAAATTTTCCGGAAAATTTTCCAATTTTTTCAAAATTTTCCGGAAAATTTTCCGATGGAAAATTTTGAAATTTTTTTTTCGGTGATTCACGTTTTTGCCTTTGTTTTGGAGACTTGTTGGAGTCGTTTGAAAAGACTATGTAATATTCAAAGACCGAAAACTTCTCTATCATCCCTGCATGTTAACTTTTGGAACCAACTGCACCCTCCATGTCTATTTCAGATCTTTCCAATTGAATATCAGACATTAAATGGATTTCATATTTCTCTAATTGAATTTCAGATATCTGTCAGAAACTCAACTTTGAAAGGATCTTAGATTCAACTGGAGAATCTCCAATTCATCTGGAAAAGTCTGAAATTCACTTAAGTAGATCTGAAATCGATTGGGAACTATCTGAACCAGCTAGAAATGGAATGTGTATTTGTCCTCCACGAAGATATCGGACAATGCGCCGGAAGTTAGAAGCTATCATATATAGATATTCTTCTACTTATCGCAGATATCTTTAGTTTCCAGATATCTCACGAGTTTACAGTCTTTATATATCTTCCAATATATGTTCGCTCATGTGCAATGCTGTGTTGGACTGTGTGCTTGTGCTTCATATGTTCATCAACACATGGAGAATTTGTATCACTGTAATCAAGGCTACATAACAAAGCTCAACTTTCAAGTCATAAACAAACTCCCAAATAAAGTGCATTATTTTTGCTCCAGATCTTTCACAATGCATGAAATTGTACCCTTATGTAAAGGAAAAAATTCACGTTGTCCCAAACGATGTCTGTGTCGTAATATTAAAAATGGCAACAAATTGCCACAAACAACTGGTGGCAAAGGAATGCTGAAAAATCCGCGTACGGGATTCGTATTGCTACGATTGTTTTAATCGAAATGATATGATGAAATCAAGAGTTTTAGAACAATTCTATTGATGTGTCTATGCCTCGGCTGTGATAGAGAACGCAAAAATTATATCACAAAAATTCAAATTTCTTCATTTTTCAAAATCGTTTTGTTCAAAATCGTTTTATTCAAAATAATGATCAAACTCAGCAGTTTTATAGACCCATTCTATTGGTGTGTAGCTGCCTCGGCTGTGGAAGCGGTCAAAGCATGGCTTATCACAAAAAATCAGAACTTTCAAAATTTTCCATAATTTTCCAATTTTTTCCAAAATTTTCCTACTGGTGGCAAAGGAATGCTCAAAAATCCGCAGACGGAAATCGTATTGCTACGATCGCTTTAATCGAAATAATGATGAAATCAAGAGTTTTAGACCCAATTTATTGGTACGCAGCTGCCCCGGCAGTTGAAGCGCTCAAATTGCAGGCCTATCAAAAAAATCAAAACTTTCAAAATTTTCCATAATTTTCCAATTTTTTCCAATTTTTTCCATAATTTTCCAATTTTTTCCATAATTTTCCACGGAAAATTTTGATTCAAAATTTTCCGGAAAATTTTCATCACTAGCCTTGTGATATCCAAAAATAAAGTAACAAGCAAACATCGACCCTTTGTGGCTTCCTATGATGAGCATTATCAAGATACTTCTCTACTCCCAAAAGAAGAAGAGATTTTCTAGGACGAGTATATCCGATGAGAAATTGTGTAGTTTGTTTTTTCTTTCGATTGAAAACGAACTCATACCCCGTAGGACAAAAAGTGACCCTGAAAAATGGCAAAAATGACATTTTTAAAATGTCAGAAAGGAGAATTGATGAAAAAATGAATGTTGAATTGGAAGCTTTGTTTTTACTTTATTCAGAAGGTACAGGTGCACGGATGCTGTATATAGGCCTACTCGTATGCATTTTCAAATGATGTGATAAAAGGCGAACAATTGCATAGTAGCTGGACCTGCCGTTTTCCTATTGATTCTAAGTTTAACAGGTTTAGATGTTTACCTGGGAAATGAGAGGCGATAATCGCCGCTGTTACAAAGATGCATGAATAGATGATAAAATGGAACAGTGTTTAAGAAGCATTTTCACAATGATCTTTCATGATACAAGGTTTTGACGGGAGCGCTTAAAATGCCGAAGTGAGTGCGGCAATCTTAATTCGGCAGGCAAGTTATTCCAGGCACGAGGAGAACTTGAAAAGGAAGCTCTTCTGCCGATTGACAATAGCTTCGTGCGTGGGATCATGAGGAGCTGAGCGTTCGCAGAACGGAGACGCGATCGGTTTGGAAGATCGAACACTGGAGTCACAAAATCTTGAAGATAAGTAGGAGCTTCATCATTCATGCACTTTACCACTATGCTGCTCTAACTTTGAGGAGATGTGATCAGATCGGCGAAAGTTGAAGACTAGTCATACAGAGGTGTTGATGACAGATTGAAGGCGAGAAATGAGGCACTCTAGAATTCCGCTGAGAATTGATGTGCAATAATCTAGCTTGGGGAAAACAGGTGAAACAGCGAGTGACTACGCCACGGAACGAGGTAGAGACCTTCGAATTGTGCGGATTTGTCTAGGACCACCAAAACAGGATGCTGATGTGACTGCGCAATAGGTAGAGAAAGACAACGTTGGATCAATTGTCACACCCAGATGCTTGAGACAGGAAACAGGACAAATTTGCTGCTCACCAACCTGAATAGGTATATGATGAGTGTCAGCGATTCGCTGTCGAGTGGCGCACCACATGACTTATGTCTCATCGATGTTAAATCTGAGGCCATTAGACTTGAGGTAAGTGTCAAGGGCCGTAACGCAAGTGGATGTTCTCGTGGATAGAGAATTGGCATTATATGAAGAAGTGGAGTCATATATAAGGATGTCGTCAACACAAGCATGAACTTGCAGATCTTGGCACTGAATAAGGTTGAATATGTCAGATGTAAACAGAACTAAAAGTAAAGGGCCGAGCACGGACCCCTGAGGGACGACACTGTGCATAGGGAGAGGATGGAGCGGGTACCATTGAGGTTAACACATTGTGAGCGACCGGTAATGACGGAAGCAAAACAGGATAATGCTGTATTTTGAACACCAAATACACCTGAAGAAGACAGGTGTGATCAACAGTGTCGAATGCAGATATATCAATGCTGGTGAAAAGTGAAACTAACCTTTTATCCATTGCTGACAAAACATCACTGGTGACTTTGAGAAAGGCCGTCTCTGTGGAATGATGAGCCCGATATGCAGATTGCAGTGGCGGCAGAAGTGAGTTCTCCTGTAGATAGGGTGCAAGCTGCTTTGTAACTAGACGTTCAATGACCTTCGAGATGACTGATAGATTTCTAATTGGATGAAAAGAGGCAGATTCTCCATTTGATTTAGCTCCATTTTTGAGCACATGGATCTCACATGCAGTCTTCAGATCAGCAGGAAAGGAACCTTGAGATAAAGTATTGATGAGATTGGCAAGAAATGGAGATAACAGTTCCGCGCAAGTCTTCAATAAATCAGTTGGCAAAATGTCCAGAGAAGAATGTTTATTTGGAAGAGATTTGATTGATGAAGACACATTCTGAGGAGACACACTTTTGAAGTCAGAGAAGATGCAGTTAGAGGGTGCACTCAGGAAACAAGGTTGAGATGTATCACACACTGAGGTGCGGATACTGTTAATCTTCAATGTATGAAAGTTAAAATAATCAACGGCACAGAAGGATGGAGTTGATGAAGATTGACCACAGCTCATGATGTTTTTGATGGTTTTCCAAATAGATTTAGAATTTTTCTGATCACCGAGTAATTTAGAGCGCCAAAAATATTCGCGTTTTGAATATATCATACCATAGAGTAAGTATATATAGGTAGAGTGTCGACTCATGAAAGTATCTGTATCCAGTGAAGATTTTATATGAAAAGATTCAGTTTTTTGCGGAGATTACGTTCCTGCTTTCCAAAATATTATATGAGCATTTTTGAAAAAGTTATATTTTTGCAAATTTATATACTACCGACATGACGCCCCTTTATAAGTGCTATGAAACAAGTTGGATATCAAAAGGAATGAATACTTGCTAATAAGCATCGTAACTAAACGGAAATTATGCTGATGATCAAGGAAATCTAATGAGCGCATTATAATGGAAGTCTTCATGAAAAAGTCACGATATTATTCGTGCTCTCTTGGCTGAAATTTGAAGCTTTAATTCAATTTTCATTGTCATGACTTTGGAATTCATTAAGTTTATGTTTCACTTCTTTAATCTGAATGGTGATGTGGACGCATTTCCATCTTTCAAAGTTAATTGAAATCATTGTATTTGATTCTGTTATTATTTGCTCTACCATTGGCAGGTTGCTTTTGATATGATCTTTTTGATATTTGATTTTGATATGATGATTGAGAAGATTTTCTTGAGCTTCAGCATGAAAGCAATAGCAGGTTATCGAGTTGCTAATTTAACAAGCATTACCTCTCCAAGGCTTTCATGTCACGGACGATCTGTAAAATAATATCATTTCCTTCTGCATTATACTATCATGATCAGTCAATGTCGTGTTAATTTCTTCAAAACTGCATAACTGTACATATCTCACATTTGGAAACAATTCCAACTGTATTCACTTCGAGTTCATTTAATGAAATCGAAACTGTATACACATTGGGGATTTGATAAATGCTGAGTTGCTACTCTACCTAATATAATTACTCTATGGATCAGACAGCGGTAATCTGCCTTGCACTCATGAAACTCATCAAGAGTGACAACTGAGTCCAATCGGAGAAAAGCCTTTTCAATACGACGTAGACGGTACTTTGCAATTCGGCAAGTGTCATCATATCAGGGATCAGATAGTATGGAACGGACTTTGATTGTGCGAATAGAAATACACTTGTTGAGATATTTGGGGATTTCAGACTGGAATTCGACGTGAATCAAGTGGAACAGTGATGAGGTTGTACCAGCAAACTCCATCTTTGCGACGTGGACGACGGGAATAACCATGTGACCTCGAAGGGGAAATCCAAACGGCAAATCCCTTTCCGATGGATTCTTGCAATGGATTCTTGATCGTGTGACTGATAGGGAAGCATAGGAGCGGCGTCGCTATTGGATACACTCGCAGAATCCTTAGTCGTGCAGGGAGGAATTAGGGAGATTAATCAATCTCCATATCTATCTCTGCATGCTGTACATAATGTCATTCACCCACGTTATCTGTGAGATAGCGTAGTTGTCTTGAAATTCATTATTTGGAGTTTTGGAGACTAAAAATCGATGTCCCCAAAATTTTGTGTCATCTCTTCGACGCCATGTATTCGGAGTTAAAGCAATGATAGAGACTCGCGATTTCATGAAAACTTTTGCTACACAAACGTCTTTGATATAGAGGACGCATTTTAGTCATCCTTCAAACATAGTTCTTCTGAGAAATAAAAAAAGCCATTTTTGGGAAAAAATGTCACCACAGTTCTTCATCTCTTCGACGCCACTTTAGTTTGCTCTGGACTAAAAAGTTTCGAACCCATCTTTGCGCCAATTTAACATATAAGAGGTCCATTTATCTTTTACCCACGGGTATATTGTAAATGAATGCGCGAGCTATCACTTCTTCAAAAAATCTAAAAAAAACGCAATCTGTCATTTCTTCGACGGTTGATCCAAAACGTCTAAGAGATGACAGGTATGACTGAAATTTGCAAAAATCACTTTGTCCTTCACAGATACAATGCCAGAAAATGCCATTTGATTAATTCAATTCAACTTTGGTGATTAAAGGCCTTACATTGTCATATAGTGACCTACTAGTCTGTGCCTACAAAACTCCTCCATGGGGAAGATCAGAAGAAAATTTCGCGACACGAGGAGTCTATCTGTCAACCATCGCGCTCCTTGATTGACTCCCATGTTTAGCAATTGATGTTAGTAGTGAAAACTGTGCCCTACTTTCGAGGGATAGGTACATGGATAGGTACATGTAAAATTTAGTGTTATCAATAGGTACATGGATAGGTACATGTATAATTCAGTGTTATGAATAGGAACAAGTATGAGATCTGTTTTACTGGATAGGTACATGTGTTTGGTACAATCGGTTGAGTACACTGTGTTTCGGAACGTCTATGATCGAACTTGTGTGGTTTGGTTCTGAGCACTTGGGTACGTACCGATAGACGTCCGTTGTTTGATTTTGAATGGGTTTGCTCAATTGCGACTATTGTGACAATTATTTTAAATGTAACACTATTTAGATGTGAAACTTTAATGTGCAGTTATGATTTAGTTGCTCCCCAATAAGAAAACCAATTCCAGAACTATGTTTAAAATGAAAAAGACAAGAGATTTACAATGTAAGTTTAATTTATGCATTAAAAATAAATGATGGGTACAGATCACGTCCCTCAGGCGACTCCATGATCTTCAGGAAGTCATCACATCATTCATGAAATGTCTGATTGTTGCTAAAGTCATGGTCACACTCGTGTACCGGACACTTCACCGGTAGTCCACTCCGCCTTTGAAGTGCTGACACAGTCAAGGTTTTCCACAGGGCCACTTTGCAGCCGCAACAGAGATGCATGGTCATGTCCAACTGACCTCCCATAATGACTTGGCTGTCATTTTGAAAATAAAATAATGGTTTTGAGGACAAGCTTCTTCTTATGGAACGTTGAGGATAAGTACTTAACAGTTTGGAACAATGACATCCTTTATATAGTTATATATTCTTTAGGGAAGTTCGGTACCCCTCTGATTGGCTGTTAGGATTTCCTTTGTTTAAAAAGTATATAAGTCCGAGGTTTGTACCAATTCTTATCAAAGGTTCTAATCCTCACGTTTACAAGTTACAATTATTTTAAATCTACAAGCCATAATGGATCGCAAACAGGAAGCCGCAGCTGAGAACGGTACTGCTGATCGTACCACTTCGCCAGTGGAACGTACCAATACACCTCCCCAATTTCCGATGGAGCGATCGACAACACCAAACGAGCCGGTGGTGTTCACCCAAGCCCCTGCATCGCCCGACTACTCGAGTGATGAAGATAGTGACGTATCAATCGAGACGATGCGTCACATGAATAAGAAGTCCATGCGAACGCCACTTTATGGAAGGGTCACGGTCAAAGTGAAGAACGCCCCGAAAAAGTACCACACCAAACGGGTCTTCATGCGAATGGAGCCGAACGAGCGGAACCTCACAACCGCTCTCGAATTTTCGGTCATCGACCTTGACACACCACGTCGCTGTCCCTGTGCGCCCAAAAAGACCAGAATCCATGTGCAAGTGGACTTGAAAAAACTTGTACCCCTTCCTTATCTTGATGACATTTAGTGTGTTTTTTCTTAATCTCTTCATTTAATATTCATTTGTATATATTAATAGACTTGTTTTATCATTTCACAAATCGGTCTTCAATTAAGGTCTGAATGGGAAAGGGGAATAACTATCTACAATTAATGATGTTCAATAACTGAATTGAAACAAAAAATCAAATATGAAGACTTCAACTTGAAATAAATAGGAACATATAACTTTTAAAGAAACAGTTATGTTGTTAATTTTAAAATGCTTGTAGCAGTCCAGGATGATATCATACATGTGTCATACACGACACCATAAGAATGAGAATGAAAAGACCTTTCGAATGATATAAGGTATGTACCTATTCGATGGGAAAATCCTAGTTGTATGCAACTGTATGCAAGCAGACAAATGTTAGATTTTTAAATTCACTAAGTTTTTAGTCCATTCTTTAAAGACATGCAGCTCTCTAGTTATATATCATACATGTGTCATACAATACACCATTAGAATCAGCATGAAAAGGGCATTCGAATGATATATTGTATGTACCCATTACATGAAAAAATCCTAGTTGTATGCATCTGTATGCAACTTGAAAAATTCCAAGTTTTTTTACAAAAATGACTAAGTTTACAAGTTTTCAAAGTTAAAGTTTTACAACTAAAAATGACCATAATGTACAAACCTCTACACTTGACCTTGACCTTAGACCTGACCTTGACCTTTGACCTTCATACACTTCATACGCTTCATACACTTCATACGCTTCGTGCCCTCAAAAATTTATTTACCCATGGGTTCCGGGTGCCATAGATACTCTTCTTGCTTCCCTAACCCTAACCCTAACCTTAACCCTAACACTTAACCCTAGTATTTTAATTTGATTATTTGAATTTTGGCGCGAAATTCAAATTTTCGAAAAAAAGTCTTTAAATTTGATTATTCACATTTTGGCGCGAAATTTGAATTTTCGAAATTTAGCGCTTAATTCAAATTTAATGTTCTATTCAAATCACACGTTTTATATCTTCAAATATGAATCATTATATGACTATTAATAATAACATGTATATCAAATAATATATCAGTCCATCAGTTCATATTACTTTGAATTCAATCTACTGTTTACATGTAGAAATCTTTCAACACATATGATGGCACTTCCATTTCTAAGGTTAAAAATAAACCAGCTGTTCCAATTCTTGTTTGAGTTATCAATTTTGTTTAACCGTACCAATTCCAGGATGTGATGTCATAAGATCTTTGTTCATAGTTGCTTTGTCAATTTTATATATAAAGAAGTTGGACCCAACGAATTTTCACTCATTTTCAAATAATTCAGTGTCCATAGCAGACGTCGTTCTTCGTTCCTCCGTTCTCCGGTTCCTATTATAATTCTGAAGTGAGTTTCATTGTCATGTTGTGCTACTTTATAGGATATTCGGGAGTAGGAACATTATTAAGTTTTTATAACCAAATAGCTTTAAATATAGAAGCTTGGGTTTTTAGGATGGGAACACTTTATGTTATATTATTAACCATGTTTTTTTTTAATTTTTCATCCTATATTAAGTCATTGATCGAGAGACATGAATATATCAGTTTAAATGTAAGTGTATTTGAATCAACAAGATTTTCACAGTTTGTGAATAAATAAAAAGATACCTAAATAAAGCCTTCATCCATTTTAAATATTCAGTCTGTCATCTGCTAACAGATGTATAAAATTCAAGCTTGTTTAATTAAACAAATTGAGGATTGGTTGAAATTTTCGAAATTTCACTTTCATTCCATTAAATTGATTTCGAAATTAAATAATTTCAAGACAGCTACTTGTAAATTTCAACTCTTTCTATGAGCAAACCGTTTTCGAATGAAAATTAAACTTTCGACTTTCGGTTTCAATTTCAACTTCAGATTTCAATTCTTTCTAAGATTTATTCAATATCAAGGTAGTACTTCATAGAGTTTTGTTGATGATATATAAATGAGTTCTCATTTAATAAGAGATAAAATTATAATCAATTTTTTTCTTCTATAGAGATGGTCCGACAAGATAGTCTTGCACGACAGCGCCTAATTTTTCACTTCTGTGAAACGTGCCAATTACCCGTTCGACATGCTAATAAGAGCGGTCACAAGAATTGCATCTTCAAAAGTGACTGCACGTATCCTTACTGCCTAACTTGCAAGTCATATAAACGGAGTAATGAAAAGGTTAATACCGAAGCCTCTAAGGCATTCATTGAAAAACACACACCATGTGCTCAGCAAAATGGGAGGAAGGGCATCAACCTCACCTCAAAGGCTGAAAAGAGGAGGTTGGAGCGGTTATTTCAAAAGGAGAGGCCGATGGAAGGTGTCCTTTCACAGGTTGATCAGCCTACAGCAATAAAGAAACCTATCAAGTCCCGAGTCTCAAAGAAAGCCCCCAAGTCACGACAGTTCATCGATGACACCTTAAGTGATTTTGAGGTGAGTTCTTCCAATCATACATAATACCTTCAAAGGATAGCTTCTTAAAACCGAATAAATTAATTATTGGTCCATTATACATAAAAACATATATCGTTTAAACATTTCAGGATAATGATAAGATGCCTCCTCCTAAGAAGACCAAGGTCTTAATTCAGAAAAAGATCGTCACTAAAAATGTGAGAATACATTTACTCCATTAATTATTCTACCATGTAAAAAGTATTTCAACATTGTCAATACATTTCAGAGTGAGTTGTCTCAACAGACTTGTGTCAGTTTTGAAGAGGAGAAAGCGGCTGAATGCTTGAGAAATGTAAGTATTAAAATTATTCATTAGCTCTTTATGTGAAATTGAATATGTTCTTTTCTTCAGCTGTTTATAGGTGTGAACAGTATACCCCGTTTGCCTACACCGGAGAAGAAGTGTCTTCCTAGTCCCGTAAGTGTCATTGTTTAGTTATTTGTCAATAATATTTCTCAATGCATAAAGTATTTCCAAGAACATGTATGCTTCCCAATGAGTTGCGAACATGTTATCTTATTTTTCTCTGCAGGTTGTGCGGTCGCTGTCCCTCAGGAAGCACCGAAGTTTCCTTTCGACGCCTGCGACGAGTACATCGGTGGAAGATAACGAGGAGAAGCCATATTCGATTCGGGAGTCTTCATCAGAGGACGATGAAACCTCGTCAGCGACTTCATCTGATGAGATAACTTCGTCAGCGACTTCTTCCCCGACATCTTCTTCCGATGAGGATGATGATCCTGTTACAAATGTAAGTATCAAAGTTGGTCAACTGCATGAGTACAGAATTTTCTATTAAAATATGTTTTTTTGTTTGTAATAGATTGATTTATCTTTTAGAATGACTCGTTGCCCTGTGAGAGAGAGATTGGATCCGGTCAGAAGGTCACAATCCAGCCGGAGGTAAGAGAAATTCACTTTTGTATTTCATCAATGATAAAATGTTAAATAGATGATAAACAATTGCTTCTTTCGATTACAGGACTCCGAGATGTGTGCATCTCAGGAGGAGGTCTCGTTCAGCCACATCCGGGCTTCTCCGAGCTGGAGTGTGCGCCTTCCATTATCACCGATGATGACACTGGCTCCTTCCTCTTCGATCCCAGCCGCAGCTCCTTCCTCTCCGATCCCAACCGCAGATCCTTCCCCTCACGCTGCTGCGCCCGCACCTCCAGCTGCTCTCCGTGTTCGGCAGTACAATGTGGATCTCGACGCGACAGCAGAAGAGGTACAACACGAGGTACAAGACGTTGAGGTACAACTCCGTCGTTGCCAAGAGCGCCTAAAGGAGGTTGAGGCCCGCGAGTGAAGTTGAAGGAGGACAATAGAGGTTTGATTGAGTCTCTAAGAAATATTACTCAATCAAACCTCCTGTTGGCCTCCCAAGTAACCACCAGCCAACAGCATAACAAAGAAACGCTTGTGCACCTCGAATGTTCCCAAAATGGCATCAGAAGAGTGCGCCTTACGAGGATGGACGATTTGGGTGGCTGTAGTGACAGCTGCAGTCACCTAAAACTCTACCATAGTGGTATTGTCAAATGTGTTAAACTGTAACTTTATTACTTTAACTTCTATTTTCTTCTTTTTTGAATAAAATAATTGTTGAAATTGTATGTGTTTTGTCTTTACAACAGATCGGAACATATGGTATTGGCTGGTGATGACGCTGACGTCATTAGATGGTAGATGTATATAAGGGCTTGCTAATTTCAATCCTCATCAATAATCATGGTTGTCTGTACCAAGTGTGGAAAAGTGTTCACTCTCATGGGCAATTTGCAACGACATGAAAAATTTTGTAAGTTAGGAAAATCGTATCAATGTAGCAAGTGTCCATATAAGACGAATAGGATGGATAATCTTAAGAGGCATAAACTTGTATGCAATAATAAACTGAATGATAGCATAACAGAGTCAAATTCAAATAATCAAAATAGATCTACTTCTAAGCCAACAACCAGCGCTTCAACTAACATACAAAACTTTATGCAATACTGCTCTCGGTGTGGCAAAACGTATAACTCTATAAGTAGATTTCGACAGCATATGAATGTACATAACACAAATAGTGAGATGAATATGCATAATAACTATGGAACTGTTAGTCTCAGCGAAAGCGCACTCAATGGCCATGCACGTGTGTATGATATCACGCCAACAACACCTACTGTGGACATAACATCATTCTTAGAAAGCATGCGTTCCATGTTAGGGAATTTAGTGTCTGACTTACTAAGGAGCTATCAATTGCGCGGTCGTCTGATTGTACAAATTCGTTATGTCCGCTCTAATCCTCAAGAAGAAGAAACTTTTCTCGCACACTTTACCTCATCATCCTCAAACTATATTTATGACTATGATGCTTGGTTTCAGGATCATCTAAATAGTCTAATAAATCATATTGAAGCCTTCACAAAAAAGGGTAGCAATTGGATTATAGATGATGTACAAAATATAGAGTTCAATGTAATAACAAGTCCAATACTGTCAGGTGGACAATCATTTCCTCTACCAAAGAAGTTAAAAAACTCTAAAGCTGTCATTAATGTTAATTCAAATGCAAATGATTGCTTCCTATATGCAGTTTTATCAATATTGCATTATAATGAAGTACCTTATTCAAGGAATGAAGTAAAATCATATAGTAAGTGGACATCTGAGCTAAATATGGAAGGCATTTCCACACCAGTATCAATCAAAGATATTCCAAAATTTTAGAAGAATAATGATATTAAAATTAACATTCACTTTTATGAAAATGGACTCAAAGGTGTTCGTTACAATAGTAACTTTACTGGTAGGCAAACGGTTAATATTTTGCTAATTCTAAACAATGGAGCAGCACACTATTGTGGAATTCCAAAGCTGTCAAGATTGTATAGGAGAACTTTAAAAAGACATAAATACTTCTGCGAAAGATGCACTCAGTCATTCACATATAAGACAACACTAGAACGACACTTCCAGTTTTGCTTTCTAGGAAAAGCACAAATAGAAAAAATGTCATCGGATCTAAAAGTACTAACAAGTAGCATGGAATATCAACTAAGTCCTCCTTTAGTAATTTATGCAGATATAGAGTGCTACATTGATAATAAAATACATAAACCTGCGGCTATTGGAGCTTATCATGTCTGGCATAATGCCCTTCAATCGAAATTTGAAGGCAAGTATTACCTCTTCGAGGGAGAAAATTGCATTATTAGTTTCTTGCACCACTTAGAAACTGTAGCCCAAGACTTATATGACAACCAATGTGCAACAACTAGGCAGCCAATGTCACTGTCAGCGGATGAAAAGCACGCCATGAGAATGGAGAATGTTGCAACAAATGTAAATCGAAATTCAGCGATGAAGTCATAAAAGTTCGTGATCATGATCATATCACCGGACGATATAGGCAAACATTATGTAGAAAATGCAATCTCCGGTTAAGACTTAACAGACGGGAGCTCCCCATATTTTTCCACAATTTCAAAAATTATGATAGTCACATCGTTTGCTATAAAGCGATTGGAAGAATGAAATCTTGGAAATTAGATGTTGTAGCAGCAACTGCTGAAAAATATATAACTTTATCCGCCAGTGTCCCTGTAAATGAATACAAAGGGAAGACAGTATACTTTAAACTAAAATTCTTAGACTCATATCAGTTTCTAAGTGCATCCTTGAGTGAATTAGCCAAGGGCTTGCAAACGTATGAGCATGTAGAGACATTAAGTGTAGAATTTCCACAATTAAGTGATAGTGTTTTATATCAGAAGGGAGTGTTTCCATATTCATACTTCAAAAACTTAAACACGTTGACGGAAGACTGTCTACCACCACAATTTGAATTCTATAATGATCTTACTCGTGAGCACTGTTCCGATAGTGAATATGAACACGCTAACAAGGCATGGATTGAATTTAATTGTAGCACATTTGGGGATTACATGCTGGCATATCTGAAGTTAGATGTTTTATTGTTGGCAGACATATTTGAAGTGTTTAGAGCATTGAGTCAACGTGAGGATGAAGTCGACCCTGTACATTTTGTCAGTCTCCCACATCTTAGCTTTACCTCAGCACTAAATTTCTCTTCCAATGATCCCCCACACTACATACAAGATGAAAATATGTACAATCTATTTGAACGAGGAATTAGAGGGGGTATGACTTTCAGCAACATTCACCGAGCGCGTGCACGCATTGAAGAATTAGGAAATAATACACTTGAAAGTCGACATTTGACCTACTTAGATGTTAATAACCTTTACGGTTCTTCACTCAGTAGGAATCTACCCCACTCAAATTCCCAGTGGTTGAATGAAAGTGAATTAGATAATTTTTTAATTGAAGAAAATGTTCAAAATATAGATGATGATGGTGAAATCGGCTACATTTTTGATTTAGATTGAGTATCCTGCAGCCATTCATGATGACACTGCCGATTTCCCATTAGCTCCAGAAATGCAGATGATTGAAAAGAGAATGTTTTCACACTATATGAAAAATCTATATGAAAAAGTAAGACCAAATACACATTTTTCTTCTATCAAGAAACTTCTGCTCCATCAATTTGATAGGGAAAATTATGTAGTCCACTACTCAATTTTAAAATTTTACTTGACCATGGGCATGAGAATCAAGAAGATTCATAGTGGCATAAAATTCACACAAAAGTCTTGGTTAAAAACATACATTGATATGAACTCTCAAAAGAGGGCTCAATCAAGCACTGACTTCGAAAAGTCATTCTACAAATTGAAAAATAATTCTTTATATGGTAAAACAATGGAAAATGTAAGAAGGAAAAAATTTAAACTAGTCAACAATAAGAAACAACTACTGAAATTGTCAAATCATCCTCTCTATGTTCAACACAAAATATTTGATGAAGATCTGGTTGGTATGGAAATGTACAAACCTTCAATAGTTTTAAATAAATTAATATATGTTGGTCAAGCAGTAGTTGACTATAGTAAGTTGGAAATGTATCAATTATATTACAATGACCTAAAAGGATGTCCACTGATAAATAGAACGCGGCTTTGTGGAGGTGATACCGACAGTTTCTTCCTATGTTTATACACATCACCATCTGTCCGTCTGGAAGATATACTTCCATACTTCGGTGAAAAGTTCGACTCTTCAAACTATGACAGTCACCACCTACTATACTCAACTACAAACAAAGCTAGATTAGGTTGTTTTAAATTTGAGTGTGCCGGAAAGTTGCTTGAGGAAATGATCCTACTAAAACCGAAAATGTATTCAATGAAATATCTAGACTCTACGAATCATAGCATGAAACGTGCAAAAGGAATTCAGAGAGCAGCAGTTAAAAAAATTGAAGCATAATGACTATAGGAGTGTCTATTATAGTGAGAATGATACAACTGAAGATATGACAATTATAAATTCAAAAAATCACATAGTTAGCACAAAATCATTTAGGAAGCGAGGTTTTTCACTTTGGGAGGATAAGCGCTGTTGCCTGGATAAAAATTTATCATTACCATATGGACACTACAGCCTAGGTCTTCCCCCACCGTCGAAGAGAAGGAGATGCCTTCCTGTCACAGGTGATGTAGAATAAGTCTAAATAAAAACAATATAATATTCCACTTGTAATAGATCTTGCGATTGCTGCATCTTCCGACATGTAGCAACACTTACTAATACATAAGTAGTCTTACTAAAATTGAAATTTCTACATCTTTCCGATATGTAGAAATGATTACTAATAAATAGGTAGTCCTAATGTGAATGAATATGTGAAGAATTTGTACTCAACATCATTCCGATATGTTGAGCTAATAAAATAACAAACTTTAGCCAAACATTAAACCTAAATTTGAAACATAGCTTTAGGAACATGCCTCATTACATTAGAACATGGAAACTTAGTGACGTTCAAAACGTTCACATAACAAATTCTAAAAGAATAGCATCTCGTCATTCAATAGCAAATAGTGTTCGAAAACATCGTGGCGTTTGCATTAGTATTGACTCATTGCCTTCACTGAAAGACTTTGCGGATCTCATTGACAACCATAAGACTCGGATCAAGATTCCTCTCGACGACAAGGTATGGATAAAGTGTGATTCATCAGTCAAACTATACGTCTGTTCACCAAAACGGGAAGATGTTGAATATCGATTTTTTCGTTTCAGTGACGTCACATGGGAAACCTTTACAAGGGAGATACTACCACAGATAACGTCATTCATTAAAGATGGAGGACATCAAACGGTTGGAAGTTGTAAATCGGATGTTAACTACAAAAGCAAAGTCAAAACTCAATCTACAAGAGATCGAGAGGAATATACCCAACCGAAAACAATGGTTACTGATAAAACGCAAATTGAAGCCGACAACGAGCTTACATCTTAGAAGACCCTCAATGTTAACATGGAGGATTCAGAGGAAGGATAAATCTCTCACTATCCTATTCTTTCCAAATGGAACAATCCAATGTATTGGAAGGGTCATGGAGGGTGATCTCTCATATCTACACTTTACTTTGGAACATTTATTTGGTGATTCATTATCTAATTGGGAAGTGAAGACAATGACCGTGTTATGTGAATTACACTATCACTATGACTTCCGTAAAGTTACATCATCACATAATCTAACTTATGAAGTGGAGTTATTTCCAGCAGCTCAATTGACTAACTGGCATCCATATCATGTTCATGTGTTCCATAATGGAAAGATTGTGATAAGCGACATCAAAGACATAAGTGATGTGCCTCCCATCATATGTGATTTGAAAAAATGTTTCATGAAAAACAAATTGTAGATTTTGTATATATGTGAATAGATAATGAAATATGAATATGTTTTTGTTTTCCTTATAAACCCTTGTTTTGGAAAAAAGAGAGCAAGTTAATGATACAACATAAAACTTTATTTCAAAACTGTTTCAACATATTTAGTAAGAGTTACATCATTTTTATCACAGTTTTTTGAAAATAGTTCTAAAGCACTTTTACAGTTATTTTTCAATGGTCTCTCGTTGACAAAATAGAGTACATAGCCACCGCACATTAGAGATGTATTACTTTGAAGTGGGAACGATGTCACTTTCCTAACAGTCCAGGAGAACCTGTTCATCCATAATGCGATATCATGTAACCGAGGTTGATTAAGAGAGTCAAAATATTCGGCAACTTTATAACGATTGATGTATACAGCAATCCAATGTTTTCCGGGAAGATTGTTGGTATCCGTATTGATGATAAGTGAACAAGGATAGAAAGGAATTGAATCAGGTAAATTATCTCTAGAAAAGACATTGAGAAATATTGTCTTGGAGTAGGGATGAGCTTTCCTTATTTTCCTCAAGATTTCTATGTTGCTTAAGTTACTCATCTCTGATAGCTGACAGTCACGTCTCTCATTCTTGTTATCTCAACTTTGCTATCATAGATAGCATAAATGAGACAAGTAATTGTTTTCTTCAAAGGTGACTCAAATGATACATCCAGTCGTATATTTCCAGGCTTTGTAACTCCTACGCTTTCACCACCTAGTTCTGCATCTGCTGTGAGGTTGTACATAATGAAGAAGTAGCCATTCTTGTACATATCCATTGTAATTCCATTTGAATCATCTGTATTAAACATGTTGAGGGCGGTGAAAGTAGAACCATATTCACGTGCGAATTTACCATCTTTGAAATTAGGCTCATATGCTTTGCAAGATACAAATTTCCCATCCTGATAGAGAGCTAGTTTTCTAACATTAAAGTGTTAGAAATTGAATGGATTCTTTTCAAAAGCACCAATGAATGCCTCATTTTCCGCAAATGTGATATACACCGCCTTTGGCATTGCAGTGGGAAAAAGATTTGGGTAGGCATGTGAGGATGATCCCGCACCAATTGTGAAGTTTGTCAACACACTGTGATTAACTGGATATATTGCATTGCTTTTCCTCAATCCTGTCGCATGCTCGTTGATGACTGACGGGTTCATTGTTACTCGCCTTACATTGAGCACGGCATTACTTATGTTGACTTGATAGTTTGTAGCTCCAAAAGCCATTAACGCGAACTCAGGATTTGCACGAATAAATTTTATTTGCATTTTAACCTGTGATAGCAGATATCTAGATTGACGAAGGAAATCAAGATAGACGGGTCCTTTCAAGTATAATTCCTTTGAATCCGCTGTTAGATCCATTCGTCTTCTCAACCCTATATTTGAGACATCATCAAATTTCCCTTGCTGATCATCATACCACCCAGAAACTTGCAAGTGTGATTGTTTAGCTTGCTTTTGAAATTGAGTCATTGTATGTATATATGCTCCATATGGATATGCTCGATCCCCTCCTTCAATCTGTTTGTCGTTGTAGATACACATCTGAGAACAGACTGGCAATAGGAAGATTTGCTAATCCCACTTTATCCTTGGATGAATCGATATTTGTACCATCAGTCTTCTTAATTTGTATACACAACTCTAAATCAATGGATTGACAGTCAATATAATCTTGAGGATTGGCAGGTATATCAAACTGAATAGGCTGCTGGTTACCATCGATATTTGTTGAGGGGACTATGTCTACAATTGTTGAGGAGATGATGTCTGTCTGAGGAGGGGAGAATCGAAGAAACACAAAGCCGAATTGATACTCTGCATCGTATTGGCTCTACAAATATGTTGTCTTCCTTCGTTTTGACTTGTTTCTAGTCGCTGTGGAATTTCGTTTGCGCCTTCTTGTTTTCACTCGACGTCTAGATTTAGAACGTGCTGCTCTAGTCGGCTTTTTACTCTTCCTGCGTCTTTGCTTAGTAACTCGACCGGATCCAACTTGCCTTGACTTCCTACGCTTCTTCCGAACTGTACGTCTCGTCTTTGTTAAATCATCTAATGCGTCTATGGCAGATTGCTGCGCGCGCATTTTCATAGATTCACCGATATCCTCACCTTGAAGCGCATCAGCTGCAACATTTCCACCAAAATCTAAAGCCCTGCTTCCAACACGCTTCATGATTGGTACGCCATACTTTTTGAGTGTTGGAAGATCCATACGTCTTAGTGCACCAAATATGCCTCATCCAACTTGTCGTCTACCTCCAACAAACACGGGATAACCGCTCTGATATGATGGTCTACTGTAAATGCCTGTCATTATGACTATGGAATAACTATGGAAGGCATAATAGCGTAAAGCCTTATTCTCGTGACCTAATATGTAGGGTCAAAACAGTAACACCACCACAGAACGGTACTACTTCTACTGCGTCATCATGAATTGATATGTCAATTCTATTGATGAAATTTCGGCTGATTGGTAGATACATTGTGTTAAAAAATTCTCGATTGATTAGTTGCTTCCTTACGGATGAGAGAGGAAATGTGCGCAGAAGTGGGGCCTCAATGTCGCCAACCTTGTATATTCAATAATGTTACAATAGACGTATAAGGTACTTATATCACGCTCTAGTGATGGGGCTGTATCACCTATTGATGTGCCTTCATAAATGCCTTCATTGGATTTTGAGAATCTCAATGTGGTCGTTAACACGCTATCCAGCTTGATAAGAGAGTTCTTCCCTACCTTTACAATCATGCATTTCTTATGTGGGTCATAAGAAAAGTGATATTCATCTGCATCAAGGTAATCTACACCAAACTCATTTAACTTTGTACAATTCAGATGGCGTTTTCAAGCTTTCAATGTTCAAATTAACTCTTTTTACAAGTTCACTGGAAGTAGACAATTCATCACCCAATATGTCTTCGCTGTATACGTGGATATCCCATGAAGCATTTGTTGATGCTTTGAGTTTAGAAGAGGACAATTAAACCTTGAATGTATCATTTAATTCTGTCAACCAAGGTGCGCTTTCAAGGCCCTTAAACATCCCAATCATTTCAGTTCCGAATTCAATAACAGCGGACTCAGACTTTTCCAATGGTGTCTTTTTAGTAAAAACAATAAATTCTGCCTCCGTTTCAACAGTAAATAAAGTTACTTTCTCTTTCTTATATTCACAAGTCATTAACGTTTCTGGCACTGATCCTTGAAACTTTCTTGCAAAGTCTTCAACACTTCTAATGACCTCAAATTTATTTTTTACTCGGATGCTCCTTTTTTGTAATGCATACAATGGCACAATTCTACATTTAAAATCAGTGACTTTCCTCTCCGAATTCCACCCACGTCCATTGTATCAATACCTTGATGAGGAAGTTGTTCTGAAATACCCAAAAGTATGACTCAAATCCTTACCTAATACAATAAGAACATGCTTCCCTTCCTTCATCAATTTTGTTGACCCCTTTATGACTGGTTTGTAGAATTTATTCAAAGTCAGTTTGAAGAGATCATTTATTCGTTCAAACATTCTACCGATTTCCTTTTCTGTATCTTGCAAGCTCATTGTGGGAACCTTGGAATCAAAAGTTGACGTTGCAAATGCCTTTTGAATTTTAATCATGTTTTGGACAGATGGTAAAGATGTTGAAAAAGGATGTAAAGTTAGATGATGAAAGGCCCATGTACCATGTAGACTATTTTGAAATATGCGAAAGCAATCATCCTTCTCTCGCACTTCTTTATGTAATTCAAAATAGTTGTTCTTTAGCAAACTGATATCGTTGTAATAAGTAATTTCAGTTAGAGCAACTTCATGGGGTCCATGCAGAGTAATTGGATTAGCGAATTCAACAGAGTAGAGAGATGGTTTGTTACTTGGGAATATCTTGGGGTTGCTATTGCTTGGAAGAATGATGTTGAAGTTAGTAGACATATTAAACTCATATATGGAAGAAGTCGCATGCTATATTAGCTTAAAAGTTACGAGTGTCTCCCACCTCCACATTTTGTAGATCCTGGTGCGTTATCCAGCTATTGAATGAATCAGGATATCCTTTCCATTTAACTAGATATTTCCTTTGATTGCCATGACCTTTCCTCCTAATTATTTTGTCAATCATATACACCTCTTCACTTCTGTCTAATACTTGCAATTCATAAGAGTAAAATTTTCCTTCAATTGGATTGCCATGGTAATCTATTAATTTATACTTGGTGGGTCTAAATTTTGTATTTACTTCATCTACAAAAAACTCTTCTTCAGTCCAATTCGGTAGATACCCCTTCTCAAATGTAGACTTAACCTTTGAAATCCGAACTCTATCACCAACATTAATTTTCTTTTCATTGGAAATGTTTTTCGCTTTCTTATCATACAATCGAAGCCATACATCCATCACATTATCTGGGGTAACATCAACTGGTTTCATGTTAATGATTCGATGGTAGCTTTCATTGTAATTCTTAACAAATTTCTGCAGCTCACCTACCCAAACATGTGTATTTTTTGCAGTGAAATAGCGCCATATTTTTGTCTTCAGTGTGCGATTGAACCTCTCAACCATGGCAGCTTTATAAGCACTTTTGACACTAAACAATTCCACATTATGACTTTTAAGGAGACTTCGAACATGAGAGTTTTCGAATTCCTTCCCTTGATCGGTCTGTATTCTTTGCGGAACACGCCCCTCATCGAAAATGCTCTGAAAAGCCGCTTCAACTTCTGGTCCTCGTTTAGATTTCAGCGCACGTGCCCAAGCATAGCGAGATAAAATATCTATTACGGTAAAGATGTATTTATAGCCATCATTGTACTGTGATATCTGTTGCATGTCAGCCAAGTCCGCTTGCCATTGACTATCTATATTGTTAACAACATATTTTCTTGTTGGAAACCGCTTTCTCGCATTTTTGTGAAGAGTGTAAGTCGATTGACTCCTCAACCACTTCTTGACTTTCTCTATTCCCACACCTGCTGCACGAGCTAGAACCTCCGGACGACTGAAACTTGCGGGATGATTTAAGTCGTAATAAATCTTTCTGAGTTTCACTGCTGTACTCATCGTCTTTGTTCTGATTTGCACGCGCATTACTCCCACAGCAGCTGCTAACACAATTGATATCAACCTCTATGCCCTCTTCTGCTTTACCTTCGAGCGCAGATTTCAAACAACAGCAAAATTTTTGTAACGACATGATATGAGAGAGGCAAGGCTTAATTCATATTTGCTTAATATTTACTATACTCCTTCGCAACGCGCATTGAGCGCCTAGTAGCTCTTTTTGGTTGCAGATCATCGGGATCTCTCGCTTGACCGCCATCGTGGGTGTTTTACTCTTTGATCCATCTTGTAAGTGACCCTTATCCAATTCATTCACAGTCGGTCCTCCAATAATATTGTGAGGTACATTTTGATCAGATAAAATTTTCTGAAAATATGTCCATCCTTGTGGTGCACCTAGTTTTCGCCTTACATCTCTGACAGCATATTGTAGAAGGTCATCTATGTGACTATTTCTAATAACATCACCAGTTGTTTCATCTATTATCTCCCCTCTCTCATTGAACTTCACATGTGGATCAATGAAGTCAAATAATCGCTGAGCGCGCACACGATATGGTCGAGGTGTTGACAAGGTTTATAAATCGTACGCAACTTGTCACGAATCTGTCGCCTCTCGTCAATGTTTTCAGCTGCTAATTGCATTCGTCGATAGGGATCCTTAATCTTCTGAATTTCCATATCCTTTTGTGTTACTTCCTTAAGTTGATTCGTAATAGGTTGATCTATATTTTTGACTTCCTGTGCACTTTGTAATGTAGTCAATTGTACATACTCGTCTTGAGGAATGACTACCATCTTTGAATACGACATGTTTGAAAATAATAAGGCAACAAAGTACATTTCTTAAAACTAACTGTGAACCGAGAAAACTGTCATTGGTTCAGCGGAATTAGGTATGATATTTGTTCGAAATCGAAGTCGTTCCGGAGATTCCTGGGTTAGATCAATAAATAGATAACCATGTGGTTTCTTTGTTACATCTTCATATATTTTTGAAAGTACTTTAGGTTGTTGAGGTAATATCTGTCTACTGAGATGATGTATCTGACTGCTATCTCTTGGATTTTTAAATATTGCCAAATAATGTGTATTCAAACTTCTAGTTCTTTGCTCTTTCCCTCCATCGAAGATGTTTTGGGTGATGTAGATAATAAAAGCTTCCCTATGATGTGCAGTTTGAATGAACATTTCAGTTACATCCTTTGAAGATTTGCTTTCTCGTAATAGATCATCTAATACTAGTAAGTCACCTGCTTTGATATCCTCAGTTGATGGCAACCCTTGCTTCACCTCATAACCTTTCTGGCGAAGTGCAGAATGTAGTTGTGGTTGAAATATTCCATAATACCATTTGACTCTCTTAATTTCCTTGTTAAACATTTCATTTCTATATTGTAGCAATTCAGTTACAAATGTAGTTTTACCGGACTGACTTGGTCCAGCGACACACATTGTGCGATCAGTGAATAGACGAAAATCTGTCATCTTATAATTCCATTAACATTAAACTCATCATCCCGCTAATTTTTTTTTCTTAGAACAACAAAACAGACACATGTTCCAGATCACGTTTATTTACATTTAGAATAGAAACTTTCAAGTTACATTTACAAATTAAAACATTTACAAATTAAAACATTTGTGTTTCCTCATCACAATTAGGATTATAGAAAGCTTTTAAGTCAGCATCTTGGCGCTTCAACTTCAATTTAGGATTCCCATCTTTTGATTTCCGCCCTCGCTTTTTGCTCTCTTCCTTCCCATCACTTGAAGCAGTCTTATCAATGTTAATTAAACATTTATCAATTGGTAGTGGTTCATAGTCTAGTTGAAGAACCTTCATTTGTAAAGATGCGACTTTACCAGTCGAACCATGTGAGCCAATATAAAGTCCGGCAACGTGCACTACGCCCATATAGCGACCCCGTTTGAGATCCTCACATTCCATCGCGTTTGTTTAGAGATCGAATGCTTGAAAATGATCCGATAGTTTAAAAACAGTGTATCGAATTCCGGCAATTCCTTGTAACCAACTCCTTCCTCTAATGCCTTTCTCCAATGAGTGGGAGCACTTTCAGGCAGCTCAACACATTCTTTCGCGAAAGAGTCAATAGTTTTAAGAATCATCTGTTGCCATTTTGGAAAATTCACTCGCATTTGTCTCATATTGCTATACCCTGATGTAGACATACCATTACTGTGGAAGAATGGAACTTGAAGATAAAAGCCATCATCACCATAATTCAAGGTTTGAAAGTAGAATGTATTTCCAATCCCTTGCACTTTCGTGTCGGACGAAGCTTCAAGAGATCTTGCTCAAAAGCGTCACCTTCCTCTCTGATTGTATACATTTTCTGAGTCATGTTTCAACAAGTACTAAAGTCGGAGCTTTCAACCAGCGCAAACGAATTGTCACTTGAAAGTGATAAAATATCATTAAAGCGTCTTCCTTATATACACCTATATATGACTCATCAATCGAAGTGATGACGTGTCACTTTATGATTCGCTAACCCTATATTAACATTGCAGCAGTTGCTGCAATCCTTCGAAGCGACTATTGATTACACATTAATACTGTTTCCAATATCATTTAACATACTTTAGAGACCCACCACCACCGCGCTGAATTAAGTTTCGCCTTTTCTTATCACTACTCCTTGGATTTGAAAACTTTTTTATGCTATTCAAAAGAGCCAGCATTCAATAGAGGCTTGTAAATAGGTAGACATTTGTGTATTGCAAAAGCTAAATCACGAATGAAATCATCACTTGAATTTTGAATTAATTTACACTTCTTCTTATTATCATGTATCCTGTTTAACTTTCGCAACGCATTTTTAAACTGACTTGAAGGTTTGAAGGACCGTTTCGATTGACGAGAAGATGCCTTCCGTTTTACAGACATTTTTATTCTAATATGGAAATAGATAATACAATTACAATTTTTGCTTAGTACTTACAACATTATATACAAAAGTTTACAAGCATTCACATAGAGTTTGTTGCTGTTACTTATAAAATTACATAAAACACTTAACAAGTTGTAGAGGGAAACTGATATACACTCACATCGGCGAGAGTCTGATTTGTAGCAGTTATGAGCTGCTCAAATGTCTTTCATTAGATGTTTTTGAAATTGGCAGCACATACAGCAGGGCTTTAAATGGAAAGTCTTTAAAATATTGGCATAGTATGCCCGCAAACTGATTACCTCAGAATGTCCTTGAGCAGCCACATTGATGCTTACTGATAGCGGTCCGCTGAATAAGTCCAATTTACATTTGTCACCCTTCTCGTCATAGTAGCTGGAGGTGATAATGTCATGGAGACATGTGTTGAGTTTCCGATGATACTGCTGCAACCAACAGCAAGAGTATTCCGGTACAATCTCCGTTTGAGCTAGTAGGCGAAATACTTCATTGAACCAAAATCTTGCAACTTCGTGTAAGAGCGTTGTTCACGACTCTCATTAACATTCTCTGCACCACAACGTCCTCTCCGAAGCGAAATACTTCACTATTTCCTCCATCAGATCCACCAAATCCGCTTTATAGCCAGTTTATATTTACGGCAGAGTAAAATATATTGCCGGTGAAGAGTTGACTTTGGTAAATTATTGAAATGGGAATGTTGGTAGTGAACGACATGCTGATTGACATTGTATTAGCCTCAAATTATGCTTGAAATAGAACGGTACAATTATCCTCCTTATATAGAATGTCAAACAAAGACACAATAGTGACTAATCACAGACCTGCCTGATGACTCATCATGCACGATATACAGTGGCTGTTGAAGATATTCTTCATCACAAAGGGACAGGATGAAAGTTTCAAAGGGTACATAACATGTAGAACACATAACGCTATGAGAACATGGCAAAAAGAGAAGGGATCGTTCCTGTTTAAAACATTTAACGCAGTTCCGTTCACATAATAATTTAAATGTCTCTTCTTCTAATTTCCTTCTGAAATCACTTTTATTGGGAGAACTTTTCATTAAAACACTGTCAGATGTCTCCTTCTTTCCATATCGTTCCAATTTGATCCTCCTAAATTTTTATTTTCACTATCACTGCAGTGTAGCATGGAGAAATCCTCTATCCACATACGATCCAAATTGTGATTCATAGCATGCTCATCTAGATCCATTAGTCGATCAACTAAATCACCAGCGTTGATATTTTCACTGAGATTTGTTACAGTTTCTATAGCTTTGAACGAATATCCAAGGTCTCTTGCGACAACCCACGACGTTGGGATACTAGTCATCATTATGTATGTCATCAAACAACTATCTCATATTTATAGCTTAGTTTGTCTACGTAAAAGGAAAATCAATGTGTCAACTTGATTACAATGGTTTCAATAGTCACAATAGTCGCAATTGAGCAAACCCATTCAAAATCAAACAACGATCGTCTATCGGTACGTACCGAA
This sequence comes from Prostheceraeus crozeri, assembly GCA_907163375.1. Taxonomy (NCBI): domain Eukaryota; kingdom Metazoa; phylum Platyhelminthes; order Polycladida; family Euryleptidae; genus Prostheceraeus; species Prostheceraeus crozeri. The sequence continues at coordinate 68,202 of CAJQUW010001115.1, read as the reverse complement.
GTGCTCAGAACCAAACCACACAAGTTCGGTCATAGAAGTTCCGAAACACAGTGTACTCAACCGATTGTACCAAACACATGTACCTATCCAGTAAAACAGATCTCATATTTGTTCCTATTCATAACACTGAATTATACATGTACCTATCCATGTACCTATTGATAACACTAAATTTTACATGTACCTGTCCATGTACCTATCCCTCGCAAGTAGGGCACAGTTTTCACTACTGATGTTGAACTGTAGTACCGACATCATAAGTTTTTACTGCTTGTTCACGCGGTTGTTCTACCGGTAATACTGAAGAAGACAAAAACAGATCATTATTATCGATGTCGATGCATTGCTGCATGACTGGGATGAAGAAAAATGATAGCAGCTATAATATTGAAATTTCAGGGTCCATGCAAGCAACCCATCAAGCTTATATCGCATTTATGTCTAGCAATCCTCACCGACATTCATAAAAGGATCATTGCATAACAACGAAGTTGTTTTGGACATCGATTTTAGCGAGAATATACACTGTTAAAGACAGAGTTGAAATGTAGGCCTACTCAATTTGGCTTTCACCATCAAGTCAATTTATGTAATATATTTTATTGAATATTTAAATGATTTTGTATAATATTCATCAAGTGTCACATTTCTTATGATTTACCTATGTCTTTTGACACAGTGTCGTCCGACACGAGAAGAAAATAGGTGCAGTCGCAAGCAGATTTGCAACCTGTTCTAAGATATCTGATTGAAAAATTTGGATCTCTTGAAGAAGTATATTTTTGCAAGTTAGCATGCGATGGAGCAATTGTTGAAATCCCTGGCATTTACAGTTGCGTTGTTGGCTCTCTCAGGCATGGGAAGGGCCCAATATGGCATTGGATATTCTTTGAAGATAGATCATGACAGAGGAGTTTCCGCTGGTCGCAGAAGGATGACTATAGTAGTAACCCCATCCCAGGCGCAAGGACAAAATGTGAAATGCTGACTCATCCCCCTGGCGAGAGGAAGGAAGTGGCCAAGGATGTGGTGGGAGGAATGGGTCCGTCGGGAGAAAACAGGTCCCTACCCCCCCCTCTGGAGGGAAGGAGTTTTCCTGTGAGGCAAGGGGTAGAATCTCTGAAAACGGCAGAGTTGGAAAAAAGTCGTGGTTGGGTGGTTTTGGGATGAGAGAGATCGGAATTCGGCATGAAGGAGTGTTCGGATGGGAAATTGGAGTTCAGATTCGGAATCTACGTGAAATTTTGGGTGGGGAAGGATGGAAGGAGGAGTTTTCCTGTGAGGGAAGGGGTAGAATCTCTGAAAACGGCAGAGTTGGAAAAAGGCGTGGTTGGGTGGTTTTGGGATGAGAGATCGGAATTCGGCATGAAGGAGAGTTCGGATGGGAAATTGGAGTGCAGATTCGGAATCTACGTGAAATTTTGGGTGGGGAAGGATGAAAGGAGGAGTTTTCCTGTGAGGGAAGGGGTAGAATCTCTGAAAACGTCAGAGTTGGAAAAGTCAGGTGTTGGAGGTTTTGGGATGAGAAAGTCCATTTTTCGGGCAGAAGGAGTGTTCGGATGGGAATTTGGAGTGCAGATTCGGACTCTACGTGAAATTTTGGGTCTAGGAACGTATTCCCAACTCAATCGGAGAGAAAAAGTTCTGACCCCCCCCTCCTGAAAAACTTCCAACTTTGGTTGTAGAGATCGTAGAAAGTCGTGCAATAGCTCATTTGAAAGCTAAAAGTGAGAAAAATGCAGTGGAAAGCTCAGTTTGGACTAATTTTCTTGGCTTGAGGGAAGAAAATGGTAGGAAAACGTCAGAGTTGGAAAAAGGCAGGTGTTGGATGTTTTGGGATGAGAAAGTCCATTTTTTGGGCAGAAGGAGTATTCGGATGGGCAAATGGAGTGCAGATTCGGACTCTACGTGAAATTTTGGGTCTAGGAACGTATTCCCAACTCAATCGCCCCCCCCTCAACGTATCCCCCCCCCTCCTGCCAAACTTCCAACTTTGGTTCTAGAGATCGTAGAAAGTCGTGCAATAGCTCATTTGAAAGCAGGCGGGTGTTGGATGTTTTGGGATGAGAAAGTCCATTTTTCGGGCAGAAGGAGTGTTCGAATGGGGAAATGGAGTGCAAATTCGGACGTTTTGGCCAATGTTGGGTCTAGGAACTTCTTTCCAGCGACATCGGAGAGAAAAAGTTCTGACCCCCCCGCGGCAACGTTCTTCCAACTTTGGTTGTAGACATCGTAGAAAGTCGTGCAATAGCTCATTTGAAAGCTGGGAGTGAGACAAATTCAGTGGAAAACATTGCTTGTTCGTATCTGCCTTCGTTTAGAGGTGAGACGTTATTGAAAATTTTGGACCTTGACGAAGAAACGACAGAGTTAGAATGTTTACGAAAATCGCTCTAGCGGGTGAAGCAAGCCTCGGACGGGAAATCAGAGACCAGATTTGGAATCAGCGTCAAATTCTGCTTCGGCATGCTAAATTTGAAAGCCATCGGAGAGAAAAAATTTTTCATCATTTTTCCGAAAAACGACAGTTAGAATTTTTGCGATGGCTGTGGGCTGTAGAGCCAAAACGAAGCATCGGATGGGAAAATGGAGGGCAGATTCGGATTCAGCGTCAAATTCCACACGGAAATGGTGAATTTCTAGCTCAATCGGAGCACTAGAACCGGAGATAGACGGGTTTTTAGTGTTTGGATGATGGGTATTACGTCATCAGCTGATCGCCACACACTATATAAGCGTGAACCGACAGAGACTTTTCATTTAGAGAAGAGCGATTGTCAAAGGTAGGTCGTCTCTCTGAGCTCCGATGATAGCTTTGGACATTCCAAATTCCGGGTTACTGTAAGAAACCGACTTAGAAAATTTCATTGCTGAAGTCAGCTAAGGCGTCAGACTTAGAGGTTCGCCAGGAGATGGCCTTCGTCTCCAGGCCATAAAAGACTCCAAAACTTTAAAGGCTTGTAACTTTGCTTCTACAAGTCCGTTTGACTTGATTCAAAAAAGGTTCGATCGCTATTGACCTGCCCTAAGTGAGTATTCATAAGTAGTGCTAAAAAGTTGAAAAATTTAAATTCACTAGTTTTGGAGGTTTTCTGGAGTTTTCGACCCTGCTGCAGTCAATGAAAGGATTTTTAGTGATGACTGAGGCAGTCTTCTCATGATACAAGCAGCTTTTCACTGAAAGCGAGCAAGACACGGAGAG